>CAJQZJ010000540.1:5770-38315 GCA_907164525.1 Lophiomys imhausi | reverse complement strand
ACACCTGGCTTCCCTGTGACTCTAAATATATTACTGTCATAAATAGGTGCTCAATAAATTCCCTCAATTCACTTGTAGATTGAGGGTTGAAACCCAGGCAGGGTCTTTTTACTAGGACAGTGACACCAGGCAAATGCTATTATATCATTATACAACTTCATTTTCTTCCCAGCCAAGTCTCCATGAAGGAATTAAGCAAGCTTTAGCATCCAGCTATTTAAGACTTTTAAATCACCTACTTCTAATTATTTTTCCAACTGAAATCTCCATTTTTTTTTTTTTTTTTTTTTGGTTTTTCGAGACAGGGTTTCTCTGAATATCTCTGGCTGTCCTGGACTCGCTTTGTAGACCAGGCTGGCCTCGAACTCACAAAGATCCTCCTGCCTCTGCCTCCCAAGTGCTGGGATTAAAGGCGTGCGCCACCACCGCCCGGCTGAAATCTCCATTTCTTGAAGGAGTTCTGGTTTTTCAACTGACAGTTGGCTGGTTACCAACATAAATGAGATTTTCATGGTTTTGTTTCTCCCCTCCTCCAGCCCAGGTTTCTTAACTTGTCACATTCATAGCTAGCAGTTAAAATGGATCAATGAATTGATGATTTTGCTTTCAAAATATTGCAAAAACCAGCCTGCTCTATGCCGAAGAGCATGCTTTTCATATTTAATTAATTTAGCCAGTTCTGATAAATCCTTTTATCTCCTGTGCAGTTATCCTGGCTGTCCTTCTGTGTATGAGAACCAGGATGCCATTGAGCTAGAGTAGGAAATGAAGCCCATGAAACAAGGGACCAATTTCCAAATGTTTGTGGCCACGAGGCCTTCACAGGGAACTGTCCTTTTTAGAATGCTTCAGCTCTTCAGTGGGCCTTTATGGCTTTGCAAACATCAAGAACACTCATGTTCCACCTAGTGACATTTCAGTAGAGATGAACTGACTTATTACCGTGGTGTCTGGTGACCTCTTTGCTGGTCCACTCTCAGGTTCTCATCATGAGTAAAGTGCTGAAGGGTGCATTTCTTAGGATGTGTCCCATTGTCAGGCAATGCACGAACATATTACTTTCAAAAATCTCTTTTGTTAAATATTTTTCTTTGACTTAATTTCACCCCAGCTTTTCCTCCTGAGGTTCACTAAGGTATTTTGCTTTAATTAATTAATGATATTATCTTAAAAATACTTATATTCTGTTTATAAAATTTAAATTGCTCCCTTATTTGCTTTGAGCATGTCTTCTACCTCAACCTCTATATCTCTCTGTCTTTTCCCCCTTCCTTTTCTGCTTGTCCTTTTTTTTTTTTGTTTGTTTTGTTTTGTTTTAGTTTTTCAAGACAGGGATTCTCTGTGTAGCCATGGTTGTCCTGGACTCACTTTGTAGACCAGGCTGGCCTTGAACTCACAGAGGTCTGCCTGCCTCTGCCTCTGCCTCCCAAGTGCTGGGATTAAAGGCCACCATGCCCTGCCCAGCTTTAGACAGTTTGACTTCTACTCTCATGTCACCTGTACATATGTAATTTTAAGTATCTATATAAATTCTATGAATCATAGAATGGAATGGACTGAATTTGCTTAAATTGTATGGTAATTTCCATTTGCATACATTTGTCTGAAAAAAAAAAGACAGAATTTTGTTGTTCTTTATGGTTGAATTAAATTCCATCATGTATATGCATATACTACATTTTCTTCATCCATTCCTTTGTTGATGAGCCATGAGGCTGATTCCCAAACATAGCTATAAAATTAATACTTCGTTATAAAAATCCTCTGAAGACCCTTAGATGTTGGGTTGTGTGTTTGTACTCCTCTCTGTTAGTGATATGTTAATGAAGTACTACATCATGTGTTGCCAGAGTAAACAAAGGGAGCCAACCAATTTCCAATTTCAGTGGAAAATTTTGTGCAAGCTGTAAAGCAGGTGGCATGTTTTCTTGTTGATAGAGGAGCAGCTGAAGCATCAGAGGTGAAGTGACTTGTTGGCGTCCCAGGTTAGTGTGGGGCAGTTCAGAACTGAGGCCCAGTTTCTCTGAAATAATCGGGGTATTTGGTTGGGTTTCTGAGATAGTTCCTCATTTGAGCTTCATCTTTCAAATACCACATTGTGCTTTAGGAAAATTTCAGATAGGAAAGGCTATCATCAGTCTTCAAGAAGCAATTAATACAGGTTAATTTGGAAATAGGAATTTAAGGGCTGATTGCATTGCAGGTTATTGGTTTGTTCAGGCTGCTACAAAATAAACAAGGTGAAAAACCAACCGCCTAACTTCAGGTTGTCATGTAAGCTTTGAGTTAGGTACAAGAAATATTTCTACGTCTATTTTCATATTTCTGCTTTCTTCTCCTCCCCTTCCCCTTTCTCTTCCTTATACAATTAGAGAAGAACAAGAGAGTAGAATAAAAGGAAAAGTGAAATCTCATATTTTTATATTAACAGAGGAGGGTGAGGAATCTGTTTTGAGGCTTAATGTGAGGAGGTGAGCAGGGCTCTAGTAAAATCCAAGAATAAAGAGAAAGCCAAGGAAACAAATTATTTCCCCCTTTATACTCTAAAACACATATAAACACATACCCCCACATATACGTACCCTTTGAATGCTGACCATGTCCACCTTAAGTTAAGAAAATAACCTCAATACCTGTTTACATGCCTGAAATTCCCTGCCAATTTGATGCATGCACCATCCATTTGGAGCTACCCACCATTTCCTCTGCTGTGGCAGTAAACTTCAGAGGGCTGCATTTTACATATTTTTACAGTCTCCTACTAGGAGACTGGCAAAGTAAGCTAGGGAGCTGGTCTTTCAAGCTTGATTCCCCTCTTATTTCATTTAAATCAGCAGCTTGCCTGCTCTTCATTTGACCTTTATATAAGACTCGTAGGAGCACAGGAAAATTAAATAAAGGCAACCCAGTCCCTGTAATTTTACTCTGGCCTTCTCACATTATTCACATACTTCCATGCTTTTGTTGTGATGGGTTCATCAGTCGTGTTCATATTGAAGAGGGTCATGATGGCATCTTCAGCTATGTACAACGAAGCTCAGTGTTTTCTATTCAGATTTTTCTCAACCATAATGCTATAATTACAGCATTTTTTCAGCAGCATCACCCACACACTATAATTACGGTCAAAGGGAAGGCTGTGTTTATGGTATACTAAAAAGGGTGGTACTGTTTCATTTTTAAGCCATCCATTCACCTCCTCTGTTGGTAACTGATATACATAGCAATGAAACGGTCATGGTCCTAATGTGGTTTTCTGAACAAGAGCTTCAGGTACCAAGAAGCAAAAAGCAAAAATAAAACCTTAAAAGCTTTAAATCCCAAATGAGAAACTAGGCAGATGATTGCCAGTCCGATGCCACAATGACTGTTGATTTGAAAGTTCAAGGTGGGCAAGATTATATAGGCTGGCGTGCTGGTGGAGACTGTGGGTCTCAGCGTTCCCTCACTTGATCTGCCTTATTGTGACAGATCTTGTCGGTCTGTAGGATTTCCATGGTAGTAATGTTTTCTCCTAGGATGTGAGCCTGTAGGATCACCACTCATTCAATTACAGTGAGTGTTCATTCTGTAGACCATAAGATATAATTTTATTTGTACCCTCTTTTGAGTCAGACATCCTTCCAAATGCTAAGTAAAAAGCAAGAACAAAATAGAAGTTTCTGCTCTCATGGAACCTAATTCTAACATACATTAGACTTGTCCTTTGCTTGGCAACCTGGGCAGATAAAAAGAAAGCTTTGTCTTTGGTGATGAGTGAAGCAGACTCGCTCATCCATCACACTTTACTCAGACAGCTTTGTACTGAAACTTACCATTTCCCTGTCCCCTTTCTTTGTTCTTTTTTATTAATCCATTTCATACAATATATTTTGATAATATTTTTTTTCCTTCCTGCAATTCTTCTCAGGACCTCCAAACCTCCCTAACCACCCAATCTGACTATGTCATACACGTAAATACTGAATTGGGGCGTTCTCATTCCATGTCACTCCCTCTCATTCCCCCTTTCTCTTCTATTGAAACCCTCCTTTCTAAAAGCTTCTTCCTACTTTGATGAAATTTTAAAATTTTTATCCACTGAATTTAATTAGGGCTGCTTACATGAACATGAGTGGGGATTGTTTACTAGAGCATGTGTAATTTATCAGTTGTTACACTCCTCACTCAACACTCATTAACAGCCTGTAGTCCCTCAGTGAACGATACATGCTTCATCTTCCAAAGGCTCTGAGAGAGGAGCTTTGGACTGAACTTTATCCAGTGAAGGATGGGCTTGCCATTTTGAAAACAGAAAAAGGTTGTTTTAACGGAAGAACGTTTAGCTGTGCAGATAAGCCTCATCTCTTTTATTCCTAGCAACAATTTCTAGCCAAGAAGGGGAAACCAGGTCAATAATTTCCTAGGTGCCAAGCTCTGTGATAAACATTTTACAGAATTGTCTAAGAGCAGCCCTGTGGGGACATGCTAGCAACTTAGCCAGGCAGGAACTGCTTCTCTGAACTTCTTCTCTGCTTGTGGCCCTGTCTTTCCCATCAGGTATCCCAGCTATGGCCTCCCCTTTTGGGGCTCCCTGCTTTTCCACTTATAAATGAATAAACTAATCTCTCCCCCAGACTGACATACAAGATTGGCATGGTGGTAGAGCAGAAAACTGGACCTTCTTAAGCTACTAAGCCTTCCAATTCTTCATGGATATAAACAGCAACTGAAAGAATTTGTAACATTAAAGTTTTATCTTTTTTTAAATATTTTTTTCCTCAAAATATCCAAGAGTCTGTGAGACTTGTTTTATCTTTTTTTAAATATTTTTTTTCCTCAAAATATCCAAGAGTCTGTGAGACTTCTTTCAAGTATGAGATATGTTACACTACAGGCAGAGTCTTTTCTATAAACCTGGAGATGAGAGAAAAAGCTAAGTAGTGATTGAGGGAAAGGCTAATATGGTGCTTCCCATAGCCAGGTAACTACAACCTTGAGACTTGTGGTTCAAGGCAAGCAAACAGGACAGAATTTCAGATGGTCACTTCAATTCACAGGAAGGAAAACTTCTGTTACAGTAGGGATGGCATTGGGGTTTCTCTGTCTCTCTGAGGACTTGTGTGGGGTATGCCTGGCACAACTTCAAGGTGGCTGGTGTACAAAGCAGTATGCTCTGACAGCATAGCACAGATTGGATCTCCACAATATTTGCTTTCACAATAGTGCAGATTTGGTTTAAAATATCTTTTCACTAAGAAACACTGTGAGAGAGGAAAGAAAAATTATATATAAAAAAAGAAAAAAATAGACATATAGCCTCATTACTAAGTTACAAGCTCTCTGTTTAGAAAACAATCACCTCTTGAGTGGTTTGGGTTCAGGTGCATATTGTCTTATGTTGCATGCTTACTACTAGGCACTCATTTACTTGAAAATTAATCCTGGTATTTATGTTCCAACTCTTTATTAAATCCACACATCTTTAAAAAATATGCAACATAGATTCTTCTTTCTCAGTAAACACTGAGATCAACTTGTACTAACTACATGACACACCCAAGGAAGATTAAATAGTTTTTCTTCAATGTGTAACTGTATATTACCTAAAATAAACCTGGTTTATTATATACAGGATTTATGTGGACCAAGGGCCTTTCTGGAATGATAGATGTAGCTGTTCTCTCCTGGCAGGACATAATCTACATCTACCTATAGCATCCAGAGCTTTCTGTGATTAAAGAATTGGGTTTGAAGCAGAGGAACTAATGAATCAACAAATGAGTAGGCTACAGGCAATACTTGAAAAGATTGTAACCAACTGTGGGGTGCTTACCTTCCATAGTCACTAAAAAGTGTTCACTACCTACTGGGACCACCTAGGGCAAGAGAATGTTTATTTTGGATTTTATCCTTGAACATGTATGCTATACTTTGGCAGAAAAACGCTGCTAGGAACCTATATACAAAGTACATGCAGGCACACTATAATTTCTAGGGAAGTGCTTAAACATACTTAGCAGAGTTCAAAAGAAAAGTACAACCATTTTCTAACTATCTGTGTTAACCCCCCCCCCCCCCCCAAGAAACAGAAGAGCATACTACATAAGTACAACCAAATGGCCTCCGTTGTAGAGGTTTCACCAGCAGTGGCTGAAATATGCACCCAGAGGTTACTTGTAAGTAAGTGGTAAATATAGATTTACATTTATTATGGCTCAGAACAGTGTTAGGAATTAAAGGAACATTTAAAAAATGTTATGACTGGATATTTATCTTATAAAGAGCCCTTATTTTCCACCCACTTCATGTGAAAACAGCACAGTGTGTAACAAAATGTATGTCATGATGATTGTAGTTTTTATTTGAGTATTTGAGGTTGGAAAAAAGTCACTGATAAGTGAATACTTACATGGCTGTTTGAAGAATTATCTAATTTTTTTCTTCCAGAGGCAGGGGCTCACATAACTTGACCTGGTTATGTATGGCCTTGAGCTACTGGTCTTCATGCTACCACTTCCCAAGATCTGGGGTTACAGGCAAACCTCATTATAGGTTGTACTCTTTGTTTTGCTCGACTAAGAATGGTTATACAGAACTGCAATCCTAGTATCTTCTCTACTTTCTACTGGTCTGCTAAGAGTGCCAAGTGAGGCATCTTCTCTACACTTCCATTTTCCTAGTAAAGTGCATAATTCTACCAGCCTGCCTGCTGTTTCTGAAAAAGCAAGGAAGAGGGACAGAGAGCACCACTAGACTGCCTGGCATCATCAGGAGATTAGGGCTGCATGTGAGTCAGGGACGGTTTACCACACATTTGGCTTCTAGAGAGAGCCAACATAAACACTGTCTCCTTAAAAACAATCACCAGAATCTGTGTTTACTTACTGAATCGCTGACTGAGTCCTTTATAAACAAGTAGACTGTCAAGAATTCAAAATCAGCTTCAATGTCAGAACCCAGTCAGGGCTGGTCTCCAGTGTATGCCCAGAGTTCAAGTCCTTTGTAACACAGGAATGCCATGTGCTCTGTCTAACACACACTGTACAGAGCATACTTCCTTTATGTTGTATCCCTTGTAGCTGTACTGTTAGGCAAGGAGTTTTTTTCTTTTATTGAAAATACACTTTTCCCCTCATATAATATACCCTGATTACAGTTCCCCTCTCTCTACTTCTTGAAGTTCCTCCCCAACCCCCTCTGGATCCACCCCCTTTCTATCGATCATTAGAAAACATACATGCTTTGAAGGGATAATAATAAAGTAAAGTAAAATAAAATATATGATAAAACAAAAACTAACACATTGGAATAGTACAAAACAGACAGACAGAAGAAAAAGAGCTCAGGAAAAGGCACAAGGAACAGACACAGACATAGAGAAGGATTTGTTTGCATACTGAGAAATCCCATAAAAACACTAAATTGGGAGCCATAATATATACACAAAAGCTCCATAGGGTAAAAAAAGAAAGAAGAAAATATAAATAATCAAAAATATAAAATTTAAAAAAGAGATCTGGCTGAATGGGCATTATTGACACAAAAAACTTAGATGCCTTTGAGTTTGTTTATTGTAGATGTACTGCTTGGCATGGTGCACACCCTAATAGCTGACTCCTTCTCCAGTGAGATTCCCTTAGACAAAACTAAATCTCATTTGCAAGTAAGGCAACTAGTTCTTAATGTTGAAATTATTCAATGAAAAAAAGAATGCTTGAAGTTGAGAGTTCAGCTTTTGTTGGAGCAGTGATGGGCTGCATTAGGAGTAGGGCTTTCTTATCCTTGGCAAGGGAAGTGTGTCAGGATACAATGATCCCACAGAGATCTTCTACATTATTCAACAACATCACACTATCACCCTGACTCCGTGTCCAGATGTTCAAGCTCAGTGAAACAATTCTAAAAGTATGTTCAGCAATGGGTGAGAGAAATGTCACCTTTCTCTATGTTTATTCCTCCCTTTTTAATGAATGACCAATGAAGGATATGAAGGAAATTGAAATGATGAGAAGATTTAAGTGTTAGGGGAACCCCTTTTTATCCTTGCATTTCTTTCAAGTGTAAAATTCAACTATTAGTTCTCATGTGACAAAGGAACTGAGGGGGCTTGATATGAGTGGTGCCCCCATCCCCCGAGGAGAAGGAGAGAAGGGAGAAAGGGAAGAGGATAGGCGGGTAGGACTGGGTGGGGAGGAGGGAGGAGGCTGTGATCAAGATGTAACTTGAATTAATAAATAAATGTTTAAAAATTCAACTACTCATTAAAAACAAGTCTGTGGGGTTGGAGAGATGGCTCAGCAGTTAAGAGCACTGGCTGTTCTTCCAAAGGACCCAGGTTCAATTCCCAGCACCCGCATTGCAGTTTGAAACTGTCTGTAATGGCCGGGCTTAGTGGCTCATGCCTTTAACTCCAGCACATGGGAGGCAGAGGCAGGCAGAGCTTTGTGAGTTCAAGGGTAGCCTGGTCTACAGAGTGAGTTCCAGCATAGCCAGGGCTATGCAAAGAAACCCTGTCTCGAAAAACAAAACACCAAACCAAACAAAAACCTCAGAATGTTCTATGTACTTACAAAGGAACTATAAGATACAAGTATTTATAAGATACAACTAGAAATCTTAAGGATTATACAGTTTATTAATAGGATATAGAAAATGCACACAAGTTTACATTAGGCTAAACCAATGATGAGTCTATGACACATAGCAGAGTTGAGTAGAGGTCGTTGCACACTATTCAATTTAATATATGTTGGGCTAAAATGAGAGCCTCAAGAATGTACAACACATACCATGTCTGTTTAGAAAGAGGCTAGGTCCTTCTGCTTAAATATAACCTTTATAAGAACTTTATGAAGTAGCTATTATTAACATCTCTGTTCAGACGCATATCTGTGAAATGGACATAGAATTAAACTGCCACCTAACAGCCTGTCTTTATATTTATAGATTACTGCAGCTCTCAAGCCTCTTTGGAGAAGTCTCTTTCTCCTGTAGATAGTGATTAACACAGAGATCCACGAGTAGCCAATGTGCAGAGACTAAGAGACTGTGGAGTGCTCAGCTTTAAATGAGACATTTTTATCATATCTCTACCTCCCAGGGACCAAAGATCATGGCAGGAGAGGGAGTGGATATATAATCAGAGCCAGAAGTATTGGATGCCTGCAGAGGACAGTGTTTATTGGACAGACAGGTCATGGCTGTTGCACATGTGAACTCACAGCATGTATGACTGCATGCAGAATATCTGGAAAAGATTAAGGCAGGCACAATTCCACCATGGATGGAGGAGGACCTCAGGAAGTCCTACTCTATCTGAGCAGCATCTGGCAACTGATGGCTGCTGGAAGAGCAAGGGTTAGTTCTCTTCAGATGCATCCCTCCTGGGCTGCCCATGTTCCAGTGGATGAACTACACTCCTGCATAAACTGGAAGTACTAAGAGGACTCAGGGAGTTTAAAAGAAAGAATATGCAGGGGTAGGGAAGACTGTGGTCAGGAAAGTACAAGAAGACTTAGAGGGGAGGGAGTAGAGAATGGATTTGATAAAAACACATTATATTCATGTATGAAACTTTCAAAGAATACACTAAAAATAAAAATGTCATTATAGTGCATAAAAACACAAGGCACAAAGAAGTAATGAACAGACATTATCATGCAGGACATAAGCCATAGATCAAGGGTTCAAAGTCATGCTGTCTACCTCAGAGAGTGAATTCTTAAACCATTGCATGATACGATTTTCTTTGGGAGAAAGAGAGTAACAAAGATCCCAAAATGGAGGATGTATCTTCTTGGGAAGATTAGGAAAATCTGTGTTTAGAGTAATATTATAAACATGCCTAAAGGACAGAAAAAATTCCCATGGTGGGCTGTTCCATATCAGGAGGGAAGAGGTGAATTCTGGTAAAGGCGATGTGAAGATGCAAGGATGTGAGAAACAGAGTGGCGTTTGGGGTGGCTCATTGTGACCCTGAACTTGATCAGATTGAGATAAATGAGGACTGAATACGCTTCTGTGTGGGTATATTAAAGTTTTTCTAGAGAAGACTGAAGAAAGTGGGTAACACTTTCCAATAGGCTTGGGGTCCTGGTGGAACAAAGCTGGAAGGCAGAAGAAAACAATGCGTGTCAGCGCCCCACTTTCTGAGGGATGCCTCCGTTGTTGCTCTAGTCTGCTACGGGAATTACTTCCATCTTCTTCAGCCTTTTGATGTGGATTCATGCCAGTGATAGACTCTTTAGAGGGCCCCTGACCTTGGACTCGGATTGTGTGTGTATTGGTTCCAACTACTTGAGCTGAATATTTAATTGGATTTTTGGTTCTACAACATGCAGATGGCCATTGTTGGACTATTCAGTCTCTAACCTAATAAATCCCCATAAACACACACACACACACACACACACACACACACACACAGGCACGCTGGACTGGATAGAAAAGATCTTAAGATTACTGGTGCAGAATCTCTTGAACGGTGAGTGTGATCCTACTGTGATGGTTAGTGTGCACTGTCAACATGAGAGGATCTGGGATCATCCTGGGGATAAGCTTCCAGCTACACCTGTGAGAAATTATTTAAACTCTACACATGCCTGTGAGTATCAGAGAACAAGTATTTAGCTAAAAGATGGCCTTTTAAAATGAGAGGGAAAATTTCCTCAGAATACACAATCATTGTAAAACCTTCTCTCCATATGTTTAATAAAATCTTTTTTATTTTTATTTTTTTATAAAAACTTATATATTTGGCTTAAAGTTCATCTGATAAAAAACCTCTGAAAGAGTTTTATTTCATTTTCCTCTCATGGGCCATTGTTTTCAATCTGAAAGTGTATAAACTTGCACATAGGGTTATTAATTGTGTGTTCTTAGTGTATTTTATGTTGAAAGCTAGCTTTATAGGTAAAATTACTCCATTAGAAAAAATAAGGTCCTTGCTAGAATCAGGCTAGTATTTTTGCATGGTGTAGCTATCATGTGAATATCAGTATCATCTACACAGAACTGTTAAGTGTTTATGGTATAATCTGACACACACAGAAAGGTGATGTGAGCATTTGGATCTATCTATCCTAAATTAGTTGCTCCTGTGTGTTTTGTATGGCTTGGGCCCACTACTACAAACATTGGAAAGCACAGGGGTTACTATATCAAATCATTGCTGGGATAAAAGGAAAATAGTGTTTGCTAAAGAAAAATGGGAAAGGACGGGATATTTCCTTGTGTGAGGATATCAGAATGTGTAATTTACCAGATTGGAATAACAATTATTCAGTTTTCTTATTCGTCACAAACAGATAATCATTCCATTCAAGATGATAGGTAGTCATGAGTCATGATTAAATCTTGGCTTTTGACAAGACATGATATTTAAGCTCCTCAGACCTTGTGAGTTGATAAAGGAAAGGGCTTGGGGAAACCATGTTTGTCAGCTGGAGGGAGAACAGGGAGCAATGTGTCTGGTATAATTGCAGAGGATGGTTTGGAAGGGTTGCACGTGCCATCAGGAAACATTCTAGACTGACTCTGCCCTGTCTTCTTAAAGAGAACAGTCATGCCAAGAGATAGGCTTGCCACTAATTCAACCATCTTACAGTGGAGGTTCTTCGATGCTTATCTTCTACTTGGAGTAGAATAGGGGGTGCTGTCGGCGCTGATATGTCTCGATATCAAAAAAAAATCTTGATTTAAGATAACATCTTTGAATGCCATATTCTGCAGATCTCTAGGGGTTTTTGAAGATGCCCTATCTATCTCTTGTATTTAGATAAGCTTGCACCAACTGCAGACAGACTGCTGTCCAAAAAGGACAAAACTTGGTAGCAGGGAAGTCGACAGCCTAGCTCTGCCAAGACAGGTTAGGTAAGTCCTTCATAATCCCTGCTCTACAATCAATGTCTGTCAGAGAAACAGGGCCAAAAGGCTGAAGACTGATGCTGGAATGTGTGGAGGGAAAAGGGGAACAGTCCAGGCAGTCACTGATTTGTCATTTCTTAGTATTGAAAGCTGCAGGCCCTGCACTTCCTATATAATCAGATATATTTATCCCTCTCAGGTCTCTGAGGTGGTTGAAGAATAGACAGCTAGAGTCTCATAGTTAAATTTTGAGTTATTTAGGAATCAAGAGGGCGTTCTAGATCTAAGAAGATGGTTATAATAGTGATGCAAGTTAGTATGAAAGCTAAGTCAGTTATAGAACTTTAAATTCATGGAGATGGTTAGATGGTAGAATGTTAAAGTCAGGGGCCAAATATGTATGAACTGGACATTGGGAAGGTATACTGGGCCATTTAACTCTCATAAATGTGGCATATTTATATCTGTTGTTTTGTATAGTATTTACTGTTATTAGAGAAGGAACCATTTGTTGGACTGAAAGGGGAAGCTGTTGGGGGGAAGAGGGTGGAAGGGTGGGACAGGAAGTAGGAATAGGGAAGGGTTTGTGAGTGAGATGTAACTTGAAGAAAAAAAATAAAGTATTTAATAAAAAAAAATGACTAATGGATGAAAAAAAAAAAAAGAGAACAGTCATAGGTGATGCCATTTACTGAGTGAAAAGCTGCAGGATAAACCAAACATAACCAGAACTACTTCCCTCTTCTACAATTTCTCATGCTTCTTAGGGAACAGATGAACATGTTTGATCCTTCTGAAACAGGAGAGTTCTGAAGAGTTTGCTGTCTGGCACAAATGACAAATAGTGGACATTTTCTGTTTACAGCTTGGGTCACCTCCAAGAGAATGAAAACTTGCACATTACAAATTAACTGTGCAATTTGCTCATAAAGTCCAAATTATGGTTTTATGACACTGTTGTTACAAACGATAAGAACAGCAGCTTAACATTAACTGTGTATAGGCTACATGAACTAATTATATTGAGGGTTTAAGTCAATGATCATACAGTCCATTGCATTTTATACACTGTACTTATGCACACACTAAAACAGCAGGATCAGGGTTTAAGAACTTTGGATCCCAGCACCCCCAAACTTACCAGTGGCTGTACCACTGATGAAAGTAAGCACACAACCACACAACCACACGAACACACTAATAATCAAAATTCCAGGAGGTAAATGTTATCATGGAACAATCAACAAAGTTTCGCAGTAGAACAGAAGTCAAGAAAACTAACTGTAAATTTGTCGAATCCTTTCCATGAGCTGAAGATTGAATTCGGTCTTGTGGATAATGAGAAGACAGTCAAAAGACATGAGGGGATATGTGATGCCATGTAAGAGAGAAAAGCTTATATGAAGACAGTACTTTGTCAATGCAAACATTATATAAATACTTCTGAATAACATTAAAAATAACGTTGAAAAAAGATCTGTAAAACAAGGCAATTTTCTAAATTCTACATATTACCATTGATCCATAATAAATCCTGTCTCTCTGTAGGCATGGCCACACTTAACCTGTAAGCATAAACAAACAGAAAAACGAAGAAAGAGCTCTATAGAGAAACTGAAAAGTAATTCCTGAAAAATACCTTTCACTTATAAAATTTTAATTCTGCCACTATTGTTACCAGTATCCCAAATAGAGAAAGGATATTAGTTTGAACTATAGTAACACATGGAAACCATCAATGCAAGTTAGTAAAATGACAGAAATTCTTACTTGTCCCCAGGCTTGGAGTAATTCTTTGCAGAATCGGGGAAGCATTGCCAAGAGTAGCTGGTGTAACTGGAAAAGAAAGAGAAGAAAATTAGTAGTCATCCCTGTAGAAGAATGATCTGCTGTGTCCCTGTTATAGAATCATTTTTGGATAACAGGCTCCCATGCAAAACAAAAACAAAAACAAAACAAAAGAACCCATTAAACTTAAAACTGTATCTATGCACTAAGAAGAGCTTATAAAGACAGAGCAAATGGAAGCCTTTGGTTGTCATTACCTCTGGTCTCGTGCCCAGACACAATAGAGAACAGTGAAAACAATTCCTCCATCTATCATTTGAGTCCAAACACAAAGTTTCCCTTGTGCATAGAAAGGGGAAAACACGTTTCTTAAAAAACAAAAACAAAACCACATTTAGTCAAAAGAAGTTTATTTTTGAGAATAATATAAGTGTGAACCTTCCTAGGCATGGGGAGAGAGTAAGGGGGACATGCCAAGTTGAACCTTTTTTGATGGAAAACATGGTCAGTAAGTCAGTCATTATAACAAGGCTCGGAATAGGCTGCATGAAAAGCAGGCAAAAAAGGCAACTGAGAAGTAAGGTTGTCCTGCCAGCTGTGTTTCTTTGCAAACGCCCCAGTTACAAAAGGACTAAACTGCTGTCTGGTCTTGGTGAAAAGTGGTGTAGTTAGACTGGACAGATCACCTCTTGTTATCACCAGGGTACAACAAACACTGAGATTTGAATGAAAGCAAGGGAAGCTACTATGTGTGATACTGTTAAATTGGCATTTAGCTTTCCTACTGTATTTTAACATGTAAATTCTTTTTTTTTTATATACTTTATTTTTTTTTCTTCAAGTTACATCTCAGTAACAAACCCCTCCCTATTCCCCCTTCCTAACCCGCCCTTCCACCCTCTTCCCTCCAGAGGTTTCCCCTTTCAGCCCAACAGCTGGTTCCTTCTCTTATAACAGTAAGTATTATACAAAACCATAGATATAAATATGCCACATTTATGAGAGTAAATTGGCCCAGTATACCTTCCCAATGTTCAGTTTATACCTATTTGGCCCCTGACTTTAACATTCTACTATCTACCCAACTCCATGAGTTTAAAGGTCTATATGTGACTCAACATTCATACTATCTTGCAACACACTTTTAAGAGTATCTTCTTAGATCTATAACACCCTCTTGATTCCTAAACAGTTCAAAATTTAACTATAAGATTCTATCTGTCTATTCTTCAACCACCTCAGAGACCTGAGAGGGCTAAATATATTTGCTTATATAGGAAGTGCAGAGCCTGCAGCTTCCAAAACTAAGAAAGAACATACCAATAACTGCCTGGACAGTTCCCATTTTCTCTCCATACATTCCAGCATCAATCTTCAGGCTTTGGGTCCTGTTTCTCTGACAGACATTTGTTGTAGAGCAGGGATTATGAAGGACTTACCTACCCTGTCTTGGCAGAGTTAGGCTGTCGACTTCCCTGCTACCAAGTTTGTCCTTTTTGGACAGCAGTCTGTCTGCAGTTGGTGCAAGAGGTTTTTTCATGCCAAGAGAAAGGCTTGCCACTAATTCAACCATCTTACAGTGGAGGTTCTTCGATGCTTATCTTCTACTTGGAGTAGAATAGGGGGTGCTGTCAGGCGCTGATATGTCTCGATATCAAAAAAAAATTGAATAGATCTTTGTATATTGATACAAATTTAAAGATAATGCTTCCCAATGGTATCATACCTAGAGATACTTAAAAATAAAATGTGAAGCTCTGACCTCTTGATACCAACCGTCTAAAACGGTCTAGGATAGTTAAAACAAACTCCTAGTCATGCAAACATGTCTCTTTGTTAGCTACTATGACAGTCTATCACAGATATTCTCTAAACTACCCAGTAATCAAGTTGCTAAGAGACAAGCAACATTTGCTTATCTAAATACAAGAGATGGTTAGGGCATCTTCAAAAACCCCTAGAGATCTGCAGAAAATGGCATTCAAAGATGTTATCTTAAAACATGTAAATTCTTAAAATATTTGTAATACTCAGAGTGACAAGTCTTTTCATAGTCTAATGACTTTACAGTGGCTGGGGACTTCCTCCCTTAGGGTGGAAGCTGGCACAGGAGGAATCAATGCATGGTTACAGAACTGGGATTTTTTTTTTTTAGTGTTATCCAAAGCCTCTGTGGGGGAGGAGGGACCTAATGGTTAAGTTTATTTCAATGACTAGTGGTTTAATAAATGTAGCCAACTGTTGCTTGTCTCTTAGCAACTTGATTTCTGATTAGCTTAGAAAATAACTGTGATAGACTGTTATAGTAACTAACAAAATGACATGCTTGCATGACCATTAGTTTGCATTTCTTAATTATCCTAAACAGTTTATGACAGTTGGTAGCCAAAGGCCAAAACTTCACATTTCATTTTTAAGCATTACTAGGTACAATACCTTTAAGAAGTGTTACCCTTAATTTTGTATCAATATACAAAGATCAATACCAATGTGGCCAAATATAATCTTAATTTTGTATCAATATACAAAGATCAATACCTATGTAGCCCAATACAATCTTAATTTTGCACCAATATACAAGGGTCAATACCATTGTGGCCAAATATAATCTTAATTTTGTATCAATATACAAAGATCAATACCGATGTAGTCCAATACAATCTTAATTTTACATTAATATACAATGATCAATACCAATTTAGCCAAGTTAGTATGTAGGCTGAGTTAGATATAGAACTTTAAACCCATGGAGATGGTTAGATAGTAGAATGTTAAAGTCAGGTGCCAAATACATATGGACTGGACATTGGGAATGTATGCTAAGCCATATAACTCTCATAATTGTGGCCTATTTATTTCTGTTGTTTTGTATTGTATTTATTGTTATAAGAGAAAGAACCATTTGTTGGAGTGAAAGGGGGAGCTGTTGGGTGGAAAAAGATATGCCTTAAACTAAAAAAAAAAAGGGTAGAGGATGGGGGGTTGAGGAGGGAAGAGGGTGGAAGGGTGGGACTGGAGGGGGGAGTAGGGAGGGGATTGTGATTGAGATGTAACTTGAAGAAATGAAAAATAAATTATAAAAAAAGAAAACAAAACAAACAAATAAACAAACAAACAAACAAACAAATAAATAAATATAGCCAAAGAATGAAGCATTCACACACACAAACAAACAAACAAACAAACAAACAAACAGATAAATAGATAAATAAATAAATAAATAAAGGTTCAGTTAGCTAACCTGGAGATGCTTAGAGGGCATGGAGGCTTCCGCAGCCCTGCCTCATGTTCTTCATGTTACGGTTTGGATGTGAAATGTCCTTCAAGGAACCATGTATTAAAGCTTTGGTTCTCAGCCTGACACTACTAGGAGGTGGGAGGAATTCAGGAGGTAAGAGTGAGTTGGGAGGTCTTCCCATTGCTGAGGGAACAGTAGCTTTAGAATCCATACTAGACTCTTAACCCTTTCCCAGCCCCAAACTAAAGCAGTTTCTCCATATGCCGCTGCTATGTTGTCCTCCATTTCATAGACTCAACGGGACCAACTAATCATGGGTTGAAAACTCCAGAATACTCCAAATCTGTGAGTCAAAATAAACCTTTTCTTTTTAAAAATTGACTATTTCAGATATTTGTCACAATACCTCATCATCTGTATCCTTTGTGATATCCTCAGTAATAAACTAAAATCATTTATTAATGTATTCTGAGTTCTGTGTGCTAGTGTAGTAAATCAATCAATTTAATAAATGAGTCATGGGAACTATCTTTTTAGCTGAAAAATCGTTCAAAATTATAGTACGCTTATAACTTATAGCTAGGAAATCTTTCAGAAATATAGTATTATATATATATGTATATATTTGTTTTGTGAAGTGAGAGACAGTTTTGTGGGACTAAGCTGTCAATCTGTGGGATGTGACAGTACCTGCAGGTAGGCAGTGTGAGAAGTGAATTATCCTACAGGATGATCCCTCTCACCTTGGTATTAGCCAAGTGTATTCTCACATAACATTTTGGTGACCAAAGGGCGCCTAAGCAGTCTGTTTTCAAGAGTGTAGTCGTCAGACACATTGTGATCACTTTTCCTGTTTTCTCTCAGACAGCTGATATTGTCTTAGTGCTTAGTAGAAGGCCACATGCTGAGAACTCTGTCTCTCATTAAAGATGGAAGAAAAAGAAAACAAAGACAAGTGGGCAGTGAGCTGACCCACCCCATCCCTCCAAATTTCAGACCTGGTGAGTGTAGACCACCTGCTCCTTGAGGTAGTTTTTGATGAATGTTTTTCATGACCTCATCCCAGTTATTCGGCTGGTGAGAGGCAGCCATCATATCTGTTATAAGTAATGTAAATTGTAGTAGCTAGAGATAAGGCTCTCCATTAAACACTAAATTATAATATGGGTAGAATTTGGGGGGGGGGGTTATCCTGGGGTTATCTGGTCACTATCTGAAAGAATGATTTGGATTTTTTTCTGGTGAATCAATCATTTTAGACTGTTATTATAATATTTTAAATTTCATGTTTATTGGTTTTCAAAGTTCCTATTTACTCTTGAAATTTAAATTTTTTTAAATTTATTGAAGCTTATTTACTACAGTAAATGATTGTGACCAGTAATTGAAATAAAAACAGGCAATATATACTTCCCAGAGTAAACCATATACTAAGCATCCATTTTAATATGAGAAGCAAGCAAAATTATCTTCTATGGCAATATCATTAAGTCTAGTTGCTGCCTTCATAACTGAAACATTAATGATTTGCATTAATATTCTCATTAATATTTTGGGGTAGTCTTACCATCATCACCAATTCCTTGTCTTAAGTTAGTACATTTTGTTTCATTGTCTGTCACCTCAAACTGAGCACAAAAATATTATTACAAAACTTTTAGATTTATTTTTATGCATATGGATGTTTTGCCTAGATGGATATATGTGCACTGCATGTGTGCCTGGTGCCCACAGAGGGCAGAAGAGGGTGCTGGATCCTCTAGACCTGGAGTTGTGGGTAGCTGCAATTCACCATGTGGGTGTCGGGAACAACAAGTGCCCTCAACTGTTGAGGCATCTCTCCAGCCCCCCTACTTATTATTCTAAGTAGATTTAAATAAATTTATATATATGAAACAAATATAATAGACAGCAAGTAGGAACCAAAGTGAGAACACATTACATAATGCCAGGTATCCATGTATAAGAACCATTTTTCATAACCTTGGCTTTTTGTTACTTTTGGAAGAGCTAGCACAAACAACTCTATCTTGTAGGTTTGAGACAGGGCTTCATCATAAAGCCGAGGTGGATAACACCTTGGAAAGGACTTTGTAGATATTCGTATCTTTGGTCTCCTAATTTAAAACTTAATATCACTTCAGGGCCCTCAAAGATGGACTTGTGGGTCATTTGAATCTCTTTGTCTCTCTTTTCAATGTGGTCACATTGACTAAATCTCCTTTTTCTACACTCCACTAAATAAACAAACAAACATATAAATGTATATGTTCTCCAACTGTAAGTTACCTGTTTCATTGACAATTATTCACTATTTGAGTTTAGATAGCTGAAAAGGGAAAATGTTAAGTTAGCTAGAGAGAAAAATAGAGAGAGAGAGTGAGTCTATGGAATTATTCAGCATTTGACTCAATTTTCAATTTTCAGTTGAGAAAAGGGACACCAGTGTTCAGTTCTTAGATCAGCAGTAATGTTGACAAGTTTTCCCAGAATGATGACTGGAATGGTATGTGGAAGTCAACTCTGAGATCAGACGTAGAGTCTGAACAAACTGCTGGTCTGGAAAAATCCTGGACTCCCTTGGACTCCCCAACTCCTCACAGAGACATCTGGTGTTTCCCCCTCTGTGGCACATTTAGTGACAGTTTCATGAAGCAAAAGCCTTACTTGGCCAACACACTCTATTACATGCCATGAATCAAGACAAAGGAAGAACAAATGACATTCTGGTAGAAAGACAACAGACTATGGCCATGCTAAGCGGGTGCTGGTTACAAGTGTAACGCACACCACGCTGCCTTGGCAGAGGGAGGTGTCACACTCACTCATCAATGAAAATTGGTGTAGAAGTCAAAGTCATATACCCAGTGTCTCCAAGTTCTGACCAGGGAAAGGCAAACAGAGGAAGAGCCGGAGCAGAGGCCAACCACTCTGACAGCAGGAACAATTAAGGAGGCCTCCACACAGTGGTTTTGGTTATGATCTGTGGGGATCCCATTTATTATGTATTCCAAAGGGACCAATAAACATTTTATAGGGAGCTTTAGATGCTGGGATTTTTAAAATGAAGCAAGCCTACAGTCATTTTTTTTTCCAGCATTCCACAAAAGAAGTGGCCAAGCCCTGGGGGAACAAAATGGTACCTTTCACAACTGTAGACAAGCTTCTTGGGAAAGTGACTCTATGAAAGAGTTGCCAAGTTTAGGACAACAAGCAATGGTGTACGACAAATGCAATCCAATCAAGAACACTGCTACACAAATGTACTGCGGCAAGGCATGATTTACACAGACAGAACTGTGATCTGCTTGTTGGCTTGGGGGATGAAATCAAACACACCTGATCTTGCCAAAAGACTTAATTTTGATTTTGCAAACACTAGGGAACCTACTGAATTGTTGCTCATTGTTGAGGTGGAGCGCCTCCTGCTGGACTTGTCCAAGAGCAGGTTCCTATGAGGAGATCTAATTATAACCTTGTCTACTTGCATTCAGTTCAGTATGCAGCCATAAGCCAAAGTACTCTACCTATGTACTCTTATAAGCTACATGTAGTTAGTAGATTTTCCTTCCCCAAAGAACCCTGAGGAAGTGGTGATATCAGTGGAGTACAGGATAGAAATCCATATATGTGAGCAATTCAATCTGAGACTAAACACACTCAGTCCTAGTTCTCCAATTCTAGTATTATTAAGGGAGCAAAAGTGGGAAGACTAACGTTCTGGCAAATACTGTAAATTTTCCACTTGTGTAAGAATGGGAGTTATAACCAGTCCTTAATGAATAATGCAGACACAAGTCAGGAAAACACAGTACTTCATATGATGGCCATTCTACACAATGCTAGAAGATAACACATGCAAAGCACCACACCAAAGTAAGCGCTGGTCATTGGAACTATTGCATTACTGTTAACACATGCTTACGATGATGCTCTAACTGTCATGGGATGCTCAGCCGAGAGGTCCTTCGAGAGTGTTTGTTTCCTCCCTTGGGCAGCTTAATTGCCCTCCACGCAGCAGCCGTGGATACTGTGCTTCCATCCCCTGCTGCTGTGGCTTATTTGCTTGTGCCCAAGGGTACACAATGAGTTCCTCAGGGTTGGTATTATTGCTCTAATCTTTATGAGCCATTAGGAGTGCAGGGCATGGTCTCTAGTATAGTAGTACACTTGCAAAACTACAATTGCTTTAAATGTTTGCATGGGGCCACAAGAGAAGCAAGCATTCTAGCATTAGAATCTCCACTTGGAAACTCTGAAATTTGTTGAGGACTTTTCCATTTTCATGAAGTCTATTTATTCTTGGTAATAGTCTATAAAATTTGCCTCCTTAGATCTCAACTTCTGAAAATCTTCAGAGCCATCTTTCTTTTCTTCCTTGTCAAATTACAATCTCCATGGCCAATGAGTATTTTTCTCTTTCTAACTTATACTTGCAAAAGGCTCAATATCAAATTCATCATTTGGACACACTGCTGCTGCTGTATCTCAGACCATCCTGCTGTCCCTGAAGGGGCTGGTGTAATAGGAATATTAAAAAGTGCAATGCAATATCTAGATCCCAAATTTATAATATGCTTACAATGCACTTAGGCACCACACTACGCTTACTTTGTTTTGCTCTGTTTTGTTTTTTAATGTTTGTTCCCATTTAACTCTCACAACAATCATCAGGAGGGGTATATTATAAGTAACACATGGTAAGTGAGGGGTTTGATCTCTGGGTTATTTAAGTCAGGGAAATTAAATAGTGTGTCTTAGGCTACCTAGAAATTATAGATTAGAACTCATATTTGAATAGGAGCTACTTTCATTACTCCACTGCTTTCCAAACTTGCCACGTCATCAAGGTGTCTACGGCATTTATTACTTCCATAGTTCAACGCCCTGACTTACAGAATCCCTGAGGTACTGGTCAGTGTGGATATCACAAAGTCAAACTCTTCAAGTATACCTTCAGGTCTACTTTTAGGGTCATCTTATGATATATCCCATCCTGTGCTCATTAGAAGAACTTTAATGAATTAATAGAGAGACTTCTATGAATGCTTCAGACATTCTAGAAAGCACAGTGATAGGCCAGGTTTTGGAGGTTTGGGAAGAAATGCCCTTCAGGAGTTGGTTTGGGAGGAACTAGGTAATGTGTGAGACAGCCCTACTTCCATCACTGTCAGCAGTTGGTACCAGGCAGACTCTATGGCTACAATTGCCTTGACACCCTAAATCCCATTAAGCTAGAATTTCTTTCTTTTTGTGGCTCATTAAATTAATTGAATTCTCACCCATAGTTTCTCTGAATTAAAGTGCATTGTCTTGTATGTACTCAGTGTGACTGTTGGCAGCCCAGAAGAAGCCCGGTAATCTGAACAGAAGTCTCAGAGCCCTTTATGGGGATGGTATTAAATCTCTCCATCTCCACGAGGGTGCACGTCTCTTCCGGACTTGAGCAGTAAAGCACAGGGTGCATTATATGAGACAGAGAGTTACACAAACCAGAGAGCCAGACGTAAAGCAATATCGTAGTTTTAAGTATATTTTCATACTAAAAAACCTGCTAGACAGCTAGATACTATGTAAGACATTAGAAGAGAAGCCCAAGTAGTGAAAAGAAGCACATGCCTGTATATGTCTGCAGAAGTTGCTTTGTTTTACATGTACCTTGTGAGTAGCTTGGCCTGCAGATATCCAGAATCTAGACTTTCACTCTCCCAGGATTTATCTCTGGCAGAGAGGGACTAATGGGGAAGTTCCCTGTTTAGCTTCAAGCTTTATCTATTGTATCCCCTTTTCTGTCTTCAGGGCTCTGCCTGGGGAATTTACAAATATCCTCCCAGATACGGTTTCTTCAAGACCCGAAGACATCTGCTTGCAATTAAAGACAGATACCAGAGTCTGATTTCTCAACTACAGCTTGTTGCATTACAAGGTATAGTGAGTTTTGAAAAACACATTAGTGGTGTTTTTTTTTTTTCCACAAAGAAAATAAAGAGAAACTGCCTTGTAATCAGAGAAATTGCAAGGAGACTTTGTAGAAGGTAGCTGTGGGCCAGCTGAGACGAAACATTCATTTTCCTGTGGAAAA
Source organism: Lophiomys imhausi (assembly GCA_907164525.1). NCBI lineage: Eukaryota > Metazoa > Chordata > Mammalia > Rodentia > Muridae > Lophiomys > Lophiomys imhausi. The sequence continues at coordinate 15,360 of CAJQZJ010000540.1, read as the reverse complement.
AAAAAAAAAGCCCCTTTGCAATTCCCCTGGCTTTTATTTCCCATGGCTAACAAGGCTGGGAAGCATCCTACCCAGCTGTCCCACCTCCAAAGCTGCTTTTCATTATGAAGAACAGCAGGGGTGTCAATCCCAGGCCACAGGCAACAAGTAATGGGGTATGCTGTGTAATAGTAGGAACCCAGATCAATCACAGAAATGTCATAAATCAACAAGCGGAATGGCAAGCTGGCACTGGGTTAAGGTCGACCCGGGAAGGACAGTCAGTGCAATATGACAAAGACCAGAAAAAACAAATCAAGAGACTATTACAAAGTTACACTGAAGTGTGTGGAGGACAGAAGTGTTCCTTCTTTTTAATATTGTTTGAGATATTTTTAATACATGCTAATTCATTCACTGAAAATAGCAAGAGAAAGGGGGTTGATTTATTAAGCTGAAACCTGGAATGGTGAATGATCTACGGTGGCTCTTCCCAACTCTGTGTTCAGTGGCATCATGTCTTTAACTTGAAGGCATTCAGAGTGGGAATATTTACACCATGAAAACTGGAAATGGATGCATGTTAGGGTCCACTTCTGTTGAATGCTGTGGAAATTCCACCTACCTCTCAATATCACTTTGAATATCTTCTCTTCTAAGAAGAATTGCTTCATTTGTTTCAGCTGAAATATAATCTCATTTTTCTCTGTGTTTCCACAGCACTTAAAGAAATATCTGGACTGTGGTATTTGATTTTTTTTAAATATCTTAGTTATCAGACCTGTTCAGTTAAAAACAAACCTTCACAGACTGAAGGTAAGGATCACACCTCATCCCCCCCCCACCACCTTGGTCTGTCACAGCATCTGCACAACTCCTTACTAGTGTTTGGTACATAGTTACAAATGTATTGAGTGACTCAGTTTCAGGAGAAGCTGCAAGGCATTATGACCTTGTTCACATTACGAATTTATCATCTATCTTATGGTCTCTGAAGTCTCAACACACACAAAAAAGAACATTTATCATTAGACCTTGTAACAAATTTAGGCCAGGAATAGTCAAATCTGGGGCAAAGTCAGTATATTTCAACTGGCTTTCATGAGATTGCAATATGTTAATGTCCTAGGCTTGCAAAGTAAGGGAAGAAATAGTCAAACTAGACTATTTAAGCTCCTTTACTTATTTTATTTTTTATTTTTTGGCAATGAATGTATTTTCTATAGAGGAGTGGTTTTAAAACACTGAGGTGACAGATTCTTTTTGTTTGTAGTAGTAGCTCTCAGGTTCTGTGAAAGGATGGACAAATTAGTGGAGCTTCTTGTTCAGATCCAGTGACACTGAGAAGCCTGGCATGTCAAGAGTGTCTAACGAACAAATACATTTGGCAGAGGTTTTAAGGTGTGTCTTTTCCCCTCTGGGCACAGGCATCTTTCAAAAACGGGTTGGTCTGGGTTTCTAGGCTCTGATTGTCAATTTCTACCAAGATGTTCTTGAACAAGCTTCCACTCCCTTGAGAAGTAGATATTTATGAACTGGAGAAAGTGCTTTGGAGTTGGAATTGCTATGTGGGAGCACTGTGTGTCTGTCCATGCCCCCCAGATGCTGGGGACACCATGGAGTGTGTCCCTTAGAGAGCAGATGGAGTTCAGGTGCCTTGCATTCATGCTTCAGTGGATGTGTCCTGGGTAGGTTAAGGAGAGAAGGAAACAGGTATGCAATATAATTTCAGGTCGGACTTCAGAACAGTAACATATAGAGAAAAAACCCACCAAAGACCACAGTCTGGTAATGAGCCACACATATATGTGAAACAAAATTCCAGGTGGAAGAACAAATGTACATGCCCTGAGATGAATTTGGGGTGTAGCAGAGGGTTGTATGCTAGGAGCAGAGGGAGTGAGGGGTGGACAGTACTTGGGGTTTCAGAGATGCCAGATACCAGGTCTGCTTGCAGCCAGAAGAAGGTCTGTGGACAGTTCAGTAGTTCCAAGTCTGTGAAATGGACCCTCATGAGATGCAGTTCAGACAGGCTCCCCCTACCCTGCTGTGGTGTGATCATTCCACTTCCACCTTTACCGCAGCACTTCTGAAGAGGGAGGCGCCAAGAAGGAGTCTTGAGGCTATGTGATTTCTGGCTTTAATTAAAACCGTTTAGGCTGGAGCTTTGTTTGGGATATAGACACAGACCAGTGGAACAAGCTTGTCCAACAAATATTTACCAAATACCTATTAGGCACAAAGGGAGCGAGGAGATATCGTAGATCCCAAGCTGCACTTCTGTCTGTCCTCCTAGAAGCACCCTTAGGCCCAAACCAAGGAACTTGATTGCCTTGTAGCACATTCCTGGTTTTCAGTCTTTGCCTATCTTTTATTATTATTTATTTATTAAATGTATAAATTTGCTAAATGTCTAACATGAAAGTTAAGAGCCATATGATTTTGTAGTAGAAAGTGGAAATTCTGCCCAAAGTGACTGGTAGGTGACATCATGTTCCACCATGAGCATGTAACTAGGGAGTGTGCCTGATGTTACCATACTTTTTTTTAATTTTAATTTTTTCCTTTTTGCACCTTCTTGTATCCTTCATGTATGGTACCTTAAATACAAATCTAACTTTACATTGATAGTTAAAATTAAAATAAAAATAGTTAATCATACCACTATCACTGAATGTGAAATTATACTGTAAATAAGGTTTTTAAATGTCATTTTCTTCCTGGAAGAAATATATTTAATAGAAAAATAATTATATGTCTTTGGAGCTGAGAGGTAGGCAAAGTGTTAAAAATCTAGAATATGAGTTTTGTTTTCCTTGCTCGAATTGCATTTTAGTTGCTGATAATATGGTATGATATGAACAAAATAAAAAGCCTTATTGATAATCCATATGTGGCTGGTTTCTCTGGCCATGGATGCCTTGCACAGTATGCCTTTGTGTCAGCCCAAAGGGGCACCCTGCCCATAGGCTTTTGGCAGGACAAGGACACTATATAGCTTTAAAAGTTCCCTGGTTCAATGTGGGAAAAGAAGCAGCAAGCCAAGATCAGAACAGAGTTTTCATTGTACTGAGGCCAGAAGATGAAGGGGGATATGGAGGGTGAGGGGCAACTCCTAAGGAACTTGTATCCTGATGGACTAACTTTCTGGTGGATGCAAATTTAAAAGGCATACAAAGACACCTTTGGTGAAAGAGAGTAAAGGATGACTTAGGAGCTCTGTAATTTAAATGTAGGGTCTACAGTAAATAGTATATGTATTTCTTGGTTGTCACCCATATAACTGAAGAACAACCAAAGCAATATGTATGAACTTTCAAACCCCAACTGTGTCATATTTTCTCCCTACTTTCCTTAGCTTCCAGTGCTTCATTCAGTGATAAATTATGTCAGTTCAGCTTAACCACATTCTCTTCTGTCTACATCCAGCACCAAGTAATAGCCCAAGCTCCTAACCTCTCCCACCTGCAGTATCAAGACGTTTCTATCATCCTGTAAACCTAAATTTGAGTATCTGAATTGCCTAATGTCCTTATAAGAAAGTGAACACATAGGAAAAAGAGATCTGTAGAAGCCAGACCACCTGGAACACCAACATAATTTTAAGCAAGAATAACAGTAGGTTGTTTATCTTTCTAAAGAATAACATCTTTGAAAGAACACAAATCTCACCTAGAAAATATATATTATTTTTGCCTTGTAAAGTGTTTCACTCATGATAACTACTTTGCTACTCCTAGATTTTCAAGTTCTTATCTGCACAGCTGCCTCTGCTTCCTAGGTTACTGTTTGCTTCAGAATCCACTTCAGTTGTGTATCTGACCCTTCCCATCTTTGAAACAGGTTCTTGTCAAATCGAATGGTGCTGTTTCAGTTTTTGCCCTTCTCAACAGTTCAGATGCATCTCACCCAGGGGACCACTGACTAAAAGCAGACACTTTGCTCAGCCCTCATAACACGCAATCTGCTGGCTTTCCTTCGACCCCCCCCCACCACTCTCTTTGCTCTCTTTCACTGGACCCCATTTTTGCTTTTGTTTTTTAACCTGTCCCTTAAGTATTGACCTGCCATGGAACTGTTCTCTCTGCTACTTCAGCTATTTTCTTTTCCTGGAAAATGACTCTCCTCATGTCTAATAGCTTTAAATATCACCTATATATTGGTGGTGCCAAGTTTTTATTTAAGTATCTAAATGAAAAGTAAACTTTAGACTCCATTCAATTTCTTCCATTTCTTCATGTGATGCCCAGTTGGTGTCTTCATCCTAACCCAGAGCCTGAATATGCTGGCAGAACCCATTCCTTCTCGACATTGCATTATCTCTGTAGACTCTTTAGACATTCACATCAGCATCTAAGCCAAAATCTGTGTTATCTTTTTCTCTTCACTGTCTCCAACTCCTGACATCTCATTCACTCCAGCAACACATTATGCCACTTCCATTTCAACACGTTTACCTCTCTGCACATCCTGTGGCCCAGATCCTGCATCTAGACTTTCAAGTGGTTTCTCACTTAACTGTTTCTCACACATTCACTTTTTTCCTCCACCAAATTAATTATCTAACCATTAAAACTAATTTAACATATAAACCAGATTATGATACTTCATTGTCTAAAGTTAATACTCAGAAAGTTCAAACTCCACTCATTATAGCTTATCTAGCCTGCCTTGCCCCTTTCCTCCTATTCCTTCTTTTAAAGTCACCGTGTTCTAGTTAATTCATAGAATTAAAGAAAAGCTTGCGAATTTGGTCAGTTGCATGTAAAGACAGAATGCTTGAGTAGAAGGAACTGATGCAGAGGCCGTAGAGTGGTGCTTCTTACTGGCTTGCTCCCATGGCTTGCTCAGCCTGTTTTCTTATAGCACCTAGGACCACCAGCCCAGGGATGGCATCACCCACAATGGACTGGGCCCATCACCATCTATGACAGCACATGCTGGCGAGGTTGTGGAGAAAAGGGAACACTCCTCCACTAATGGTGGGAGTGAAAACCTGGACAATCACTATGGAAATAAGTTTGGCAATATTTTAGAAAACTTGGAATAGCTCTACCTCAAGAACCAGCCATACCACTTCTTGGTATATATGGCATCTATTCACTTATAATTGGATTTTAGCCATATAGTACAAGATAGCTATCCTACAACCAATGCACCAAAAGAAACAGGAACATAGACTTTGGTACCTTTTAGTGAGGCACTTTGCCCTAGCAGTGCTGCCTTGTAGACTCCCATTGTATGAGGAGGCTCTTGGACCTCATACGACTGCTGAACTGGTGCGGGGGACTGATATGTAGGGACACCCCACTCTGGAGGAGTAGGATAGGAGGGAGAGATGGGATAGGGTGGGAGGGTGGGACCGGGAGGGGTGGAAAGAAGGCACTATGATGGAGATGTAACTTGAAGTAATAAATAAAGAAAAGAAAGGCTTGCTTCCAGGCCCATGTTACGGAGGTATTTTCTCATTTGAAGCTTTCTACTCTCTGATAACCCTATCTTGTGTCTCTTTGATATAAAGCCAGTCAGTGCAGCCCCCTCTCCAAAGAAATACCTCTAATTCTTTTCAGAATGCCTGTCTTGATGAAGGCCCCACTTTAACAGTTTCTGATACTTTACCCCTCTCCTTGAACTGAACACTGAAGCTTTCCTTCAGGGATGTTTTTTTCCCTGAAAAACATTGGTGAGAAGGAACATGGAATAAAAGTATCTGTATACAGCTTACCATTAAATGACTTTACAAACAGAAACATTTGACCTGAGTGTGGGCTGTAAACAAGTAGCACAATGGCCTTGGAAGATGCAAAAGATTCCAAAAAGTTCTAGAAGTCAAGTTAGAATGTAGACTATTTATAGTACTTCCTAGAATCTAGCCAGAGCATATAAGACATTAGCTTATATTATTTTCCTCTGTGGAAGTTTTACAATAGACACACATAGTTTAGAAATAATATAATTTACAATCACATATTTCTTTAACTAAAATCCTCTGTTTATTTTTTTTTCAAATTTCCACCAGTCCATACAGACTTTAAAGGTAACTTCCCACTTCTTGATCTTACTCTATAATCCAACTCTAGGTAAGTAGACAATATATGTATGATACTTGAAAACATCTTCCTTAATCCCGTTTCATAAAAACAAAAAGCAGTTTTTTTTTTTCATTCCACCAAAACATTTGTAGTGAGCAATTCATTTCCTAAATGTCTGGGGTTTTGCAACATTAGGGCTACAGAAAAAAGAGATGACATGACTCCCAAGCTTAGCAGTTGCAGAATAGCCAAGGGGAGAAACTCACAGAGCAGAGGCCACTGGAAGCTCTTGTGATTAGGGCTTGGTGACTCTTAAAATACCAACACCATTTTTTATAGACTTGGAAAGAGCTATTCTCAATTTCATATGGAACAACAAAAAGCCCAGAATAGCTAAATCAATCCTGTACAATAAAAAAAACATCTGGAGGTATTACAATCCCAGATTTCAAGCTGTACTACAGAGCAATAGTTGTAAAAACAGCATGGTATTGGTACAGAAACAGACCAGTAGATCAATGGAATCGAATTGAAGATCCAGAAATAGACCCACACACCTAATTTTTGACAAAGAAGCCAAACGGCACAATGGAAGAAGGGCAGCATCTTCAACAAATGGTGCTGGTCCAACTGGATGTCCACTTGTAAAAGAATGAAATTAGACCCATACTTATCACCTTGTACAAAACTTAAATCCAAGTGGATCAAAGACCTTAACATAAGACCGGTCACACTAAATCTACTAGAAGAAAAAGTGGGAGAAACCCTAGAACTCATTGGCACAGGCGACAACTTCCTGAACAGAACACCAACAGCTCAGGACTTGAGATCAACAATCAATAAATGGGACCTCATGAAACTGAAAAGCTTCTGTAAGGCAAAGGACACTGTCATTCAAACAAAACGGCAGCCTACAGACTGGGAGAAAATCTTCACCAACCGCACATCTGACAGAGGGCTAATATCCAAAATCTACAAAGAACTCAAGAAATTAAATGCCAAGAAACCAAATAATCCCATCAAAAAATGGGGGACAGAGCTAAATAGAGAATTCACAAAGGAGGAATCCCTAATGGCTGAGAGACACTTGAAGAAATGCTCAACATCCTTAATCATCAGAGAAATGCAAATCAAGGTGACTCTGAGATTTCATCTCACACCTGTCAGAATGGCTAAGTTCAAAAGCTTAAATAACAGCACATGCTGGCGAGGGTGTGGAGAAAGGGGTACCCTACTCTATTGTTGGTGGGAATGCAGGCTTGTGCAACCACTATGGAGGTCAGTCTGGCGATATCTTAGAAAACTTGGAATAGCTTTGCCTCAGGACCCAGCCATACCACTTCTGGGTATACACCCAAATGCCTCTTCATGGAATCATAAGGAAGTTTCCTCATCTATGTTTATAGCAGCCTTATTTGTAATAGCTAGAAACTGGAAACAACCCAGATGTCCCTCAACCAAAGAATGGGTTAAAAAACTGTGGTACATCTACACAATGGAATATTATTCAGCTATCAGGAACAATGAAATTATGCAATTTGCAGCCAAATGGATGCATGGAACTAGAAAAGCTCATCCTGAGTGAGCTAACCCAGACTCAAAAGGACGCATATGGCATCTATTCACTTATAGTAGGATTTTAGCTATATAGTATTGATACTACAACTAACACACCAAAGGGAACTTGGACATAGACTTCTTTTATTTATTTTTTCTATTTTTTAGTCTTTTTTATCTATTTGTCTGCTTATTGGTTTGCTTGTTTACTAGTTCTCTCTCCCGGGCAATGAGACACTTTTCACTGATGGTACTGCCTCGTAGACCCCCAATGAATGAGGAGGCTCTTGGCCCTCATACGACCTCTCAACTGAGATGAGGGACTGTTATATAAGGACATCCCACCCCAGAGAAATGGGATGGAAGGGTTAGGAGGTAAAGAAAAAAAATGAAATGTGATGTTTCGGCCTTTTACTACTAATTGCCATAAACTGTTTAGGATAATTAAGAAATGCAAACTAATGGTTATGCAAGCCGGTCATTTTGTTAGGTACTATGACAGCCTATTATAGTTACTTGCTAAGCTAATCAGAAATAAAGCTGCTAAGAGACAAGCAACATCTGCTTACCCTAATAGAAGAGATAGATAGGGCCTCTTCAAAAACCTCAAGAGATCTGCAGAATATGGCATTCAAAGATGTTTTCGTAACTTTAGATTTTTTTATATCAAGACATATCAACTCCTGACAGCACCCCCTATTCTACCCCAAGTAGAAGATGAGCATCACCAAATCTCCAGTGGGAGATGATTGAATTAGTCACAAGCCTATCTCTTGGTAGGAAAATCCCCTTGCTCCAACTGTAGACAGAATGCTGTCCAAAAAGGACAAAACCTGGAAGCAGATAAGTTGACAGCCTAGCTCTGCCAAGACAGGGTAGGCAACTCCTTCATAACCCCTGTTCTACAATCAATGTCTGTCAGAGAAACGGGGCCAAATGACTGAAGATCGATGCTGTAATGTATGGAGAGAAGATGGGAACTGTCCAGGCAGCCACTGGTATGTCATTTCTTAGTTTTGGAAGCTGCAGTCCCTGTACTTCCTATAAAATCAGATATATTTATCCCTCTCAGGTCTCTGAGGTAGTTGAAGAATAGATAGCTAGAGTCTCATAATTAAATTTTGAGTTGTTTAGGAGTCAAGAGAGTGTTATAGATCTAAGAAGATACTTTTAAAATTGTGTTGCAAGTTAGTATGAATGTTGAGTTAGATATAGAACTTTAAACTCATGGAGATGGTTAGATAGTAGAAAGTTAAAGTCAGGTGCCAAATACATATGTACTGGACATTGGGAATGTACGCTAAGCCATATAACCCTCATAACTGTGGCTTAGTTACCTCTGTTGTTTTGTATTGTATTTATTATTATAAGAGAAAGAGCCATTTGTTGGACTTAAAGGGGAAACTGTAGGGGGAAGTAAGATATACCTTAAACTTAAAAGAAAAAAAAAAAGGGAAGAGGATGGGGGGTTGAGGGTGGGAGGGTGGGACTGGAGGGGGGTAATAGAGGGGGGACTGCGATTGAGATGTAACTTGAAGAAATAAAAAATAAATTAAAAAAAAGACATTCGGGAAGGGGCAGAAGCATGCTTGGTCTAAAAGCTTCTGCAATTAGTGACATGAGAGCAAAGTTTCTGCAATCCAAAACATAAAAACACACAATTGTAAAGCTCATTGATACTATTGGGGGAAGTACCCTTTTTTCTCTTTGGAATTTGATGCTGTGGATTTTAACTCTTCCAAGGCATTTTTAAAATGTCCATATTTAAAGGTCCTGAAAAGCAGATGATGTCTTCAGGACATAGAGAATGCCCTCTGATGGAAATGCCACGAAGTTGATTCGGGTCAGACTCTGAGACTTCTAGGGTCTCACCACGCTGGTGAACTATTCCACCTCAGTTGTCACTACACCTCCATTTCCTGCTCTTTGGTCAAGGGGAGGTCTTTGGAGATCTTAAAATATTCACTGTTTTCTCTCTTTCTTTCTTTCTTTCTTTCTTTCTTTCTTTCTTTCTTTCTTTCT
>CAJQZJ010000539.1:69664-134693 GCA_907164525.1 Lophiomys imhausi | reverse complement strand
GAAGAAGAAGAAGAAGAAGAAGAAGAAGAAGAAGAAGAAGAAGAAGAAGAAGAGGAAGAAGCAGCAGCAACAGCAGCAGCACTAGCAGCTAGGCACAGAGGTTTATTGTAACCCCAGATTGAGAGTGTAGGTGGAAAAGCAGGTACCTGGAGCTTGCTGGACAGCTAGTCCTGGTGAATTAGTAAGTCTCAGGGTCAGTGCAAGTACTTATCTTTACAAATAAGGTAGACAGGCTGGAGAGGTGGCTCAGCAGTTAGGTCCTCTTAGAGGACCAAAATTTGTTTCCCAGAACCAAGTAGCTCACAACCAAATGTAACTTCAGCTTCAGGGGGAGCCAATGCTCCTGGCCTCTGCCCTCTCTGTGCACCTACACTCACATACATATGCTCACCCAGACAGACATATAAATTCCCTGCAACATATTATAGTTAAAATGCTGAATATATAGAACAAAGAGGGTATACTGAAAGCTGCAAGAGAAAAACCATAAATAAAGAAAAACCATTAATAACAGCCAGTTTTTCAATGGAAACGTCAAAAACTGGAAGAGTCTGGGTAATGTACTTCTTGTTCTAAAAGACCAGGGATGCCAACACAGACTATAGTAGCCAACAAAACTATCAGCCATAGTTGAAAGAGAAAGAAAGGCTTCCTAAGATACCAACAAGCCAAAAGAATTCATGTCCACCAAAGCAGCCCTATAGAGAATATGAGAAATAAGACTTAGGACTGAAGAGAGGGAAAAAAATAGCAAGAGACTATTAAAAAGATGAAGCTATAACGATAGGGACATAAAATAGGTATAAGAACACAAACAGAAAACAAACAGTAAAATGAAAGTAATCAAGACACAGCTTTCAGTAAAAACTTTAAATATTAATGGTCTCAACTCATAAAAAAAACCCACACAGGTTAGCTGAATGAATTAAGAAACAAAATCCATTTTCCTTTTTTGTTCCTTTATTTTTTATTTCTTCAAGTTACATCTCAATCGCAGTCCCCTCCCTATTCCCCCCCTCCAGTCCCACTCTCCCACCCTCAACCCCCCCATCCTCTTCCCTTATTTTTTTTCTTTTAAGTTTAAGGTATATCTTATTTCTCCCTACAATTTCCCCTTTCAGTCCAATAAATGGCTCTTTCTCTTATAATAGTAAATACAATACAAAACAACAGAGGTAATTAGGCCACAGTTATAAGGGTTATATGGCTTAGCGTACATTCCCAATGTCCAGTCCATATGTATTTGGTAGCTGAATATAACATTCTACTATCTAACCATCTCCATGAGTTTAAAGGTCTATATCTGACTCAACATTCATACTAATTTGCAACACAATTTTAAAGGTAACTTCTTAGATCTATAACACTCTCTTGACTCCTAAACAACTCAAAATTAAATTATGAGACTCTAGCTATCTGTTCTTCAACCACCTCAGAGACCTGAGAGGGATAACTATATCTGACTTTATAGGAAGTACAGGGCCTGCAGCTTCCCAAACTAAGAAATGACATACCAGTGGCTGCCTGGACAGTTCCCATTTTCTCTCCATACATTACAGCATCGATCTTCAGTCTTTTGGCCCCGTTTCTCTGACAGACATTGATTGTAGAGCAGGGGTTATGAAGGACTTACCTACCCTGTCTTGGCAGAGCTAGGCTGTCGACTTATCTGCTTCCAGGTTTTGTCCTTTTTGGACAGCATTCTGTCTACATTTGGAGCAAGGGGCTTTTCCTACCAAGAGATAGGCTTGCGACTAATTCAATCATCTCCCACTGGAGATTCTTCGATGCTCATCTTCTACTTGGAGGAAAATAAGGGGTGCTGTCATGAGTTGATATGTCTTGATATAAAATAATCTAAAGCTACGAAAACATCTTTGAATGCCATATTCTGCAGATCTCTTGAGGTTTTTGAAGAGGCCCTATCTATCTCTTATATTAGGGTAAGCAGATGTTGCTTGTCTCGTAGCAGGTTTATTTTTGATTAGCTTAGAAAGTAATTATAATAGGCTGTCATAGTACCTAACAGAATGACTGGCTTGCATAACCATTAGTTTGCATTTCTTAATTATCCTAAAATGTTTATGACAATTAGTAGTAAAAGGCCAAAACATCACATATCATTTTTTTTTCTTTACCTCCTAACCCTTCCATCCCATTTCTCTGGGGTGGGGTGTCCTTATATAACAGTCCCTCATCTCAGTTGAGAGGTCGTATGAGGGCCAAGAGCCTCCTAATTCATTGGGGGGTCTACGAAGCAGTACCATCAGTGAAAGGTGTCTCATTGCCCAGGAGAGAGAACTACTAAACAAACAAACCAATAAGCAGACAATAGATAAAAAAAGACTAAAAAATAGAAGAAAAATATAACTAATATATAAAAAATAAAAATTAAAAATAAGAAGTCTATGTCCAAGTTCCCTTTGGTGTGTTAGTTATAGTATTGATACCTTCTACTATATAGCTAAAATCCTACTATAAGTGAATAGATGCCATGTGCATCCTTCTGAGTCTGGGTAAGCTCACTCAGGATAAGCTTTTCTAGTTCCATCCATTTGGCTGCAAATTGCATAATTTCATTGTTCCTAGTAGCTGAATAATATTCCATTGTGTAGATGTACCACAGTTTTTTAACCCATTCTTCAGTTGAGGGACATCTGGGTTGTTTCCAGTTTCTAGCTATTACAAATGAGGCTGCTATAAACATAGATGAGGAAACTTCCTTATGATTCCGTGAAGAGGCATTTGGGTGTATACCCAGAAGTGGTATGGCTGGGTCCTGAGGCAAAGCTATTCCAAGTTTTCTAAGATATCGCCAGACTGACCTCCATAGTGGTTGCACAAGCCTGCACTCCCACCAGCAATGGAGTAGGGTGCCCCTTTCTCCATACCCTCGCCAGCATGTGCTGTCATTTCAGCTTTTGATCTTAGCCATTCTGACAGGTGTGAGATGGAATCTCAGAGTCGTCTTGAGTTGCATTTCTCTGATTATTAAGGATGTTGAGCATTTCTTCAAGTGTCTCTCAGCCATTAGGGATTCCTCCTTTGTGAATTCTCTATTTAGCTCTGTCCCCCATTTTTTGATTGGATTATTTGGTTTTTTGGCATTTAATTTGAGTTCTTTGTAGATTTTGGATATTAGCCCTCTGTCAGATGTGGAGTTGGTGAAGATTTTCTCCCAGTCTGTAGGCTGCCATTTTGTTCGAATGACAGTGTCTTTTGCCTTACAGAAGCTTTTCAGTTTCATGAGGTCCCACTTATTGATTGTTGATCTCAAGTCCTGAGCTGTTGTTGGTGTTCTGTTCAGGAAGTTTTCGCCTGTGCCAATGAGTTTGAGGGTTTCTCCCACTTTTTCTTCTAGTAGATTTGGTGTGACTGGCCTTATGTTAAGGTCTTTGATCCACTTGGATTTAAGTTTTGTACAAGGTGATAAGTATGAATCTAATTTCATTCTTTTACAAGTGGACATCCAGTTGGACCAGCACCATTTGTTGAAGATGCTGTCCTTCTTCCATTGTGCCGTTTTGGCTTCTTTGTCAAAAATTAGGTGGCCATAAGTGTGTGGGTCTATTTCTGGATCTTCAATTCGATTCCATTGATCTACTGGTCTGTTTCTATACCAATACCATGCTGTTTTTACAAATATTGCTCTGTAGTACAGCTTGAAATCTGGGATGGTAATACCTCCAGATGTTTTTTTATTGTACAGGATTGATTTAGCTATTCTGGGCTTTTTGTTGTTCCATATGAAATTGAGAATAGCTCTTTCCAAGTCTATAAAAAATTGTGTTGGTATTTTGATAGGAATTGCATTGAATCTATATATTGCTTTTGGTAGGATGGCCATTTTTATTATGTTGATCCTACCTATCCATGAGCATGGGACATCTTTCCATCTTCTAAAGGCCTCTTCCATTTCTTTCTTCAAGGGCTTGAAGTTCTTGTTGTACAGGTCCTTTACTTGCTTGGTTAGAGTTACCCCCAGGTATTTTATGTTGTTTGTGGCTATTGTGAAGGGGGTTGTTTCCCTTATTTCTTTCTCAGCCCATTTGTTTGTTGTATAAAGAAGGGCTTCTGATTTTTTTGAATTAATTTTGTATCCCGCCACTTTGCTGAAGGTGTTTGTCAGCTGTAAGAGTTCTCTGGTGGAATTTTTGAGGTTGCTTATGTATACTATCATATCATCTGCAAATAGGGATAATTTGACTTCTTCGTTTGCAATTTGTATCCCCTTGATCTCCTTTAATTGTCTTATTGCTCTAGCAAGAACTTCAAGTACTATATTGAAGAGATATGGTGAAAGTGGACATCCTTGTCTTGTCCCTGAGTTTAGAGGAAATGCTTCAAGTTTCTCTCCATTTAATTTGATGTTGGCCACTGGCCTGCTGTATATTGCCTTTATTATTTCTAGGTACGGTCCTTGTATGCCCGTTCTCTCCAGAACTTTTAGCATGAAGGGGTGTTGTATTTTGTCAAATGCTTTTTCTGCATCTAGTGAGAATATCATGTGTTTTTTTTTTTTTTCATCTTGTTTATATAGTGAATGACGTTGATAGACTTTAGTATGTTGAATGTCCCTGCATTCCTGGGATGAAGTCTACTTGATCATGGTGTATGATACTTTTGATGTGTTCTTGAATTCGGTTTGCTAGTATTTTATTAAGTATTTTTGCATCTATGTTCATGAGGGAGATTGGTCTGAAGTTCTCTTTCTTTGTTGGGTCTTTATGTGGTTTAGGAATCAGGGTGACTGTGGCCTCATAGAATGAGTTTGGCAATGTTCTTTCTGATTCTATTTTGTGAAAGAGATTGAAAAGTATTGGTGTTAGCTCCTCTTTGAAGGTCCGGTAGAATTCCGTGCTAAAGCCATCTGGCCCTGGGGTTTTATGGTTGGGAGATTTTTAATGACTGTTTCTATTTCCTTAGGGGTTATAGGGCTGTTTAATCTGTTTATCTGATCTTGAAAATCCATTTTCCTATTGACTACAATAAACTTGCCTTCAAAGATAGGTACCATCTTAAAGTGCAAGGATGAAAACAAACCAGATTTACTAAATTAATTAGAGGCAATAATGAAGGACACTTCATTCTAATCAAGGGCACAATTATCCAAGAAGATACTACAATCCTAAACTTACATGCACCAAACTCTGGCATACATAACTTCATAAAAGGCATAGTATTGGAATTAAAGACAAGGATTAACTTCAACTTAGTAATTATGGTTTGTTTAAATACCTCACTTTATTCAACAGATCAGTCATCTTGGCTAAAATAAACAGAAAAATATCAGAATTAAGTGGCATCATATCTCAAATGGACCTAACAGATATCTACAAAATATTTCACTCAAAGACAAAAGAATACACAGTATATTCAACAACCATAAAACTTTCACTAAAATAAACCACATTCAGGGACACAAAACAAATTTTAACAAACTCAGAAAAAAAGTAACTCCATGTATCCTCTCTGAGCACAATTCAATAAAATAAATAAATAAATAAATAAGTACTTAGGAGGCCAGGAGCACAACAGCATGCTCACCTGTAATCTGTCTGGGGGAACCCCACTGAGAGAGAGACAGATTCCTGGAACATTTCAGATCTGTGTATTCCAGCAGAGGAGTAAGGTCCACAGAGATCTGTGCAGCTCAAAGGAAAATGGGAAGACTGCAACTTGGGGTTTTGTGTGTACCTCTCTTTCTTGACAGATGATACTATGAAGGTAGTAAATATGGAATAGTTGGTAGTAGAAGCCACCTGTGAAAACAGCTGTTCTCATCAGAAAGAAAAGGAACTAAGATCCATTGATAACCCTCAATGTATAAAGCATACAAAGAGCGTAACACATATGATATATAATCTGTTGCACGAACCCCGTTATGTGAATATTCATATTTTACTCACAAAGAAACCGAGTTTGAAACGTGAACTTGCTGCCAAATGATGGGGCAGAATCTGACTGAGGTAAAGATGTAGATGCTGGACAATTGGCATCTCTGAGCCCAGAACTTAATAAATTGTTAGCCATGTGTGTCCCACAGCCAGAGGCGAATGTGTAGCAACTGAGGTTGCAGCGCCAGAAGTGGGCCGTACTGTGAGGGGGTTGATATATGTGTGGCTAATGGGATCACTTCCCACAGTCAGTGTACAAGTCTGTAGAACGACAAGGCCTGCATGTGTGAGAATAAACAAGCCCCGAAGTGAGTAACACCCATAAGTTCAGAGGGTTCGGAAGCCTGGATGTTTGACTGAGTGTCTTAATTCTCTTGGGAGGTTCTAATGAAATATCGAACACTACCATTTGTATCTCACAATTCTGGAAGTCTGGATACTCGGAACAAGTCATCATGACATTTGACTCACAGAAGAGACCTTCTTCTTGCCACCCCGTGAGGTAGAAGGGGTGATGAAGCAAACTGAGGCTTTTATCAGGAAAGGTCCCACGTTATGATCCAGCTATATTCATGATACATGACACATTTGATCAGATGTCAATATATAAATTTAGGGGTGACACCAGCATTCACATAAGATCATAACATCAGCTTTGGTCTACAGTCCCACAGTCAAGGACTAATGCATAGCAGGCAAGACACCCAGGTCTTGATGAAAGAGGACCGTTAGCTGCTCTGTCAACATGGGCAGAGGGACAGAGAGAAGGGGCAACCTTCTCCAAGCTCTGAACCTTGGAGCAGTCAGTGGTCTGTACATGAGACAACACCCCCGGGGAGGAGGTGGGCTATACACTAGAGAGGGGAGGAACCCATCCTACAATGTTGGGACAGCGTGGAGACTGAAGGTATCTGCTTCTGAGATTACCACTGCCCTGTGACAATATGCTCCCTTTCAGACTAATCAGGTAGCAGGTACAGAGAACAGCAGAGGACAGGATTTAGAGAGGCCACTGGTAACCCACATACAGTGAGATGAAGACAGAGCAAACGTGACAGAAGCAGCCACAGTAAGGAAACAATTTAAAAAAATAAAAAGACTTGAAGACTGAAGCCCATGGGAAGCCAAAGTAAAATCTGAGCACAAAAAGGTTTTGGACATTGAGGTGAAGGAGAGCCTCATACAATGGGAGGTGGTCATAAAGAATGAGGCTGGGGTGGGGGGACAGCTGCCAATTCAGACATTTACTTGTCAGACACGTCGTTCGACACAGAACGCATTGGCATCCAGTTTGGAAGATAAACTGTATACACACGATGGCACCCAGAACACAGCCACATATGGAACAAATGGAAAATGCTGTGGTGTAAATTCTGTTCCAAAATGCTAAGACTGCGTTGGTACAGTCTGAGAAGGGAGACTCGGCAACTTCTACATTCAAGGATAAATTGAGATAATTCTTTTCTTCTTTCATCTGTCCTCTTAATTCTTCCTCCTTTCTCCTTCCTTCCCCTCCTCTGAACCTCCACCTCACCCCTGTTTTCCCCCTTTCCTCTGCCTCTGTCTCATGAATTTTCATGCTCACACTACCTAGAAATCAGATGGAATGCCTCCAAGACCTTTGACAGGCACTATCTCCTCTCTATTCTTGCCACACCCAATTCTCCCAGCCTGTTTGTATTTAGTGGCATGACAGGTCTGGGTTGTGGCTTGCAGGCTAATGTTTCTCTTTTTGAGGATTAGGAGGACTCAGAGAAGGCAGGCTAGACACAGAAGAGGTCAGATGTGGATAGCAGTGAACACACTAGGATGAGCATGAGTTTATGAGAGTTTCTGGTGTCTTCCCCCAGAGCCATGGTAACTGAAAACAGACATTCCAGGCTGAAGTGCAGGAGGCCCTGAGTCTGCTCAGCTGGAGGTTCTGGGAGAACGTGAGGTCTGTGGCTCCAATCTAGGCCTCCATTACCCTAGAAGAAGAGCTTTGGAACAAGAGGAACAGATGGAGAAGAAACTGGAAGAATATAGGCAGGCCTGGCTCCTAGGTATGAAGGAAATGACACCTAGCTACCCAGGCCCCAAGTCCAGAGGCTAGCATGTAAATGGAAGTCTGGCCACCTCTCTCCCTGGACCAGGACAGGACACGGGTTCCTGCATGTGCCCATACAGTGAGCTGGCTATGGGTGAAAGGAGGAACCGCACAGCCTGAACATAGCTTAGCTTGGCTAAGAATCTGAAGCTACTTCAATGCCTCAAAATCATGGACCAGCTCTATTTAGGTACGCAAGACACTACTTTCTCTTCCCTTTCTCCCTCTACAACTCTCTCTCTCTGTCTCTCTGTCTCTCTCTCTCTCTCTCTCTCTCTCTCTCTGTGTGTGTGTGTGTGTGTGTGTGTGTGTGTGTGTGTGTGTAGGATGTGTGTATGTGTGAGGGTGAATGTATGTACCCTGATGTGGAGGCCAGGACTGATATCAAGTCCCCTGCTTTATCAGTCTCCATCTTATTCCCTTGAGACAGAGTCTCACTAAATCTGGAGTTATGCTGGTAGCCAATATAAGGGTCCTCCTGTCTCTGCCTGGCCCTACCCCACCCAGCAGTGGGATTACAGGTATGGCTGTGCCTAGCATTTGCACATGGGTACTAGGGGTCAAATTCAAGCTCCTACTCATGTGCAGCAGCAAGCAAAGGTTCTACCCCTCTGAATGACGCTTGGGGAAAGGTCATCAGCCAGCCACTGCTTAGTCATCCTGGAGGTGATCTTCCCAGTCTGACAGCTCCCCTCGAGTCGGTAGAACTGAGATGAGATGGGACCCCCCACCCCACCCTCAGAGGACACAGAAATTTTACAGTATCTTTACTTCCCAATCAGTTGGTGACACTGAATTCTCTGAGCCTCTTTCATATCTGGCATTCCGTGCCCCACAGCATGTAGAAGGAACTACTGCCAATGAAATTGGCAAGTGCTCTTGTTCAAAGTATTTATTAAGCCCCCAACTGGGAGGCCCCAACTGTGCTAGAGAATGAGTGAGTAGGCGATGCATTCACAGAACCAAGTGGGTGCAGACCCAGAGAGCTGTGGCCATCCCCTCTGTGATTCCACAACCCCAACCTGGGTCTTTAGCTTGCCTGTCATTTAAGGAGGTAATCAAGGCAAATCTACACTATCTTTCCTCATGTAACTGGGGGGGGGGGGGGGGGGGGGGGATAGCTGGTTCTGCCAGAATCTTTGCCACCTAATAACACTAACGTTGTCTGTCTATTAAGTGTTTATTTGTAAAAAATCAAAACCCTGAAGAGACTGGATTAAAGTATTCTAATTATTTCTACTGGGCATTCATTTTTCCTCAGTCCCTATTAAAAGTAGACTTGCAAATGTGGAGTGGTTCTGGCCTTCTCTTGGGCCTGTTGCCTCCTACCAAGCTTGATACATTTGCCTTATGAAAATGTGTTGGTTGGGTTCCTTTAAAGACTGTTATTTGGTTTCTAAAGGGTTGTTCCTCCATTTCCATCTCAAACAGGCAAAATAATTAATTAGCTGCACCGGATTTTTTTTTTTTTTTTTTTTTTTTTTTGCCTTTGTGTGTTTTCCTTCCTTTCTGGACCAGATTGTCAAATCAATCGGGGAGAGTACATGGAACGAAAATGTAAGAGAAGTCACTCTCACAGGAATCGCTCACAGATAGGTTCAGATCCCCAAGGTTAGGTAAGGGAATGAGGCTAGCCAGGATTTTCACACTACCTTGGATTAATTTTTAATCTTTTCCCAAAATCATCAAAGTCTTCATAACACATTATATACTCCAGAACTGTCCGTGGAATACAGGCAGAGAGCCAGCAATGCAAATGAGAAAGGAATGGTTACAGCAGCCCATACTGGCTCCTGGTCTGTGGAGCTCCAGACCGGCACAGAAGCCCGGTGGAATTCAGAAGGGGCGGTTCTGAGGGAGGGGCAGGAGAGCATGTCACCTGGGGTGGTTTGAATAAATAAAGATTCACTTGTTTGAATGCTTGGCCCATAGGAAGTGCCACTATTAGGAGGTGTGGCTTTACTGGAGGTGTGGCCTTGTTAGAGAAAATGGGGCTTTGAAGTCATATATTATCAAGCTACGCCCAGTGATCCAGTCTCTTCCTTGCTGCCTGCGGATCAAAATGTAGAACTTTCAGCTCCTCCAGCACCCTGTCTGCCTGGATGCTGCCATACTTCTCGCCATGACCATAATGGGCTAAACTTCTGAAACTGTAAGCCAGCCCCAATTAAATGTTGTCCTTTTTTTAAGAATTGCCTTGGTCAAGGTGTTTCTTCACAGCAATTAAATGTTGTCCTTTTTTTAAGAATTGCCTTGGTCAAGGTGTTTCTTCACAGCATTAAAACCCTAACTAAGATGTTGCCATATGGAGGTGAATGGGAAGCTGGTCAGACCCTCATGTCCCTCACAGAGGAGCACCTCCCAGTGTCCTACCTTAAGTACCCACTGCTAACTCGGAGCCAGGCCTCTCTCCTGCCCCCTGCAGGTTCCCAGTCAGGTAACTTGTGTGGCTGCATAATTCCTAGAAACCGCCAATACTAAAAAGGGAGCACTCATCTGGGTTCCCCTTCGCACTGGGTGGCATATCAGAAAGGGTAGGGGCCACAGAGGAAGGGGAAGCAGAAGCTTTCCAGAAAGGCCTTGTGGGTCTTTCCCAGCATCACCACGTCCTTGTCAGCTCTTGGCTCCTAGCTGCCCACTCCACTTTGTTTCCTTGCTGAACACTCTTAGCCAGGTGCACCCAGAATCCCAAGCAGCAAAGAGTCAGCACTAATTTTATCCTGTCCTTTATTAGTAGGTCATTTCTCTTCCTCTTAGATCTCTTCCCTTTAGTACCATTTCAACTACAAAAAGACTGCTTGACTCTCCTGGGGAGCGTCACATGTGGAGGTGGAGTGAGGCCTTTCTTCTGTTCTGATGTCCATCTCTCCCTCCCACTCTCAGGAGGAAGCAAATCTTTGCAGCTCTACTGTCCTGCACATTTCCTGAAAGAATAAGCCCTTCAAGTCGCCCTTTACCCCCAAATTCACTGTCCATCAAAGAGAGCATCCTCTCTTGCCCTGCAAGGTAAAACAGTCCCCGAAAACAGTCCCTGAAAGGCCTCAGCTTTTCCCCACAAGCTCGGTCTCTCCAATGCTCTACAGTTTCCCCAAATTCCCACAATGCAGCAACTGTTGACCAGCAAACTACCCCTTGTTTTAAGGGAGTGAAGATCCAGGATGTCACCCAGAGACAGTAGGATGATTTTCAAGACACTGGGGTTCAGTCCTCTCTCCTGACACGCTCAACAATTTTGATTTGGTGACTGAATCAAAGATTTGCAAACATACAGTGATTGACTTTTTAAATGGCTAGCAATGAGACATATAGGAGAAATGGTGAATAAAAGAGCACGTAACTTGCCTGAAAATCTCCTGAAAAACTCAAATTTATGAAGTATAATAGATAAAAATGTAAAATGCTCTCCATGGAACAAAAAGGAGAGAAGAGAAAGGAAAGACAGGGCAGAGGAAGGGAGGGAGGGGGGAAAGAAAAGGAGAAACCCTCTGTGGAGAGTAATAAATGTAGTTTTGAAGCAATACCTGGAAGACAGACATTAGACCAAAATAAATGACAGTGAGTAAATGGTTTTGTTCCTGCTATCTATTGCCCATTCAACACTATTTATTTTTTTTCAGAAACTGATGAGCAGATTGCAAATTTGATATGAAAATACAAAATCCTAAACAGTATTTTTAAATGACAAATTTGGAGTACTCATACTTTCGGGTTTTTGAAATTTACTGTAATGCTATAGTTATCAAGACAGCATGGAGATAAAAATACAAATCAATGGAGTGGAATTGGGAGTCCAAAAATAACTCCTTACGTTTGTAGTCAATCGACTTTGGCACATGTGCCATCTCACTGGGGAGAAATTGTTCTACTTGACAATTGTTACTAGGGTAAGTGGATGTTCAAAACATGAAATCAGGCCATCACATCATGCCCCAATTAAATCATTCCACATACATGCACAAAACAGTCTTTTTCTGTGTGATTGAGTAGAAGAGTAAGTTTTCTACCCATAGGTAGAAACCCTAGAATAGATGAAAGATTGAGGCACACCTTGGTGATGAACTTTCTAGTCAAAGAAGGGAGTGATGTTGAAAGCCCCTTGAGAAAATTCAAACAGAAGCAAAACAGCCATTAGAAAATGGGATGGAAGAAGAAAATAACATGCCACTTCAGAACTCACAATACTGCTAAAATCACTTATGCACTTGTTGCTTTGGACCCATCAGCTCTATGAATCATGAATAAGTATTTGCAGAAATTTTCCACAATGAAGACAGATTTTTTTTTTCAAATTCTTGCTGAGGTTTTATCAATTTTTACTCCAAAGACTTTGTAGGGTTTGTTTTAATTATATATGTATCTATGCTCCGAGTGTGCTGAACACTGTTTTACTCTGGAGAGATCTTCTTTATCTCTGAAAATATATTAAAGTCTTCATAAACCCTCAACATCCTGACCCTCTGTATGATCTCATACAAAGGCATCTTGCACTTGAGATCTCCTGGTTCATTAGTTTAAATGTTTATCTTACTTTTAGGGTATCTGTGTGTACCTGTGCATGTATGCCTTTGGAGGCCAGAAGAGGGCGCTGGATTCCCTGAAGCTGGAGTTACATGCAGTTGTAGGCCATCTGATGTGGGTGCTGGGAACCTACCTTAGGTCCTCTGCAAGAGCAGCAAGTGGTCTTAACCACTGAGCCATCTCCCCAGTACATTTATATTGGTTCTTGACAATCAAGACATTCTGTGTGCAGCTAGATATCAGTAGCCTGATCTGCATTCATGTTTTTCCCCCCAGTAAGGCACTACATACCAATCACAACTCTCTAATCTAGTTCCTAAAAACATAAATATGCACAGTAAAGTGCCTGTTTTCTAGTCACAAACTAGTTAGTTTGCAAAACATTTAAAACATCTCCTCTGAATCACCAGTAATCAGCATGGCTGTTAACAAAACATTTCCTCATTTGCAGTAGTATCTCCGCCATTCATTCCATCTTCTTATTCTTTTTGCTTTTCCCCACAATTTCTTTAAACACTTGTCAACTTTCTGGGGCACATGTCTTCCAACACTAAGCTAAGAATGAACAGCCCTGCAGAAGTATGCTTGGTAAAAGAGCACGTTGACACGGGACTGCTCAGACCGGCACAGCTCTGAGATGCCTTTCAGTAATATCCAAAGTGAACATCGTCTCTGCTAACACTTGTCAAGTCTTCAAAACCACTACACATGAATTCAACAATTGTGTTTAGAAAATAACTTATTTTCTCTGAAATCTCTTTGCGAAAAATTGAGTTCGGTTTGATGGGTATAAATATAATTTTCCCCATATAACTTTGGATGAAAAGTGTGATGCTAAGAAGCTTATACGTTCCTTAAAGTTTGGCTAGTAAGAGAACTTCCCACTAGAAAAAAAAAATCGAACTGAAAAAAAATCTACAGTTACACAGGGACATTCTGTAGATCCATTTATATGGGTCTTGCAAATGGTAAGATGGGTCTGTTTATATTTATGGTAATATTGATATGATCAAACTTGCTCCTAAAGAATTTACTTCTTGTTAATCTCACACTTTCCAAATTTCAATCTATTTTTACCTCTTAAATAATATTATTTACTCTTAATTCAACCAAAAAAAATTAGCTCACTCTTATAACATTTGTAACCTACCCAACACCTAAAATATTTATACTAGATGTTTTACTATAGGTCACCATGAAAACATTATCCTTAAAAATAAAAAACAATAACATATAGGCATTTATTTTCATTTTGTTTACATTGACATATTCTGAAGTAGTTCTCTATTGTCATTAAATGTTCTAGCCCAAACTGTTTTCAGTTAAATCTCCATGAGACAAAGCCTGTGTCTCCAAGAAACTTATTCTGTACTCATATTTGAACAGTGGTTTGGCTGTACATAGTTCTAAAATAAGTAATTCTTAAATACTTTAAAAAATAATGTTCCAGAGTTTTAGTTTCCTATCAAGAAGGTAGCACATTCCACCCCTGCAACAACAACCAAATGAGCTGCTGGAGAGCTGAGCACCCAGGGAAGTCAGCTGGACTGAGGTCTGAGGAGAGTCTATGCCTGAAGAAAAGATGAAACAGAATCAGGCTCACCTGGAGCAGAGGCAGCAGGATAGAATTCAGGGGATATAAGAGTCGTGTTAGCTGCCCTAGTCTCTAGGTCCAGAAATGGAAGCATCCTACACTCTCACAGCATAATTATTTACACAGTCTACTGAACACATACCTAAAAGACTAGAACCCACAAGTGCCACCATCCCCCCAGGTGCCACCATCCCCCCAGGTGCCACAGACACCACAGAATGACACTGCACCACTGATGATACCCTTCTTCTCAGGCCCAAGTCAAGAATAACAACATTAATTGGTGGGATAAGAAGTACTGTCATCTTTAGGGAACCTAGGCTAGTACACACAAGGGAGGAGAGTTAACATGGAAAAGCCACACCCAAAGGCCCAGAGATATAGTACCTGCCAAGATGAACTTTGGTAAGAACAAAAGAATGCCCTCTATGCCATGGATAGGCCCTCAAGTGTGGACTAGAAGCAAACCTCCCAGGTTTGTGGCATATGAAGACCTCAGGCTATAAAGTGGCATACATTGAAAAGTGTCCTCCGACAAGGCAGCCCGCACCCAAAACACAAATTATGGCCATGGAAACTTGAAGTCTTTAATTATTATTTGTTCTTTTCATTGATGTCCTTTATTGCACAATGAGATTTTATTACTAAGAATTTTCAAATTCAGAGAAAGCAAACATCAAGGGCCTACTCATGACAGAATAGACTGCCATGTCTGTAAAACAATGTGATGTGATCATTACAGAGGTCCCTATGAAGTCTGTAAGCCATTAAGGATAACTATAGCAACAACAAAACTCATATCCAGGCCAGTTTAGAGCCAGATTAATATAAAATGCTACTTTAAAGTCTTAGTAGAAGGAAAGTCATGTCTTGTTTTCAGGCATGAAAACCATCAACTTCAGTCCCCAGTGTCCTTCCAAGATGTCTGCCCTTTGACAAAAATAATTGCAAGGTGTACAAAGAGACAAGAAAAAGCAGCACCCCAGGAGACCATCAGAACAGATCCAGAGAAGATGCATGTTTTGGAGGGTTTAACAGAGTCTGAAGAAGCACAGGTAAGATGTGAGGAGCTCCTATGGAAACTATAAGCCAGATGCAAGTCTTACTGAGGACTATCAGAAGGAGCTGCAGCTGTTGGGTCAAATAGAAATTCTGGAACTGGAAAAATTGCCTTGGCAATAGAGTCAGCAAGAAGAAGAGGAAAAGGATAGAAATTAATATTTTTAACTAAAATATATAAGGTATGGGAAAGAGGAAGTGTCAATATATTGTTACAAGGTTTATTGTTTATCGGTTTGGTTTTTGTTGCTGTTGTTTTGTTTGTTTTTTTGAGACAGGGTCTCACTGTGTAACCTTGGCTAGCCTGGACTCACTATGTAAACTGGGATAGCCTCAAATTCATAGAGATCTACTGCCTCTGCCTCCCAAGTGCTGAGATTAAAAGTGTGTGTTACCAAACCTGGCAATGTTGTAAAGTTCTTATCTTATACATATAATGGCATAACTAGGTCTGAAAGTATACCATGATTAATTGAGGATATTTTTTATACTCTAGGGAAATCACATTTTTAGGTTTTAAGAGAACTACATAAGTTAATAGTGTGCCTAAATGACATAAAAATTCATAATTATTCCCCTGAGGATGCAGAGAAAAAGAACTGAGGGAAAAAAAACAAATTAAAAACCACTAGCCAGGCTGAAAAAATTAAATTCAAATATAACAACCACATTAAAGATAAAACATCTTAATGACACAATGTTTAAAGCACAGAGACTACCAGGATGAATCTTGAGATGACAACAGTGAGCACCCAGCCTTGTGCTTACCTGCGTAGATCTTACATTAAATATGAAAACAAAGTTGGTTTACAATGACAGTAACAGAGTGGAGAACTTTCACATCTAGCCCCACCAGGATGTACAAAGATACCTTAGTATCCTCAAGAAAAATCCAAATATAAAGAGAACCTCACCCCCGCCTCACCCAGCAATAAAAAAAAAAAAAACCTCCACCAACAGAGACCCTGTGGCCACTACATGAGGGACTTCAATAGCAAAGAACAAGCATTCTGCTTGGGTGCTGTCACGGGAAGCCCTGTGCACAGTGCGGGCTGTCACTGTTAGCCAATGGGAATAAGATGCCACCTACTCTAATATCAGTGGAGAGCACATGGGGACACAAAACACCTAATCTAGGGAGACAGTGCATAGGTAGCCCCCAGCCTGTCCCTCGAGCTATTAAGGAAATGACATGTCCGTAATAAGGCTACAAGTATCCCTGTCCAACTTTGGGAGCAGTGCAACCCCAAGCTAACAAAAGAAGTTATAAATAAAATCCAGAGCCTCACGCTGAGCATGATGGTACATGCCTTCCTTTAGTCGTCAAGGTTAAAACAGGAAGACTATGGTTAAAACAGGAAGACTATGAGTTCAAAGCCACCCTGGGCTACATAGCAAGGTACTATCAAAAAAAAAAAAATTGAGAATCTTATCATCTGAAATGCTTCCATTGAGAAAAAAAAATCACTGGTTATATCAAGAACCAGAGAAGCCTCAATTGAGTTCTTAAAAAGAAATATTATCAATTGATGTTAACACTAAACTGATAGATTTTAAAGCAGAGGGAAAATTAAAAAAAAGTTTCAACACGTAATCACAAATATGCTTGAAACAAATAAAACCATCAAAATTTCCACCAAAGAAATAGAAAGTGATTTCTATTCTAAAAAAAAAAAAGAAGCCACAGGAAGATATAGAACCCAAAAGCACAACCAACAGGAGTATGTTCAGCAGGCAGCCTTCGTGGCAGGAACGAACACAGCAAAGATGGAGGGATGGAAAGATAAGGTGATAAACGTTTACTCAGTGTCAACAACAAAGAGAAAACACACGGTTCAAAGCAAAGAGAGCCTCGGTAACCCTTGGGACTTATTACAACAGGAGTGTCAAAATCTACCATTGTGCTATTGGAAGGCAGAAACAGACAAAAAAAGAAGACAGAGCTGGAAAAGTATTCAAGGAAATTATGGATGAAATTTGGCAAGAGACATAAATCTACACATCTAAGAACTGAAAAAAATCCAAAACAGTATGACTTGAACGGAATCCAAAGTATAAAACACATCATGGGACAGTGAGAAGGCTCAGCGGGTAAATGGAGCTTACTGCCAAGCTTGATGACCTGAGTTGGATCCCAGGGAAGGAGAGATTGATTCCTACAAGTTGTCCTCTGATCTCCACACACATACACACCATGGCATGCCAGTGCCTATACAAATACACTCACACACAATATATATATATATATATATATATATATATACAAAATTTATTTAAGACACATCACAATCAAACTGAAAAAAAAAAATCTTGTAGCCAAAAGAGAAAAATGTCACCATGACTACATGAAGGAAAGCAATTTAAATGATAGTAGATTTATGAGCAGAAACCATGGGAGCCAAAACGAAGAGGCACAGTATGACAGCATGTCCAAGTATGGAAGGGGAACTGAGAGATGAGGAAAGCTACATCAAGACCCAGGGAGATAACAATAGTCTTTGAATGAGAAGGAGGTCTCAGAAGAGACCTGCCTTCTTGACACCTTGATTGTGAACCTCTAGCCTCCAGAATTTAGGGATGCGTTTTTGTTGCCCCGGCTTTGACAGCACTGGCAAACTAACACATCTAAGAGGAACAAAATCCAAAAAGGACAGATTCCATTCAACTGCTTCAACTGCTTCCCGGGCTGTTAGAGGAGCACTAAAGTCTACGGCTCATGGAGAGAGCATTTGGATTTGGTTTTGCGATGATTTTTAAGGCTCTCAATGGAAATTATGTATGAACAGACAGACATCCAGTGAATGCTTTATAAGGCAGATCTCGTGCATCTTGCTGTCAAGATGATTGCTATAAATATTCTGATTCTGATTTAATGTCTGCAAGACAACTCACCACACTCTTTCTCAAAACTTGGAGATCGTGAAAGGGGTGGCAGTTGAAAGTTTGCCTTGAGACTCGGGTCATTTTTTTTTACTTAGACTTTAGAGCTGGAACAGATTAAGACTTTGAATCTATTAGAGACACATGTGGACTCAGGATCCAGGAGTGGAATGGGTTGACCCCATAGGACCATGTGTTAGTAGCTTCATCCTTGCTTCTATGCTAGGAGGTGGCACCTAGTGAAAAGTCACTGCCGGCCCCTCCCCTTTCTCCAGCTTCCTGTCTGGAGATGTAACTTCTTCCTACAACATTTGTTCCCACAATTGTGATGACTCAGCTCTATGGTCCTCACTACAACCATAGTGGTGCTTTATCCATGAATTTATGGAACTGTGAACTAAATAAACCCTAAAAAGAAAATGAGAAGGGGAGACAACAGGGAAAGAGAGAAGAGCCATCACCCTAGAATTTTAAAACTCTTGAAAATACCCTTCAGAGATGAAGAGAAAATTCTCAGCTGAAGAAAAGCTAGCAAAAAAAGAAGGTATAGTAGTAAACTAGTTAAGAGTGACTAAAGGCTCTTACCTAAACGGAAAAGGAATAGTGATGCAGAGAAAGATGAAGCATCATAAAGAAGAGAAGCATATGGCAATAAAACATACAAATAAATTAAGTAGATTTCATCTCCTTATCTCATCTGTGTTTAATAATTGAAGGAAAAAACAACAACTCTGACTCATGTGATTCAAAACAAACACACATGGAGTGTACAACTGTACTTCCAATGCACAGAGCAAGGGGTATAAAAGGAAGGAAATCTCCAGAGTTGAAAACACTAGCCACACTAGTAGACTACAGCAAATTTCTGTTGTCCATTCAAGCATCAGTTTTCACTTGGAAGCAAGTGTCTCAAAGTTGATACATGGTATTTGGAGCCAGGTAATTCTTTACTGAGGCAGGTCCCTGTGGCTTGTGGGAATGCTGCAGACCCTGACCTCTGTCCATGGTGTAGGCAGTATTGAGACAGTAAAGGTGTCTCTGTATACTGCTGGACACAGATTCCCTCTGTGTCTCTTTGGAACTGTGAGGATGTCCCCGTGCCAGCTGGGTATCCTCCTGGAAATCAGCAAACACCACCCTCTGTTCTGTCATGGCACCCAAGAAGACACAAGAAGGATGGCTGTTCCTCTAGCCCTCCTCATCAAGGGGACTGATTTTTAAAAGTCGGGTCTTAAATTACCCCACCCCCTGTAGTGTGAGGAAAAAGGGAAACTATACAAAGGGGGTCATTGGCCATCAGCCCGTTGGGACATGTGGCCCAGTCAGGTTCCTGAATGGGAGTGACTTGCTCTCTGCTGGCTCATCAGTCACTAACTAGTCACTGTCAATCAGACTTCCCATCTCCCAGGGCTGGGTGCAGTCAACAGAGCCAGAAACCCCCATGCTGGCCAGCTCCAAGCATCAGCCGATGGCTGTCTCATCTGGGCAATGCTCAGGCTTCAGCTCCCCTGCATTTAATTGGTATTAAAGATTAAAAAGCAAATTACCAAGGCAATCACACAGAATCCACTTGTCTATATCTCGCTACGGCTCCCAAGCAGTTTGATATTTACTGTCAGCTGGCATTTAATTACTCAACCAGATTTGGAGGCCGTAATTGACAGAATGCTGAGGACTAATTCTTTAAAAGGACGTTTTCCCCATACAAGAACACTTGAGCTCAGAGGTGACGTGCTTTCCCATTCCGAGGATCAGGAAAACAGCACCAGAGCAGATTGGCTCCCTCTGGCTCGCCCCTCCAGGCTGTTCTCCAGTTGACTTTGGTCTTCCAGCTTGCGTGGAAGAGATGTGGGAAAGCCAAGAGGCATCACAAATGAAGGCTATCCCTTTCCCAGACACCAGATCCAGCACTGCCACAAATCAACTAAAATCCCACAGGCTAGTGAGGGACCTGCCTACAGACCCATGCTGCTGCTGAAAGCAAGGGAAGTCCCTCTAGGTAGAGACAGCGTTAAAGGGTTAACAAGGACTGCTGACTGTTTAGTGAATTGTAGCTGTACACTCCAAAAACCTCTAGCTCAACCTCACTGCCCTATTTTAAGTTACCACCTGCATTACTCAACACTCTCATCTGGTATCAATGACGTCATATATATTTAGTAATTTAGACATTTAAAACTAGATTGGACTCGGCTGCATAAAATACAAAAAAAAAAGTCGGTGTGGATCTAAGGAAGTCATGCTTAAGGCCGCCATACTGAGAGTGGAGGGGAGGAGAGCACACCTCAGTTTAGTCAGAGCTTTGAGCTTCAGCAGAGAGCCTTTTAAAACAAATCATACTGGCAATCTAAATAGAGCAAGTTTTCAAAACAAACAAACAAAAAAAAAAACCAATTCCCAAGTATTCCTAAGTCTCACTTAGTGACTGGTCAAGGTCACAATGAGTATGCTCGATTTTGTTTGCTAGCTATAGTTCTGGTTTTCAGACTTAAACATTTAACCTCGAATTGAAGAGAAACCAGGGTTTTTCCAAAAGAAGATGGTAGGAGAATAGGAGGGCCAAGGAAACCCTATCTTTGCTTCCTCTTGAACTCTGGGGTGGTTCGTTCCCTGCACCCAGAGGCTGTGGCCCACCTCTGTGCTTGCTCCACTTCCATCTTCAGCACCGGGAACCCCGGGCTCTGAGACTCTGAGACTGAGTTGCAGACGTATCTGAATCTGTGCAAGGCCAAACCCTCTAAGCCTGGATGAAACTGCAGGCGACAATTTTGTAAGCCACATTTGCATTCATACCCACCTGGCTTTATGTGGCAAGGGAGACAGACCAGGGCTATTTTTAAAGTGCCATTTAAAGCCAGGAGCTGCCCTACGCAGAGAGCATGTGCTGTAGCTCAGGGCTTGCAATGCGGCTGTCGGTGGCCCAGGCGATGTTATGTGGCGCAGATGCTCCCTGCGCAGCCCAAGTTGGGTAGATGTAGATTCAGTATCTGGTTTCTCTCCAGGCATTCTGCTGCTGCACAGGAGGCTAGGATCTTCCCCTGTTCTGCTTCCCCTCAGAGAGCTCTCCCCAAAGCACTCTTCTTCCAGAATCTTCCATGGGCCACACCCCTCTCTCAATACTAGGACTGCATAAGCACCTTTATAGATAGATGGCTGGTTGTTTTTTGTTTTTAAGAAATCAATAAAAGATCATACATCACTTGCAGTGTGGAAGTCTCTTCTGTTAATAGGTACACGGTGTTTGTTCATGGGGAAGAAATGGCAGGTACCATTTTCCACCAACCCACTACTGCCCCTGGGATCTCTGAACTTCAGGCAGGAAAGTTCCACTCTGCTACCCCTCACACAGTGTCCTAGGTTGTTTGCATTCTTGACTTCAGTGCTACCAAGTTGGCACACTAAAACCCACTGTGGCCTTCATATCGCCACAAAGAATGTTCACTATAAAAATAACAAGAATTAATATTAATATTCATTAACTGACATTGCAATCCCAATAATCATTGTCCTTTTCATAATTTTTCTTCAAAATCTTTGTCTTAAAATTTATTTTTTGTACATTATGATTATACAACATATTTACCTTTGAACTTTGCATTTATCACTTGATATTTGTCAGGTATTTTCTCATTGAAAAGTGTTCAAGAGTTTTATTTTTAATCAGAAACACAGCATCCTGCATCCAGAAACCCTTCGTTTATTTAATCATTCTCCTATTGTTGGACACTCAGGTGGTTCCGTCTTTTTTCATTATGATGAATAACCTAGAATGAACATCCCTGGATATAAATCTCTGCCCCTATCATTGATTGCATTTGTAGGTTTCTAAGAGTGGAATTATTGAGTCAAAAAATATGAACATGTTAAAGTTCTTAAAACAAATTGCCAAATTTATATCCAGAGGTTGTTTCAATTTGTTCACCCACCAACATGTATTATCTTCATTTTTAAAAAAAAAAATCTTTAACAATCTGATAGCCCTAAGATTGTGTGTAGTCAAAGTTATTGATTGGCTCCTTTGTGATTCTTTCCACCATTCCAATGCTAAGAAAGGCCATTCTCATTTTGAAAGCCTGGAAATAATCATCTAAATAGTGTTTGTTCATGGATTTATTCTCTTATGCTTAGCTCTTTAATCTATATGACATTAGCAGATTGGTAAGTAGTGAATCTCTTCCAGGGGGTAGGGCTCTCCTTACCTCATAGTTTCATGCTTCATGTGTTTCTTCTTCATGCTAGATTTCTGCTCTGTTTCATGTTTGCTCCATTTGATCTTCTTAACTAAAGAAGGTAACTTAATGGCTCAGTGTGCATGGGAGAGAGAGAGAGAGACTCAACCTTCTTTTCTGTTTGGATATGCATCATCAGCAATGGACTCTGTCTAGTCTGCTCATCTGCCTTTCATATCCACATCCTTTAACTCAAAAAATGTGTACCAAAAATACAAACTATCTTCTTGTCATTGTTCCCTCAATAAATCAGGGTAATAACTATTTATGTAGTGTTTACACTTAAGAAGTACCTTAAGTGATCTAAAGATAATTTGAACTGTCCAGGAGATGTGTGCAGGTTCTGGGCAAACACCAAAGCATTTTATAAAAAGGATTTGTGGGGAATTTCTACTGGTAAGGTTTAAGTTTGGCATTTCTGGAAAGTCACTTAGCTGGGTGCTAAAATGACTAACTCCCTTTTTTCAACAGAAGTCCCTTCTCCATCTGATCTGAGGAAATTTTAGATCCTTTAAGGTGTGTCACATAGACAAAACCCTCTCCTGATAAGAAACCCAACCAGTGAACCTGGAATTCTTTCCCCAGCCCCTGCCCATGGGATAATTAGGTACTACATTTCCTTTCTTCCGATAGTACCATACCCAGCAAATCGAACACATTCACCTCCCCACTGCCCAAAGGTTTATAATGCCCGATTCACAAAATGAACTTTCTTTCTCCATGACTACCTGAGACTTGGCTATTTATTTGGGGCTTGGGAAGGAATCACTCTTCTTTTCATGAGAATTCGTCACTGTCACTGGCCACCTAGTCAGGCTCATGGCTTGATCACTGCTGCCAGTTACCTCAGTGGCTGCCTCCAAAAGGGACATTGAGCTCCCGCCACTCTCCCACACCACCCACCCGGCTTGGAGCTGGCAGTTTAGCCAAAAAGAGCTGAGAACCTTTCACCACATGCAAGAGTTAGGACTACCCTAACTCTCCTGCTTGCTTAGCTAAGAGAGTTGTAACATTTGGCAGTGAAAATTAACTTTTCTCCTGCCTCTCCCACCTAGCCCGGACCTTCAAGCAGAGAAGCATACATTTCTGGCCTGACACTAGACCAGGTTGGACTTCCCTGCTAGAGGCCACAGAACAGCAGAGATTTGAGCATCCATACAATTTTGGAACCCCACTAAGGTCTTCAAACAATCCCCATGGATACAGGGGGGCAATAGCATCAGTATTCCTTATTGTATGTTCATTACAATTCAAGAGCAAGTTACGAGCCAAAATCACTAGAAATTCAATAATTTAAAATGACCTTTCAAAACAGCTCAGTAGCATTTCCTAATAGCACCCCATCCATTAACAGTCTATGGTTCTTCCTCCACCAGATATAATATTGATATAATATTGTACAAGTACACACTCAAGTCTAGACTTTGATCTTCCTTGTTTTATTTATGATGCTGATTCAAAAATGGGTCTTTGTAAGATTTTTATTTGTGCTTTTTAAATTTTTTGCCATTTTTCTTTTCTTCTTTTTGTTGCCTGTAGACACATACATGCCACAGTGACTGTGTGAAGGTCAGGGAACAACTTTCAAGAGTTTGTTCTCTCCCCAACCATGTAGATCCTAGGGAATCAAACTCAGAACATCATTCTTGACAGCAAGCACCTTCACCTGCTAAGCCATCTTGGTGGTCCCTGCTATTTGTTTTAAAGGTTGTGATGGTGATATTATTCACGTAGATTGTCAGAGGAGCCTGCAGGCAGTGGTTTTCTGATTTTGCTGTGTATTAAAATCATCTGGGGAGTTGGTGAAATGGCAATCTGAAGACACATGATATACTACCAGTTAAATCAGGCCTTGTGGGGTGAATGTCAGCTGTATGATCTAGTATTCCAAGTTGGTTTTAATATGCAGCAAAGTTTAAAAACAAGTGTAGGAGAAAGCATCTGTGCCAAGTCGGAAGGCCAGGAACGAATGGTGCTGTGCCAATTCCTCCCCTGCCCCTTCCTCTTCATGTGCAGAACATGAGCATATCAGTACCTGATCCCTGCTTCCCATATTAGAAAGGGTTTATGCTAAGAAACAAATGACTGTTTCATAGTCATATTACACAGAAGAAGCGTATTGAGTTTCCTTCCATTGTAAGGCTTGCTAGACAGTAAAGTGTGTTGACACAGACCTGAGGCTTGTTTCCCATGGGATAAAGTGATGGGACAGACAGTGCAGGTGCAAACCAACCACAAACAAAGACTGAATCCCAGAAGCATGATCCTAAGCCCTCATAATAAGAATAAGCCACCATGAAACAGTTGCAATAGGCACTCATTTTTATCGATTCAAAGTATAATTTAAAAATGGGAATTTTTCCTTTTCATTTATAACATTTGCAGAGTCTTGAACTTGGGCCAGACAATAAAAAAAGCCAAGAATTTATATAACATGTTTCATCTCCACCCCAGCCCCAAATGTGCATCGACTGTTTTAGCTTCCTGTGCCTCTCTGTTAGAGCATTCGTGTGAACCAGGACTATTGCAACTTCCACAGCCCCTGGTGTCCTTGTTACAACCCAGCTGGAGGGTGTCTGCTGTAGGGGAGGGACATGGATACAATGCTGTGACGCCCTCTCAGAGTTGCAAGACCTGCCTCTACCCTCCATGGTTTTGGTGCTCACAGAAAGAATCTTTACCTGAGCCCTACATAGCTTTAGCCATGCTAGGCTACAGTTCACAATTACCTTTTAGACTTAAAAGATATACCCTTGTCCTTTTGACCTTTGGATGGCTCCAGAATAGCAACACCCTAGACAACGCTCTGCTACGGACTTGACCCCTCTCTACTCCCATTCCCATATATCTCTGCTCCATCCCACTCTCCCCCTCTGCTTCTTGAATGTCTTCAGGTAGGCAGTACAGCTCAGCCAGCGCTCCTCAGATGACAGATAAATCAGCTTTGCCTAGTAACCAGTCCCTCCTTGGAATTTATGTCACTCTCTTTCACAGCCTGTACTGGTGTCAAGGCTTCTAGATTCTCTACATTCTTTCCAGCCACTCCCTACCCAGGAGACAGGTACAGTCCAGAGTTTTGTTCAATCCTCCCTTTCCTCACTCTCTGCCAGTCCCAAATGTGCAATCATGCACTCTGAATTTTCACAGTTTTCCTCTGGCAAGGTTATCACTCCCCTGTTGGCTTTCTCCAAAGCTTCAGCTGGCTAGCTGGCTAGCAGAGGTCTTCCAATGACCATTCCAGGGGAATTCATGGCAAAGACTTCAAAATCAAACACTCTCACTTCCCCTGGTATTCTTGTGACTATGAAGATAGCTCCTTCACCAGAAACAAGGTAGTGATAACAAAAAGCAAGGTGGTAGTCAATGACGATAAGAATCTGTGGCATTTGTCAGGCATATACTTAAGGCCAGGCACTGTGATGGAACTCAGACCTGCATCTTGTTTATCAAACAGCCAGTCTTCCAAGCAAGCAGAAGCATCATCATTTTAAAACCACCCCATCCCTCTCCCAGTGCCTTCTGACTATCATTGAGTCAGAACTGTGGACAGCTCCCCAGCAAGGTCCCCTTTTTGACTTAAGCCAATCAGACCTCAATCCAAGGATAGGCTGTGGTTGTAGTTGGAACGGTGTTCTCTCCAACCCCATGTACCAAAAACAAAACAAAACAAACAAACCTACAAAAACTGAAGCTACACTGGAACCCTAATCCCCCAGGGACTCAGAATAGGACTTCACTTTGGAGAGGAATCCTTTCAGAATTAACCAAGTTAAGACTGAGTAACGAGAATACAATCTAATCTCTAGTGCAATATGATTAGTTGTCCCATAAAAATAAAGAGTTTGGACAGAGTGCCTCAAAGGCAAATGTCACTTGAAGATGAGAGTTTGCCACCCATCTTAAGGAAGACTCACAGCATCTAGTAGAGAAGATAGGAATAGAAAGCATGCAGAGGGACCATGGACCATTGGCTCTTTGGTTTTAGACTTTGCTTTCCACAGCTGTGAGTCAATAAATTTTTCTGATTCTAACCCATTTGGGTCATAGTACTAGAGCAATAGCATAGCTGATCTCAATCATCTTAGGTAACCACTCTTGAGAGAGGAGCTGTCCAGGACATCTAAAATGTCACTCCCTTCCCCCACTGGTTGTAAGAAAAGGAGTACATTGCCACCAAGCAATGACTGTGATCTGCAAGCATAAGAAAGGGCAGATCACCAAAGGTGGCTCCTGACTTCTAGACTCCGAGCCTGCTCACACCTGGGAGCGCCCTCCCTCTTCTTTGAGGTGAGGAGGTCTCTGCTTGCCAGTTTGAGTCTCGATTACAGCAGAAAGCAACAATACCAGGCGGCTTTGGGAAGTGAAACCCCATCTGTGGTGGTTTGAATAAAAATTGCCCATGTAAGGAATACTCCTCCATTGCCGGTGGGAGTACAAACATGTACAACCACTTTAGAAATCAATTTGACAGTTTCTTGGAAAACTGGGAATAATTCCACCTCAAGATCCAGCTATACAACTCTTGGACATGTACCCTAAAGATGCTCCACCAAACCACAAGGACATTTGCTCAACTATGTTCACAGCAATTTTCTCTTTGTAATAACCAGAAACTGGAAACAACCCAGATGTTCCTCAACCAAAGAATGGATAAAGAAAATGTGGTACATTTATAAATGGAATATTACTCAGCCATTAAAACCAATGGCATCATTAAATTTGCAGACAAATGGATAGGACTAGAAAATATCAACCTGAAAGACTTAAACCAGAGCCAGCAAGACAAACATCATCTGTACTATGTTATAACTGGACATTAGCCATAAAGTACAGGATAACCATCCACAGACCCAAAGAAGGTAAGTAAAAAGGAAGGCCCAAGGAGGATGCTTGAATCTCACTAAGAAAGGAAACCAGAATAGATTTCAGGGGTGAATGGAAGGAGGAGACTGGGTAGGGGAGGGTGAAGAAGGGAATAGGAGGGATCAAGTGTGGGGAGAATACTTGGAGAAAGAATTAGACTTGGTGGGGGCTATCTCCAGGACAAGCTAGAAACCTAGGAAAATGGCAACTCCCAGGAAGCTATGAAGGTGGCCCTAGCTAAAACTCCAAGCAATGGGGGATATGGAACCTGAAATGGCCACCTCCTGCAACCAGAAAATAATTTGAATGGAGGGAGTGGGATTCAAATCCAGCCACAAAAGCTTCAACCCACAATTTTCCATGCCTACAAGATATACAAGGGTAAAGATAGAGCAGAAATGGAGGGAATGGCCAATCAATGACTGGCTCAGTTTGAGACCCATGCCAGGAGAGGGAGCCCATCCCTGACACTATTAATGATAATCGGCTATGCTTTCAGACAGGAACCTAGCATAACTGTTGTCTGAAAGGCTTCACCCAGCAACTGATAGAAACAGATACAGAGACCCACAGCCAAACATTAGGCAGAGCTTGGAGAATCCTGTGGAAGAGGGGGAGCGAGCCTTGAAGGAGCCTGAGAGGTCAAGGACACCATAAGAAAACCTACAGAATCAACTAACCTGGGCCCACAGGGGCCCAGAGAGACTGAACTACCAACCAGAGAGCATGCATGGGACTGATCTAGGCCCTCTGCGTGTATGTAAGAGTTGTACAGCTTGGTCTTCATGTGGGGTTTATAACAACAGAAGCAGGGGCTGTCTCTGACTCTGTTGCCTGCCTTTGGATCCCTTTCCCCTAACTAGGCTGCCTTGTCTAGCCTCAATAGAAGATTCACCTAGTTTTAATATGCCAAGGCTGGTTGATATCCATGGGAGGCCTTCCTTTTTCTGAGAAGAAAGGGAAGACAAGAAGGAGGGAAAGTTGTGATCAGGATGCAAAGTTAATTAATTAGCTAACTAATTAATTTTTAAAATGTCCCCCAAAGGTATGTATGGAGTGATACTGCTATGTGATGCCTTATAGGCGTGGATGTGGCTTTGTTAGAGGAGGTGTGTCACTAGGGGGTGGGCTTTGAGGTCTCAGTTGCTCCAGACATGCCCAGGGTGGCATTCTCTTCCTGCTGCCTGCAGATCCAGATGTAGAGCTCTCAGATCATTCTCCAGCACCATGTCTGCCTGCATGCTGCCACGCTTCCTGCAATGATAATAACAAACTAAACCTCTGAACTGTCAGCCAATCTCATTTAAATGTTTTCCTTTATAAGAGCTTCTGTGGTCATGGTGTCTTTTCACAGTAATAAAATCCAAACTAAGACACTGCCCAAGAAATAGCAGTGAACATCAGGCTAAGATGGGATTTGAAGAAAGTCCATCCAACCTTGAATCTGGTGTTCCAAACTTCTCTGTAATGCTGTCACATTCTTAAACATTTGGGCATCCTAGGCTGCCCCAGCAAAAGCAAACATCCATCCCTAGTTACGTTTATCTCCATGCCTTGCTCTATTCCCATCTGTGTCCACTCATAGCTTTGTCCCAGAACCTTGACTCTAATACAAGCATGATGTTCTCCTTTTTAACTCTGAGATATGCACTGCTGACCGACTGAATCCCTCTTTTCTGGTCACTCTATGCCACCTACCCACTTGAATAAGCCCTTCTGTCCCATTATTTCAAGTGTGCTATACTTGCAGGAGGCTTCCAAGTTATAACCAATCTTGGCCAAACTCCCACAATAGAGTTGATTTCTCCCAATATACTTGATGGAGAAAGCTTTTTGTAAACCTCTGCTCTAACACACCACAGGGACAGGTGACTACAGCCCACTGACTTAAAGCTTATATGAGGACTACACATTTATCACACCAAGATTGCTTGCAATAGGCCACGTGTAGCTAATGCACCCAATTCACAACTATAATCTCCAAAGCAGGTCTCTTCTAACTCTGACTTGGATTTCAAGCCATTTAAAAGTCAAGGCAATAATAACTCATTACTTTGTCATATTGTGCAAATAATATTGGAAAATATTTTAATCCTTACAATGCACTCAATAATATTTGAAAATATTTTAATGCCTATATTATGAAGCACTGCATTAGAAAAACTAAAAATTCTGTCCACACTAAGCTGTGTACAAGTATCAGGGAAGAAAAGGAGGAGGAAGAGGAGAAGGAGAAGGATGGGGGAGTGAACACTGGCCTTATTTAAGCAAAAAGCTGGCTCTCTTCTCTGTTAGATAAAAGCAGAAATGGTATGCCTGAATAAAACGACCTTAGATACCCTACAAGTTATCTTAACAGCCCCAGGCTGATTGATTAGCACCTATTAATTATTAAACTGCTTCATGTGCTGTGTCACTCACCCATACTAAAACACATATGTGCATAGTTCCACTTCACCATCAGAAAGCCACTTAGCTACTTCAAGATACTGGATGAGAGGCTAGTCTGGGGCAGGTGCTGACTTACAAGTCAGGGATTTGCCTCCTTCCCCAGTCCAATCCCTTTTCTGCAAGTCTGCTGGTACAGCTGTTCTGATATGCAAGATAGTTTTTTTAAGCTGTTTCCTATCAGCTGTGCAGAGATCAGCCCCAACCCTGCTGAGCTGCAGGGCACTGGACTGTAAGAGCCACGTTGGAAGTGACTCCTTTGATGTTTTCAAAGGTCGGAGCATTTCGTTCCCCTTTTGGAGTGTCACTGGGCTGTAGGCAGAGGATGTTTCAGCTGCTGGGAGAGCCAATTAGAGCCAATTATAACCCAACTAACCTCCCATGACACTGAAACTCCTTGTAGAATTTGCCAGTTTCTTGCAAAAAAAAAAAAAATAGTGTGCATCTGCACCTAGCTCCAATGTGGAGCATGCCCAGACCACATATAGCCACAGTGACTCAAGCCACTGCCCACTGCCACTAAAGGCAGAATTACCTAGGCAGGTCTTTAATTACTGATTCCTGGACTCCTACAATCCAATTGAGATGGTCTGAGTTGCAGATACAAGCATCCATCTTTTTAAAAATATCCCCAGGTTGCAAAAACAGTACAGTATCTCAACTCATCCAATGACACAGCTGGGCTGCTGAAAAACCTATCTTTGGTCTCCTTCCTCACTGTGACATTTTTTTCTGAATTAATTGGAGCCTGTTCTTTATTAGCTTTGGGTTATTATTTCATGTTTTTAATAGTTTAATTATCAATTTTTTAGATGAGGGAGGCTTGAGGCCATGCCCTCATTCAAGTTAAGGACACCATCTACCACTGAGCTACACTCTCAGTCCTATCATTAGACATGTTCAGAATAAATCTGTACTTTACAAGATTTTGTTCTTTCTTAACCAAAAGTATTTCCAGTATATGAAATAAGCAAGTAGACAAAGTAAAATCTTCTATAAACTTCTTTTCCAAATATTATTGAAAACTTCTTTTATCCAACAGGAAACTTAATCCATACCATCTAAAAAGAACTTGGCACCCTTTAGAGTTCCAGTTACTTTTGTGATACATGAGTATATGTGTTTTCTATGTTTATCTATAAAGACACATACACACATCTCTCATACTGCAAATACTCCCATACTTTGCTCTGTGCAAAGAAGATGTCCAATAGGAAATAATGAGTGCATAGGCACGTGGATGTCACAGAGACTAAAGCTATAAGATAAATAACTTTTATTTGCACATATAGATATATGAATATGTAGCTTATATGTAAATATAACCTTATTTCCAGTTGGCATCTGATAACAGGACATCTGTTAGAAATTTCATATTTTAATTCAATCAGATGTAAATAACTGATACATATATAGCAGGATATGACTTAATTTCTTAAATGTTAGTTTATTACATTGATGTCTTCACTAATGATTAAATTAAGGCTTCATTATATTCTTAAGTGGGTATTTCCAAGATGAATCTTGAAATGTAAAGGGGGTTGGTTCATTCAACTCCATGAAGTCAAATTCAAACTAACTTTCAAAACAAATGGGAATACTTCCAGCCAGCATTAGGTGATATGTCCAATCATTGTCAAAGGTTACATTTGGTTTCAACAGTTCTTTCTCTTTACAAAACCTTGAGCAGAAAGCACATCTATGGAGATATATTTATGTCAAACCATATTTATGTCAAACTCAATTATACATTGTCAGAGAAAGATGGCTCATCATGATTGGCAGGTTACAAACTTTACTAACAGGTGTGAGACTGGGTGTTTCATTGAGTGTTTAATGCATACAGTCTCACTAATCTGTACGACAGCCAGCCAAATTTGATGACTACCCAGATGAGGAAACTTCAACTCTTGGTTCTTGAAGAGTCTTAGTAATTTTCCCAAGGTCCCAGAAATTTAATTGGCTTAGCTGAGAATTGAATTTGAGTTCAGCAAGTCAAGTATCTGCATTTTTAACCACAGCAATAGAAAACAGAAAGCAAGCCTACTTGTTGGCCTTGATACAGGAGCCCTCAACTGCAGACAAGGCTCTGAGAGGGTGTCCTGCTCTCTCTTTCCTAAAGTACAGTGTATTCTGCATTCAAAAAACCCATCTTTGGTCAGAAAATCCTTCCAGTTTCTGTGAAGAAAGCATTGCTCCACATGAGTCGCTTTCACACTCTTTGTTTTCAGTATTTATTGCTTTATTATTTGCTCTCATTATCTAGAAATCTATATTTTAACCCTAATTGTCTCCCTGTGGTCATGTTAAGGCATTGCTGGAATTTGCATTGCAAAAACCACTAGGATCTCAACAGCCCAAGCAGATGAATTCTG
The DNA here is from genome assembly GCA_907164525.1 of Lophiomys imhausi. NCBI lineage: Eukaryota > Metazoa > Chordata > Mammalia > Rodentia > Muridae > Lophiomys > Lophiomys imhausi. Next base: position 102,744 of record CAJQZJ010000539.1, on the reverse strand, counting down.
AACTTGGCACTAGTAGTCTTTATTACTTTATTTTCATGTCTTTCTGGCTTCATTCTGGGCCAAAGTTGTTGATTTTTTTTTCAGGTTCTAAAGGTTGGGAGGGGTAGCATACAGGGTAGTGATTTCAAGCCTGCTCTGACTCTATCAAGTAGGATCAAAATTGAACTTATTGCTGAAACCACCTCTTTGAATACAAAAGCTCAGGGATCAGTGCTGCATGTTCATTTTTACTAATGAATATTTATAGGGCCACCCACCGAGTGCACAATCTTATACAAGCTACTCTATTTATAAGATGGCTATTTGGAAAAACAAATGTGGTCTTAGAAAGAGGCATGCTTTAGGTAGGATGCCTTTTTTATCCCTCTCTTGGGGAGGGGAAAAGCCTTCATGGATATTTACTCTTCTTCAGTTCTGTTGTTTTAAACTTTTATTTATTTTAGAAATAGTTACAGCCTAGCCAGGTAAATACATTGCTGTAAATCCCATTTAACTTTTTCCCCCTCACTGGAATAGGCTCATAAAAGACAGCAAAAACCTGCAGAAATTCAATGAGGGAATAAGATTGTCGATACAGTATGTGTATTTGGAAATAAAATGGCACAATCAGGTATAAAGAAGAGCCCACATTGGAGTTAATAAAAATCAGTCTAGAAGAAACCTGCATCTAGGTAATCTTATCTTTTAATAACAATAAAACTTGCTGAGACTCTTCATTTGATGTCTGTAAGAGTTTGCCAGCCCTTGCCAGGATAGAAAAGATGGAGAGCGGAGATTCAAGCTTTTCTCTGAGCTCCATCAACAGGCATGGAGGACCCTAAGCACAGGGCACCTCATTCAGCTGCACACACCCCGGAATCACCATACCTCAGCTTAGCACTCCAAAATGCTAACAAGCCAGTGTTATAAAAGAGTGTCTATATCGGCTGCTGTTTTGTTGCAAATCATAAAATGCACTTAATGAATGGTGACTATATGCCTTTAATAGATGCCTTTAAATACTCAAATGAAAAATAGTAAATCTGATCCCCAGAGCCTTAAAAACTATTTTATTTTTATTGAACTATGACATTTTCCTGTCTCTAAGAAGCCAGTGGCTGTAAGATGCATCATCCATCTAATAGCTTTCCTAGGGAAAAAGGAAAACATGATCCCATTGAATATTACATATAATTCATATATGGTAGTATTTTGGTTCAATTGTCAGCTACCCACAATCTAGAATCACAAAGGAAATGGGTTCTCAATAGGGATTGACTGTATTAACTTGGCCTCAGGGAATGCCTTTGATAGATTTTCTTAACTGTGTCAATTAAAGTTAGAAGATCCACCTTGAATGTGGATCTTCATGTCTTGGGCCTTGGACTGAAATGAAAAGAAGAGTCTGAGCTGAGCACTAGTAGACATGCACTGATTTATCACTCTCTGCTCTTGACTACAGATGTCATGTGATGAGTTGCTTCACGTTCCTGCCATCTTAACTTCCTGTCAAGGATGGACTATACCCTGATGCTGTGAGCCAAAGAACCCTTCATCTCAGCAACAGGAAATGAAGCAAAGACATAGATATCAAGACACACATTCATTTTAGAAACACTGAGACGTCGGGAAGCATATCTTATAGATGAAAACTACTACAGAATATGGGTGTGCTTCATTTGAAGAGTGGTCTTATATTCATTCTCTAATTTAATTTTTCACCAAACCTTAGTAAGCTTGCCTTCATTATCATTCCCATTTTGTGGATGAAAAGAACCAAGCCTCTGAATGGTAATTAATTTTTTGGAGATAATTATGCAACCCTTGTAGCTCTTTGCCTGCAAGCACATTATTCTTTCTGTCACCCTATGCTGTCTTTCTGTCCTAAAATAATAGAAGCTTTTGGCTTCAATGTGTGGCTGAGCACTAGTAAATGACACATTTATTCATATCCTGCTATAGGAGATTCCTCCCAGCTGCTCTAGAAAATTCTTTATCCTTAATGATAGCTGTCTTCTTCCCCAGCTACAAATCATATCCTCTCCTTGATGAGGGTGGGTGGGATGATAAAGACGCAGCTGACTCCCAGAGAAAATAGGGTGGGTCTTGAAGGTTCAGCTTGACCCTGGGTGGCTGGCTCATTACTGTTTGCTTGTCACTTTTCTATGAACAGAGAACACCTGCTTTGGGGATTACCATGGTGACTTGGCTATGTAACTACCCAAGGTCCGCTAAAAATCTTTCCAAATCCTTGGCATAATGAATGTGCAACGTCCCTAAAGCTTTAATTTACTCGACGGCAGTCACTTGTCCCTGCAATGTCTTAGGGGAGGGGTTTTGCAAGATGCTTTCTCCATCAAGTAGACTGTGGGAAATGGATTATGTTGTCAGAGTAGGTGAGGCCAGTTATGACTTAGAAGGCTCCTGGAAGCTCAGCAAAGCTAAGTTGGGATATGTTTGACTAACAGACACGGGCCTTGGTGGTAGCATCTGGGTATGGGAAGGATAGTACCAAAGAAAACCGATATCTGTCAGTGCTACCAGCCAGCATTGTGGTTACAGAATATGTAAGTAGATCACCCTTCCTCAAGCATAATAAAGTCCCACCCACATCAAGGGAAGAAAGAGCTCCTTGTCCTCTTCTCTCCAATTGGTGTCACACATTAAACTAAGGCAGATGTGACTGGCCACGCCGCCCCCCCCCCCAATCACTGAAAGGATATTTGGGGCTGAGGGCTCAAATTTTATTTTTGCCCCAGTTAATGCTAAAGAATAAGCACAGTTACTTACTTACGTATTTATATTATTCATCAACAAGCTACAAGTTTTGGGGCTACTTTGTACTTAAGACTTAGTGATGCTCCTGATCATACTTAGAGAGGGGAAACCCCCAATGGCAGATATTGTGAAGCACACAGAGGATTGGTGGTGACCATGAATCAATGGAGATTCCAAAGCTGTACCAAAGTAGCCTCTGTAAGACCCAGACCCTCCATCACCAGCGAGCATTCTGTAAGACCTCAAGAGGAAAGGGAGATAGCTCTTTAAATCTCATTTTGCTGTATCTGTCTGCATGCTTTGTGAGTGGAATGATGCTTAGAAAATAAGAAAGCCAAATTCGGTCATTTAAAACCACAATGAGACACCACACCTGTCAGAAGGGCTATTATCAAAAAGATGAATGATAAAAGAGCTACTGGAGATCTAGAGGAGGGGATGCCTTGCAGACTGTTGGTAGGAATGTGCATTAACACAGTTGTTACTGATACAATATAGAAGCTCCTCCAAACACTCAAACCGCAGCTACTTCATAGGAGACTGTATGCTCAGTAAGCTACAGTAAGCACAGAAGGACAAACCCTGTAAGACCTCACTTAGGTCTGGAACCTAAAACAGTAGAAGTCAAAGAAGCCAGAGTAGCATGGTGGCTGCCAAAGACAAGACAGAGGAGAGATGAGAAATGGGTCAACATTGAGACTCTATCCTAAGGTGAGAATTTCAGGTCCAGCACAAATGATAAAGAATACAGTGAGTAATTGGATTGCAGTAACCATGTCATGATGTATACCCATCAAATCACCCAGTGTATACCTTAATATATATATATATATATATATCTTTATTCATCAACTAAATATTTTTAATTAATTTTAAATGCCTTAATTATAAAGAAAATCTATGCTATGATGGCTCAGTAATTAGCAGAGCATATTGTTCCCACCGAGGACCATAGTTTAGTCCTCAGCACCCATGCTGAGTGGCTCACAACTGCCAGTAATTCCATCTCCAAGGGATCCATGTTCTCTTCTGGACTCACCAGGCAGAAACCCACACAAAGAAAATACACACATAATTAAGAATAAAACTTTTAAAAAAAAAAAAAAGAAAGAAAATCTAGCAGTCTTTGTGGTGAACATCTATAACCCCAGGACATATGGGTCAGAGGCAGGAGGATTGCCATGAGTTCAAGGCCAGCCTAGGTGACAATAAAAACAAAATGACAGAAGAAAGAAAAGAAAATCTAAACCTAGTATTTCCAGAGAAAAATGACTTTCTCTGAACTTTCATAGATCAGAGTAGCCAGCTCCGAGTGTGAGCCTAAGCTCTGACCAGGGACCAGAGAAAGCATGGCTAATGAACTCCACAGCCACCTCCCCCCACCCCCATCACGCACACTTATCGTCAGGACACTTGAATTTTACTCTTCCATGGGCTCCTCCCTCTTGTGTAAAGATTGAACAGATGTCCTCCAGGCAATTTTTCCCTAAAGGACTTCAGAAAGTGGCATCTGCTGCAGGCTTCACCCGCCCTTCCTGAAGGCGCTTCTGAAGGTGAGGGAATTTCCTTCCTTCCTGGGCCACCCCTCCCCGAGTCTCCACCCACAGAGCCACGCTTGCCCGCCACGCTCCACCGCAGAGCACGAGGACAGATCTGATATACATAAATCAACATATTACTCATTTTCTAGCACTGCCTTTGACAGCTGTTACATGAGCACATTGTTAGAAACTGTCAAGCAATGATACACAGTGCCTTTTACAACATATGTTGACTTTTATCTAATGTAGTTCCATAATTAGCCCCAGGGAAAGCAGAGCCAAGCCTCCACCTGGCTGTGTGAACTCAGTTAGCCTTTGCTGGGCTCTGAGAGAAGCTTCCAGGGTAGGGGTGGAGCCAGGGCAGCTCCAGCCCAGTGCTTGGGGGGAAGCTAGAGTTTGGGGTTGCCATCAGAGGACACACTTCCTCTAATTCCCTACCCTCTGGTTCAGGAAAAATAAGTCAGCAGTCAGAGCTTGCTGGAACTGGAGAGGTAGCCAGACCTGGGTGAGCTCTGGAGCCCCACTATGAAAACTTCTCCCTGGAACTGGGCCACACAACATGAAAGAACTCGAAGGAGGAAGCTGAGTGGCACTTCAAGCATTATTCTTGGTGTTGTACTGTTTCTCTTTCAGAAAAAGATGAAAGTTACAAACTACATGTGGGAAAAGGGTCGGGGGAAGCATATGCAACTACAGGGTCCAGCAGCAGGTGACTTACCTCAACAATATGACAGCTGAGCTTGGGGTAGGGTCTAAATTCTAGTTCTGGACCCTTGATGTACTTGCTAGTAACCATGAAAGGCTTTCTGATTCTTTAGTTCCTTCATTTTCATAAACATGGTGTATGTATCATTAAGGCCAAGTGGCATGGGCATTCTTCATGGCCTCTCCAGCACCCTGGACAGCATCTAGATAAAAAACTACTTGTGGGAATCATACACTTGTGTGTGTGTGTGTGTGTGGGTGTGTGTGTGTGTGTGTGTGTGTGTGTGTGTGTGTGTGTGTGTTCACCTGTTTGTGCATGTGGGAAGGTGCACATATGTGTGCACATATGTGTGCCCATGTGTGGAGAACTAAAGGTGTAGTCCTCCATCATGCTCTAACTTACTTTTTGAGATAGAGTCTCTCACTGAGCCTGAAGCTCAGTGTCTCAGCTAGATTGGGTGGCCAAGTGACATCCAAGGATCCATTGTCCCTGCCTCCTGGAACTAGGATTGCAGGCCCCTGCCACCACACCTGGCATTTTGCACAGGTGCTGAAGATTGGAACTCAAGTCCTCAGCTTTGCATGGGCACCATTTTACTGCCATTCTCCCAGCAAGAAATGTTTTAATAAATGAGTTCATGTGTGGAATGTTCTAACAAAGACTAAATGAGAAGACACGGATACACTCCGAGGAAGGGAAATCAGTGCCCAAGCATGATTTAACTTTCCCTTTCTGGGAGCCAGTCAGGAATAGAGCTCCAACTACCTTGGAAGTAACACACCAGAATAAATCTGAGGGAATCTGAAAGCATAATGGGACCAAAAGCCTGAGAGTTTTCTATATATTCATTTAAGATATCTGAAGACACGTGGCATTTCCTACGTAGACACACCAAGACAAAACAGGGAAAGACAGATGAACTCTCAGAGGGACTTCTGGCAGAAGCACCTCTGTCCTCATGCTGTGCTTGCAAATCCTGCTGAGCCACCCATGAGTATGAATCCTGCCTCCTCCTCCTCTATGAGCCCTGGCACTACAATGTCAGAGCACCCCAGGGAACAAGGTGCCTGTTTTCTGGGAATGCATTGTCTGCATGTCTCTGTGTTTGATTCTGGGCCACTCAGAAGAAAGCACTGATTGTGGACTCTCCAGTGGTTAAGCAGGTCTAAGAAAGTAACGAATGGTAAGGTAAGAGTTGTGGCACATATAAGCAGAGGTTAAAGAACAGGATGGAGCTTTCCAAAGATGGCGGCAACTGGTGCTGACAGTCTGAGCAATTGGAAAACTGGCAAGGTCACCACAGAGCTCTATTCATCCTGTGCAGCAGTATGAGAGGCACAGGCCCATCTGGGTTTACCTGGAGAAGTCTGTGGCTGTCCTCGTACCCATGCTGGACATCTAGGCACTCAGACAGCAGAATGGCCAGACACACAGGAAGAGGCACTCTACCCACCATCTCTGGAAGACCTCTTGGGTCTGAACAAAACAGGCCCCACTTTGCAGCTTCCACCTCCAAACAGAGGCCCACCTCTGGCTCCCTGAGCCCCCAGCTTCTATGTAGTCATTTCTGCCCATGGTGGAGGTTTAGATTTCCTTGGAAACATGGTTGTGTTGAATTAATATGTAAAAGTTGTGGGAGTACTTCTGAAAAAGTTTCATAAAAGGGACATATGAAATCAGCCTAAAGACTTGCACCTGTGGGGAACACCCGGCAGCCCTTGTGGTGCTGGTCAACAGGTGTACCTCAGGAGGAGGGCATAACGTTGGCCAATGAGAAAATAGCCTGATGCATAATTAGAGAGAGCATTTAAAAAGGAAGGCCTGGGAAACTTGGCATTGTTTCACATCAGTGCTTATTTTTGCTTCACTTTGAAAGATGGTAGAAAGATGGTGGCTGAAGTTGGGTGGAGCCAAGGTTGGGCACAACCAAAGAAAAAGGCTGAGGCATCAAAGCTGAAGCCTGAGACTTTCCCAGAGACCACAGTGTCAAGTGAAGGGGTGGCAACTGATGGCACCAAGGCCAAGGCTGAGAAAGGCCCCAGAAAGCAGCACTTGCCCTGGTCAAGCCCAGGCAGACAGAAGAGGCCATGGCATAATGCCTGCCTGGTGGAGATTCAGAGAGGCAGGAAGGGCCGAACACTAGGTACCAAGGCCAAGGCCACACACTACAGTGTGGCACTTGCCCCGGGTAACTTTGACAGTCTTGGATGGATGGAGGAGGACTCAACACCAAGAGGAAGTGAGCTGGTGGTCATTGCAATGCAAGAACCAGGTGACCACTGCAGCTTCTGCTGAATGCTGAGTTCCCTAAGGCATTGGCAGATGGGTCACCCCACGGAACCACACTTGAGAAGTATCCTTCTAACATGCCTCAGGTTTGTGGGTAGGTAGGTATTTAGAGATATTAATAAATAGTTTAAAAGTTACACCTACACCTGCCTCCACAAGAGGACCAACAGAGTCACAGAAGTGGTAGGATTGGGGGAGATTCTTTCCAGGGATTACAACATGGCAGCAACCTACTGACCAGCAGGTGGTCAAGCTAGGGCACAGCTGAGCTGTCCTGAATCACAGCACTGTTGATGATTACACAGAATCCATCTTGGGTTCCTCCTGTGAATATGGCATGCCCTTGGGCCAGGCAACCAGTCTGTACCATCGAGAGGTTGAGCCCTGACATGGTGAAGCAGCCCTGGGTCATTGCACAGCTGCCTGACGAATGCAGGCTACCCTGGGACACAGTGCTTCTGGCTGAGAAGCACAAACTGTGTTTGTGGTTCCCAGGGAACCTCAGAGGTAGACCTCACCCACAGACCAGACACCCAGGATGTGGGAAGACGTGGACATCCTATCAGCTCTAACCTGCAGTCTATGGCTGCAACAACACCTGCTGACCTCACTAGGAAGACCAGCAGATCTCAGGATCCTGCAGGCTGGAAGAACATACCCAACCCCAATCCCTGACGTGAGTGCCCAGTTGGGACACAGCAGGAAGGAGTAAGCTTTGGGTGGCCAATTGAGATCCAGCTTCCAACACAAGATCCCACCCATCCAACATCTTGTGCAGAGGTATGGGTCACAAGAACATACAGCCTCCACACCAAAGTCCATTCCTTGGCACCAACTCCAGTGGACACCAGGAACAATCACCTAACAACAACTAGATGGCTAAAGGCCAGCTGAAGAACAAAATCGGCAAAACCCAGAGAAATATGACTAAAAAACATTTAGCTATACTAGTACAGCAAGCCTTTACCATTCCATCACAGCAGAAACACAAGAAAATGATGACAAATCTATACTTATGAAAATGATAGAGGTCTTAAAGGAAGAAAATAAATCCCTTAAAGAATTAAAATAAATCACAATCCAGCAGATGAAGGTAAAAGAGAAACCCATTAAAGATATCCAGGAAAACTCAATAAAACAGGATAAGGAAAGGGACAAAGCCATTAAAGAAATACAGGTAAAGACAATCAAGCTAGAGAAGGAAATGAATAAAAAGGTTCAAGACCTGAAATTGGAAATGGAATCAATAAAGAAACCACAAGCAGAAACAATCTTGGAGGTGGAAAACCTAGGAAAGAGAACAGGAACTATAGACACAAGTGTCACAAATAGGATACAAGAGATGAAAGACAGAATCTCAGGTATGGAAGACTCAAAGAGGTCAATACAACAGCCAAAGAAAATGAGAAATATAAAAAATTCCTCACCCTTAATATCCAAGAAATCAAAGACTCAATGAAAAGACAGAACCTAATAATTACATGAATAGATGAGAGAGAAGACTCATGACTCCAAGCACCAGAAAACATTTTCAACAAAATCATAGAGGAAAATTTCCCAAACCTAAAGAAAGAGATGCCCGTAAACATCCAAGAGGCATACAGAACACCAAATAGATTAGACCAGGAAGTAAATTCCTCCCACCACATAATAACTGGAACTCTAAAAGTACAGAAAAGGAAAGAATATCAAAAACTGCTATAGGATAAAGGCCAAATAACATATAAAGGCAGATCCATCAGAATCACACCTAACTTCTCTTCAGAAACTTTAAAAGTAAGAAGGACCTAGGCAGATGTCCTACAGACCATAAGAGACCACAGATGTCAGCCCAGACTACTACACCCAGCAAAATTTTCAATCACCATAGATGGAGAAAACAAGATATTCCAGAACAGAATCAAATTTAAACAATATCTATCCAAATATCTTACCCTAATACATAAACCACACAAAGACCCAACAAAGAAAATGAATTTCAGACCTATTTCCCTTATGATCATGATGCAAAAATACTCAGTGAAATACTTGCAAACCGAATCTAAGAAAACATCAAAATTATCATACACCATGATCAATTAGGCTTCATCCCAAGGATGCAGGGGTGGTTCAAAATATGAAAATCCATCAATGTAATCCACCATATAAGCAGGGCTGAAAGGAAAAATAACCACATGATTATCTCATTAGATGCTAAAAATAATTCAACAAAATCCAAACCACTTCATGTTAAAAGTCTTAGAGAGATTAGATATACAAGGACCATACCTCAACATAATAAAAGCAATTTACATCAAATTAAATGGAGAGAAATCTAAAGCATTTCCACTAAAATCAGTGAGAAGGCAAGGCTATCCACTCTCTCCAAATCTCTTCAACACAGTACTTAAAGTTCTAGCTAGAGCAATAAGACAACTAAAGGAGATCACGGGCTCCAAATTAGAAAGGGAGAAGTAAAAGTATCCCTATTCACAGATGATGTGATATGTGACTCTAAAATTTCTATGAAAGAACTCCTACAGCTGAAAAACACCTTCACCAATGTGGCTGGATACAAAATTAATTCTAAAAATTAGTAGCTCTTCTTTACACAAGAGATAATTGGACCAAGAAAGACATTAGGGAAACAACACCCTTCACAATAGCCACAAATGATATAAAATACCTGGGGGTAACTCTAACCCAGGAAGTGAAAGACCTGTATAACAAGTACTCCAAGTCCCTGAAAAAAATACATCAATTGATAAATCGAAGACATAGAAATAAACACACACACCTACAGTCACTTGACTTTTAACAAAGAAGCCAAAACCATAAAATGGAAAAAGAAAGCATCTTCAATAAATGGTGCTGCTCTAACTGGATGTCAACATGTAGAAGAATGCAGGTAAACCCATATTTATCACCTTGCACAAAACTTAAGTCCAAGTGGATCAAAGACCTCAACATAAAATTGGGCACACTAAATTTAATAGAAGAAAAAGTGGGGAAAAAGCTCAAACTCAGCAGCACAGGTGACAACTTCCTGAACAGAACACCAACAGCTCAGGACCTAAGACCAACAATCAATAAATGGGACCTTATAAAACTGAAAAGCTTCTGTAAAGCAAAAGACACTGTCATTTGAACAAAACAGCAGCCTACAGATTGCAAAAAAATCTTCACCAACCCCACATCTGACAGAAGGATAATATCCAAACTATATAAAGAACTCAAGAAATTAAAAACCAAGAAATCAAATAATCCAATCAAAAAATAGGATAAAGAGCTAAACTGAGAATCCACAAAAGAAGAATTTCTAATGACTTAGAGACACTTGAAGAAATGGTCCATATCCTTTATCATCAAGGAAATGCAACTCAAAAAGACTCTGAGATTTCATCTCACACCCATCAGAATAGCTAAGATCAAAAGCTCAGATGACAGCACTTGCAGGTGAGGATTCAGAGAAGGGGAAACACTCCTCCATTGCTGATGGGAGTGCAAACTTGTACAATCATTTTGGAAGTCAATCTGGAGATATCTCAAAAAATTATGAATAGTTCTACCTCAAGACCCAGCCATACCATTCCTGGGCATACACCAAAAAGATAGCAAATCACAAGGACATTGGCTCAACTATGATCATAGCAGCTTTATTCATATAAGTACCGCATGCTAACCAATGATGCACCACTGGAGCTCCACAGCTTTATTCATAATAGCTAGCAGCTGGGAACAACCCCAATGTCCCTCAATGGAAGAATGGATTAAAAAAAACCAACTTCGGGCTGGAGTGATGGCTCAGAGGTTAAGAGCACTGGCTGTTCTTCCAAAGGTCCTGAGTTCAATTCCCAGCAACCACATGGTGGCTCACAACCATCTACATTGAGATCTTGTGCCCAGGCATTTATGTAGAGCAAATACTGTATACATAATAAATTAATAAATAAATGTTTTTAAAAAAACAACTTCATTGAATTTTTGAGAGTTACATAGATACAATACCTTAAAAAGAGTTAGCTTTAATTTTATATCAATATACAAAAATCTATACAAATATAGTTAAATGTAACCTTAATTGTGTATCAATATACAAAGACATAAGAGCAGAATCAATAATCTGCTCCTTTTTTGTTATCATTCCTATATCGTGTCTATATCCCCCTTTTTTTTTCTTTTCAAGTCTTGTCCCCCTACATAGGAGAGAAAGATGAACAGAGAAAAGAAAAAGAGAGAAATCCCTGGGACTAACCTCCTAAATCTTATTTAAAAACTTGTAATCAATCCCCCTAAATAACAACAAACATCTATAACCCATAAAATTACCAAAAAATCTCCCACCCCACCTTCTGCTTCCTGCTGATTTGGAATGTAGGAAACCTGTTTATGGGCATAAATAAGAATGGAAAAATGATTAAACAAGTTAATAGTAATATGTGTTGTCCAGTTTTTTTTTGTGCTCAGCTATTTAAATGTCCTGAGAAGTTTGTAGTCAGAAGCTGAACTTTGGGTGGGAAAGTTCATGGCATTACTGAAGTCCTGACTGGAACAGTCTGTGTGGCTGAACCATTTTAGCTAGCCAATCTGAAGTTGTCCTGGATGTAGAGGAAACAGCTATTGAGGCAGTCTGTGAGATTGGATCATCTTGGCTACTTATCTGGTCTTCTATGGTGTCTGACCCCTTTTATTCAGAAGTTTCACATAACTGTTTTTCTAGATAAAAAAAATTTTTTACCGCACTGACCATTTGTCTAAGTTAGGGTTTCTATTGCTATTTCTATAAAACACCATGACCAAATGAACAATGTGAAGTTTTGGCCTTTTGATAGCAACTGTAACAAACTGTTTAGGTTAACTAAGAAATGCAAATTAATAGTTATTTAAACTTGTCATTTTGTTAAGTACTAGTGCAGTGTATCACAGATATTTCCTAAGTTAATCAGAAATCAAGTTGCTAGGAGACAAGCAACATTTGCTTATCCAAATATACAGAGATATGTGGTCTTTAAAACCCTCCAGAGATCTATAGAATATGGCATTTAAAGATGTTTTCTTAACTTAAGATGTTTTGATATTGAGACAATGTCAGACTCCTGACAGCACCCCCCCCCCAATTCTACTCCAAGTAGATGATATGCGTTGAAGAATCTCCATTTGGAGATGATTGAATTAGTATCAAGCTAGCCACTGGGCAAGAGAAATCAACTGTAGACAGAATGCTGTCCAAAAAGGACAAAACTTGGAAGCAGGTAAGTTGACAGCCTAGCTCTACCAAGATAGGGTAGGCAAGTCCTTCATAATTCCTGCTTTACAATTAATGTCTGTCAGAGATACAGGCCTAAAAGGCTGGAGATAGATGCTCCAAAGCTATAGAGAAAAATTGGGGGCTGTTTAGGCAGCCAGATGTCTGTCATTTCTCAGTTTTGTAAGCTTTTGGCTCTGTACTTCCCATATATTCAGATATAGTTATCCTTCTCAGGTGTCTGATGTGATTAAAAAATAGATAGTTATAGCCTCACAGTTAAATTTTAAGTTGTTCAGGAATTAAAAGGATGTTATAGGTCTAAGAAGATGTTTTTAAGTTGGTAATGCAAGTTAGGATGGAAGATGAGTTAGGTATAGAACTTTAAACTCATTGAGATATATAGTTAATAGAATATTATTATCAGTTGCCAAATACATATGGACTGGACATTAAGAATGTATGTTATACCTTACAGTTTTCATAATTGTGGCCTAATTATTCTTAATGTTTTGTATTGTATTTACTGTTATAAGAAAGAGACTTTTATTAGACTAAAAGGGGGAGCTATTGGGGGAAAAATATACACCTTAAATTTTTTTTAAAAAATTGGCTGCTCACTTTGGCAGCACATATCCTAAATTAGAACAATACAGAAAAGATTAGCATGGCCCCTGCGAAAGGATGACATGCAAATTCATGAAGCGTTCCATATTTTTTCTAAATGTACAGAACAAAGAAAGAATATTAAAAGCCATAAGAGAATAAGGTCAAGTAATGTATAATGGCAGACCCATCAGAATTACACCTGACCTCTCCTCAGAAACTCTAAAAGCTAAAAGGGCCTGGAGAGATGTCCTACAAGCCCTGGAAGAACATAGGTGTCCAGCTAGACTACTATACCCAGCAAAACTCTCTATCACCATAGATGGAGAAAACAAGATATTCCATGAAAAAATCAAATTTAAACAATATCTACCCACAAATCCAGCCCTACAGAAGATCCTAGAAGGAAAATTCCAACAAAGAGAGGTTAACTACACCCAAGAAAACAGAAAACTCCACGGCAACTAAACCAAAAGAAACACAGGACCACCACCTATAACAAAATAATGGGAAATAACAACCTCTGGTCACTAATATCCATAAACATCAATGGACTCAACTCCCCAATAAAGAGACACAGACTTACAGATTGGATCCATAAACAAGACCCATAATTTTGCTGCTTACAAGAAACACATCTTACTAACAAAGAAAAACACTATCTCAGAGTAAAGGGCTGGGAAAAGCTTTTCCAAGCAAATGAACCCAGGAAGCAAGCTGAAGTAGCCATCCTAATATCAAACAAAATAGACTTCCAACTGAAGTTAATAAAAAAAGACAGAGAAAGGCACTACATACTCATTAAAGGAAATATTCATCAAGAGGACAGCTCAATATTGAACATCTATGCCCCAAATACAAAGGCACCTACATTTGTAAAAGAAACTCTCCTAAAACTTAAATCACACATCGATCCCCACACATTAGTAGTGGGAGACTTCAACACCCCACTCACAACAATGGACAGATCATCAAAACAGAAACCAAACAGAGAAATAATGAGTCTAACAGAGCTCTTGAACCAAATGGACCTAACAGATATCTACAGAAAGTTTCACGCAAACACAAAGGAATACACCTTCTTCTCAGCACTGCATGGAACCTTCTCCAAAATCGACCATATAGTCGGACACAAAGATAGCCTCAACAGATACAAGAAAATTTAAATAACACCTTGTATCTTATCAGACCACCATGGAATAAAGCTGGACTTCAACAGCAACAGAATCAACAGAGAGCCTACACACACATGGAAATTGAACAACTCTTTACTGGATGACTACTGGGTCAGGGAAGAAATAAAGAAGGAAATCAAAGACTTCTTAAAAACCAACGAAAATGAAGTCACAACATACCCAAACCAATGGGACACAATGAAAGCTGTGCTACGAGGAAAGTTCATAGCACTAAGGGCCTTCAAAAAGAAAATTGTGACAGTTCATATTAGCGAATTAACACCCAAACTGGATGAATTGGAAAAAAAGAAGCAAACACTCCCAAGAGGAGCAGAAGGCAGGAAATCATCAAACTTAGGGCTGAAAGCAACAACTTAGAAACAAAAAGAATGATACAAAGAATCAATGAAACCAAGAGTTGGTTCTTTGAGAAAATCAACAAAATAGACAAACCCTTAGCCAAATTAACTAAAAGGCAGAGGGAAAAAACCCAAATCAACAAAATCAGAAATGAAAAGGGAGAAATAACAACACACATAGAGGAAATCCAGAGAATATTTGGATCCTACTTTAAAAATCTATACTCCACCAAATATGAAAAATTAAGCAAAATGGACAATTTTCTTGATAGATTCCACCTACCGAAGCTAAATCAAGATCAGATTACCAGATTAAACAGCCCTATAACCCCTAGGGAAATAGAAACAGTCATTAAAAATCTCTCAACCAAAAAAAGCCCAGGGCCAGATGGTTTCAGCACAGAATTCTATCAGACCTTCAAAGAAGAGCTAACACCAATACTCTTCAAACTCTTTCACAAAATAGAATCAGAAAGAACACTGCCAAACTCATACTATGAGGCCAAAGTCACTCTGATTGCTAAACCACACAAAGACTCAACAAAGAAAGAGAAGAACTTCAGAACAATCTCTCTCATGAACATAGATGCAAAAATGCTTAATAAAATACTAGCAAACCGAATTCAAGAACACATCAAAAGTATCATACACCATGATCAAGTAGGCTTCATCCCAGGAATGCAGGGATGGTTCAACATACCAAAGTCTATCAACGTAATTCACCATATAAACAAGATGAAAGAAAAACCCAAATGATAATTGTGCTAGGTGCAGAAAAAGCATTTGACAAAATCCAACACCCCTTCATGCTAAAAGTTCTGGAGAGAACGGGCATACAAGGACTGTACTTAGAAATCATAAAGGCAATATACAGCAAGCCAGTGGCCAACATCAAATTAAATGGAGAGAAACTTGAAGCATTTCCTCTAAACTCAAGGACAAGACAAGGATTCCCACTTTCACCATATTTCTTCAATATAGTACTTGAAGTTCTTGCTAGAGCAATAAGACAACTAAAAGAGATCAAAGGGATACAAATTGGAAACGAAGAAGTCAAATTATCCCTATTTGCAGACGATATGATAGTATACATAAGTGACTCCAAAAATTCCACCAGAGAACTCTTACAGCTGATAAACACCTTCAGCAAGGTGGCTGGATGCAAAATTAACTCAAAAAAATCAGAAGCCCTTCCATATACAACAAACAAATGGGCTGAGAAAGAAATAAGGGAAACAACCCCCTTCACAATAGCCACAAATAACATAAAATACCTGGGGGTAACTCTAACCAAGCAAGCAAAGGACCTGTACAACAAGAATTTCCAAGCCCTTGAAGAAAGAAATGGAAGAGGCCTTTAGAAGATGGAAAGATCTCCCATGCTCATGGATAGATAGGATCAACATAATAAAAATGGCCATCCTACCAAAAGCAATATATAGATTCAATGCAATTCCTATCAAAATACCAACACAATTTTTTATAGACTTGGAAAGAGCTATTCTCAATTTCATATAGAACAACAAAAATTCCAGAATAGCTAAATCAATCCTGTACAATAAAAAAACATCTCAAGGTATCACTATCCCAGATTTCAAGCTGTACTACAGAGCAATAATAGTTAAAACAGCATGGTATTGGTATAGAAACAGACAAGTGGATCAATGGAATCGAATTGAAGACCCAGAAATGAACCCACACACCTATGGTCACCTAATTTTTGACAAAGAAGCTAAAACCACACAATGGAAAAAGGACAGCATCTTCAACAAAGGGTGCTGGTCCAACTGGATATCCACTTGTAAAAGAATGAAATTAGATCCATACTTATCACCTTGTACAAAACTTAAGTCCAAGTGGATCAAATACCTTAACATAAGGCCAGTCATACTAAATCTACTAGAAGAAAAAGTGGGAAAAACCCTGGAACTCATTGGCACAGGTGAAAACTTCCTGAACAGAACACCAACAGCTCAGGACCTAAGACCAGCAATCAATAAATGGGAACTCATGAAACTGAAAAGCTTCTGTAAGGCAAAAGACACTGTCATTAGAACAAAACAGCAGCCTACAGATTGGGAAAAAATCTTCACCAACCCCACATCTGACAAAGGGCTAATATCCAAAATTTACAAAGAACTCAAGAAATTAAATGCCAAGAAACCAAATAATCCAATTAAAACATGGGAAAAAGAGATAAACAGAGAATTCACAAAGGAGGAATTCCTAAAGGCCGAGAGACACTTGAAGAAATGTTCAGCATCCTTAATCATCAGAGAAATCCATCTCCATCTTACACCTGTCAGAATGGCTAAGATCAAAAGCTCAAATGACAGTACATGCTGGCCAGGGTGTAGAGAAACTGGAACCCTCCTCCATTGCTGGTGGGAATGAAGGCTTGTGCAACCACTATGGAGGTCAGTCTGGCGATATCTTAGAGAATTTGGAATAGCTCTGCCTCAGGACCCAGCCATACCACTTCTGGGTATACATCCAAATGACTCCTCACCGAATCAAAAGGAAGTTTCCTCATCTATGTTCACAGCAGCCTTATTTGTAATAGCTAGAAACTGGAAACAACCCAGATGTCCCTCAACTGAAGAATGGATTAAAAAACTGTGATACATCTACACAATGGAATAGTACTCAGCTATCAGATACAAGGAAATTATGCAATTTCACCCAAATGGGTGGAACTAGAGAAGCTAATCCTGAGTGAGCTAACCCAGACTCAGGATGCACATGGCATCTATTCACTTATAGTCGGATTAGCCATATAATATAGGACAACTATACTACAACTAATGCACCAAAGGGAACAGGAATATAGACTTTTTCTTCCTGTCAATGAGACATTTTGCCCTAGTGGTGTTGCCTTGTAGGCCCCCAGTGTATGAGGAGGCTCTTGGCCCTCATATGACTGCTGAACTGGGGCGGGGGAATGTTATGTAGGGACACTCCACTCCAGAGGTGTGGGATGGAAGGGTTAGGGGGTAGAGGGTGGGAGGGCAGGACTGGGAAGGGTAGAAAGAGGACACTATGATGGAGATGTAACCTGAAGCAATAAATAAATAAATTTTAAAAATAAAAATAAATAATAAAAAATTTAAAAATCAGATAGAAGGGAGAGGGGGAAGAAAGTAGGAAGGTGGGTCCGGGAGTATAAGGAGGGGGGGACTGTGATTGAGATGTAACTTCAAGAAATAAATAAATGTTGAAAACAAAGAAAGAAAAAAGAAAAAAAAACCTGTGGTGCATTTACACAATGGAATACTACTCAGCTATCAGAAACAAAGAAATCATGTAATTAGCAACCAAATGGATGGAACTGGAAAAGCTCATCCTGAGTGAGCTAACCCAGACCCAGAAAGATACGTATGGCATGTACTCATTTATAACTGGATATTAGCTATATAGTATAGGATAACTATCCTACACCCCACAGTTCCAAAGGAACAGGTCCTGCATAACTATCCTATGAGAAACTTCACCCAACAGCAGATCAAAAAAGATGCTGAAACACACAATCAAACATCAGGTAGCGCCCTGGGAGTCATGTATAAGAGAGGGAGAAGGAATAGAGAGATCCGGAGGGGATAAGAACACCACCTGTAGATCAACAGAATCAGCTGAGCTAGGCCCCTAAAGGCTTACAGAGACAGGAACACCAACAAACAAACAAACAAAAAGTAAGAAAAAAGCCTATATAGACTAGACCTAGCCCCCCTATACATATATAGATGATAGGCAGCTTGGCCTTCATATAGATCTGTTAGCTAGTGGAGGTGGGGGAAGTCTTTATCATGGACTCTGTTGCCTGTTAGTGGGAAACCTTACTCTAGCTGGGCTGCCATGTCAGGTCCCAGTACAAGAGGAAGCTCTTCACCCTCATGTGACTGATGAATTGAGGGGGGTTGATATGTGGGCCCCCTCACCCAAGGAGAAGGAGGGGAAGGAGGAGGGAAGAGAATGGGAGGGTGGAACTAGCTGTCTGTTGTGACGTGGCCATGTCCTTAAATCTGCTTGGTGGGTTTCTCGGAGAACCTGAGGTCTGAGCCATATAGAACTGCTTCAAATATGAAACCAATGACACCTCTAGTTCATGACCTTGTTAGCTTGTTTAGCATCAATCTCCTCATCTGTGAAATGGACAAATTGATAGCACCTACCCAGTGTTTCAACTGTATTAAAAGAGGTAATGCATTGGGGAATAAACATGCAATGAATCCTGCCCATGATACCGTCTTATTATTAAAGAGGGCTGCTTTGTCAAGTCAGAGAGGAACATCTTCAAACAGTGAGAACAATGAAATAAATGCCTCGAGAAGTATGTCACCACTGAATGAATAAAATTTGCTTCCTTTAGACACTCTATAATTAAGCAGTGTAGGAACTGGAAAATGAGTCACCTGACAATAGCAGGGTGAATTTTGAGATCCCCAGGGCTGATGAACATATCCCAGTGACCCTTTTCCTTTTTGTAGTACGGAGCCTGGGAGTAGGACTGTGGTTAGAGTAACAGTCCATCGGCTCCCGGTTAATCAAAAGGAAGCTATGTTGGGCAGGCCTGACCAAATGAAAGGCACCTTTAGAATAAGGCCAAGGGTAAGAAAGGCAATTTCTTTGTGAGTCTTCAAATGCAGGCTCCACAATCCTTATAGCTGCTTGAAAAGGCAATCTGCCCAAAGCCCAGAGCTTGAGAGTCTTAGAGAGAACCTTAGCCCAAGCCACACCTATGACGCTGAGCAAAGGACCCTGTGAAACTACCCCAGACTTTAGCCATGCAAACAATAACACGGTGTTTTATTAAATCACCAAAACGTTCTGGCAACTTATTACCAGCAATAGAAGACTAAACTACTCAGTTTAACAGACATGCAGAAAACTGGGGGATTTTACCCATCAATTTTAGCAGAGTACTTGGTTTAGTTTGGAAAGCATCTTGACATTATCTATGAGTGTTGAGGATGATGTATTGAGGGATTCATGCCTTGGGGCACACCCCATAGACTCTTAGAAGAGTGACATGAACAAGAATGCCCCTAGTAAAAGATTACAATAATTAGACAGTAAAGGGAACCACAGTTTTTGTTCACCATAAGAATAAGTAGTGGAATATTCTGAAGGTAGAATACTGTCCAACAAAGAAAATGACGCACTACAGTTATGAGAGAATAAGAATGAATCTCAAGGTGCCGCCGCAGCCCCGCGTCTCTCCCGCCCTTGGCTCCGGGGGTCTGAGGCCCCCGGCACTCGAGGGGCCGGCGGAACCCTGGACTACTGTATCTGGAGTAGAACAGAAAAATTATTATGCCTGTGCTCTCTTGGGACTCTTTGGAAATTGCACAGTGACATCATCTGGAATTTAGTCTGGAGTGTGCAGCCTGGTACCTAAGATGGAAGTAGATATAAATGGGGAGTCCAGAAGTACCCTGACAACCCTGCCCTTGCCTGTGGCTGAGGGGAGCTCACCCGGAAAAGCAGAGGCAGAGAAACCCCGCTTCTCTAGCACACCATGCTCACCCATGCGTCGCACTGTGTCTGGTTACCAGATCCTCCACATGGACTCTAACTATTTAGTTGGCTTCACAACTGGTGAGGAACTCCTGAAGTTAGCCCAGAAGTGCACGGGAGGGGAAGAGAGCAAGGGAGAAGCCATGCCTCCCTTGCGCTCTAAACAGCTGGATGCAGGACTTGCTCGCTCCTCTCGTCTATATAAAACTAGAAGTAGGTACTATCAGCCATATGAGATTCCAGCTGTTAATGGCAGGAGGCGAAGGCGGATGCCCAGCTCAGGAGACAAGTGCACCAAATCCTTACCTTACGAACCTTATAAGGCCCTCCACGGGCCCTTGCCCCTATGTCTTCTTAAAGGTAAGAGGGCTCACTCCAAATCCCTGGACTACCTCAATCTAGACAAAATGAACATCAAGGAGCCAGCTGACACGGAAGTGCTACAGTACCAGCTTCAACACCTCACCCTCCGAGGGGACCGAGTGTTTGCTAGGAATAATACATGAATGACTCCCACAGAGTTTAAGACACTTTAGGTCAGCCTGCACTTGGCTAGAGAAAAATCTACTGTCGTACCCTGTACATGACCCTTCAAGTTAGAGATGGTTATATCAGCTAAGTGTTCCTGGAACATAAAAATTGTTTGGATCAAGTTTTGGATACAGGAATGAAATCACAGGTACTTAGGGTGGGGCAGGGGGATATCATTCTAGAGCACGTAACCTCAAAGAAAACAGAATGTTGACCGTTAGTTTGCATAGCTTCTTAGCTAGGAAAAGGCACTGGTGCAGTAATTTCACCTTTATGATTCTGATGCTCAAATTGGGAATGTTACCTGCTTGGTTGTTGCTGACTTGGTTATGATTCATTAGAAATTTATATCGAAGTACTCAGTGTTTCTTGGATCTCTGTAGTTTACTATAAAATGTATGTAATGATTTGTTTTATCAGATTTAGAGCTTGGATACTGCTGAATTGGACCACTTTTTATTTTTAAATATTGAGTTTAAATATTTTATAACTGGTTTTGCACTGAAAACAATTAACATTTCAGATTAAGAAAATAATCTTTCTTTACCTGCCTCAATAATAATATTGAGCAATGGATTTTTTTTATTTCCGCATGGAAAGTTACTGATCTCTATAGCTGTAAAATATTCCTTTATAGCATTATTAAAGTGTGTCTTAATAAAATTAAAAAAAAAAGAATGAATCTCAAAAAATTAGGCAAAGATGCAAGAGAGTTCAAACTTGCCATCTCTGTCAGCAAACAGACAAAACTATTACTGCTCATGCCTGGGGAGCACCCAGGGATGCTAAAGCTGGGGGCCTAAAGGCAAAGAAATAATTTTCATGAACCTCAAGACAGTGATCCTCTCCTTCTGGGGCCGGGGGATTGTGTTCAGGAACAGGAAGCAGGCGGGCAATGCCTACATTATAATTCCCTTTCACACAGATGTGGGTTGTGTAATCTCTCCAATGGTCCACTCACATTATACTCATGACTCTGAACGAAAGATGTGTCTTACAATAAATGGGAAAGGACAAAAGACCCAAATGGCAAGTCTTGATTTACCTGAGAAACCTGCCCGACAAAGCCCTGTGACACTGACTGGAGGCCCCCCTGGTATATGGGCGCCTCAAATGGCAGTTGGGCTGCAAAGGACCTAGACTGGAGGCCCAGGCCCAAGGGGCTCCCTGCCTACTCCAAGCCTTCTGAGTCATCAGCTCCATGGCACCTGGGTCTGCAGGCAGCTGCAGAGGGGAGGGGAGCTCTGTCAGGAGCAGTCACTGGCAGCAGCAAGCTAATAATAAAATTCATTTCCTTGAGACTCAGAAGACACAATCTAGAGAGACTGGAGGATGCGAAAGCTGCCTGCCAGGCCTCTGGGGGCTGGTTATTTATTCTTATTTTTTTAAGGTCAATTGTTTCAGGTCAGTACTCTTATTAGAAGGGGATCCGTGGGAAAAGACCATGTGCCACTATTGGAAGCCTGAAGGTGGGGGAGAACAAAAACGTCATTCACCAATCATGCCTGGATTCTCTCTTCCAGCTGATGTCTAAACAGGCAGGGACAGAATCAAGACCTGCAGGCATTGGAACATGGGACAGGGAGAGAGTCCCAACCATGCTGCTAAACTGGGGCTTCCTGAGGCTCAGTCTTTGATTCAGTTCTTGGAAGAAGTTTCTTTCTCTCTTCTTCATCACTGAACCTGTTTTCTATGACCATGTGATAAATTACCACACTGGCTGACTATATACAGCATGAGCTTATAACCATTAAGTCATTGTATGTCAGAAGTTTGGGCATGGCGTGGCTGGGTTCGAGACCCTGATGGAGCTCAAGCATTGTCAAGGCCTGCGTTTCTCATCTGAGTCTGAGTAGAATCTACTCCCATCACCCATGGGTGAAACTGAATTCAGTTGTAGGACCAAAGTTCTGGATTCCTGGTAGCTGATGTGGGAGCAGCCCACAATTCTAGTGGCCACCCACACCCTTTGTCACATACCTTTCCTTCACCTTCTAAGTCAGCAAGAGAGAAGTCTCGTGTGTGTGTGATATCTTCATGCTGTAACTCTCGAATCCACACATGCGCAGATGAGTGTGTGAGTGTGTGTGTGTGTGTGTGCAAATTCTGTTATCATAGAGCTCAAGTACTTAGATCTGACCCACCTGACAATTCACCTTAAGACAAGATCAACCCAGCCAGGCATGGTGGCACACGTCTTTAATCCCAGCACTCGGGAGGGCAAGGGGCAGCCAGATCTCTGTGAGTTGGAGGCCAGCCTGGTCTACAAAGCAAGTCCAGGACAACCAGAGCTGTTACACAGAGAAACCCTGTCCTGAAAAACCAAAAAAAAAAAAAAAAATATTAGGTCAACCGGATGTCCGATGTCCAACTGCCAAATATCTGCACAGCAGTACCTGGATTAACATTTTGACTAACTGGAAAAATATGGATATACCAGAGACTGAGAATCTTAGAATTCTGCTTTCATCAATCACCAAACACCAGTATTATTCTTCTGAACACAGAATTCATAGGGATGCAAACAGATCAATGTGCACAAAGAGATGATGAATGTCCAGGACTGCTCCAGCACTGGGGCTGTTATTAATTATTGGACTTGAATTTTCCTTGTCTTCACTCATTCAACAAACACATTAGGTACTGTGGAAGTTACACAGACAAATAAATACAGATCCTTCTATGTCACAGTTTCAAAATGATAAATCTTACAATCACCATCCATTTAACAAGTAGCTATTGGAGGTTGCTAATGATCAGGCCCTAGATACTAAAGGTCATAATGACCAACTTGGAGGATATACAGTACTGTAAGTACGTAGAATAGGCATGAGTCTCATAGGAATTCAGAGTAAAATGACAGCTTTCCAAAGCAGGAAAATTGAACAAAGATGTTTTCCAACAGAAGAGACCTTAGGGTGTGGCCTTATTAAGAACTGGGATATGAGAGGAATAGCTCGCTGCTTATAGAAACTGGTGTGAACAGAATCACAGAGGTGAGAAAGAACACAAAGAATTTGGGTAGCAACATGAAATCCACTTTAAGAGGTTACAAGTGATAAGAAACTGCATTACAGAAGATAAGAATAGAAAGAAAGGATGGTGCACATTTCAAAGGATCTTGAAGGGCATTAAAAAGCATTTACTGGACATGATATGGCCAAAGGCTCACTCAGAGGAGGTCAATTTAATAACATCATTCATTTACTCCTTCAATATTTATTGAAAATCTAGTAAGTAAACTCAGGCACTGTTTACAGAACACAAACTAAAATCCCTGACTGCATGGCATTTTCATTCTAAGAGAGGAGACAATAAACAGGAAAATTACTAAATAAATAAATTAAATAAGAAAATTTCAGGTAGTGAGAAGTGTTGTAAATGACAAAATAAAAGATAGAGCAATAGAAATTAGAGAGAACCATTTTAAGTTGGATGGTGAGAGGAGGGTTCCCTGAGCGAGTGATATGAAAGCACCAGTGTCCAGGGAGGTAGCAGGCCACGAAGAGTTCCAGAGGAGACTCCTGGGCCAGGGAACGGGAAGGTCCTATTGTCAAGATGCACGTGAGCAAAGCAAGCAGCCAGCACTGTACACTATTGCAAATGAAGGGGTTTGGAAGACTATTTGAAGAAAAGCCATCAGTACCCAGCGGTACAGGACTTCAGAGGTCTTTAAAAGCAGTTTGCAATTTGCAGCCAAATGGATGGAACTAGAGAAGCTCATCCTGAGTGAGCTAACCCAGACTCAGAAGGATGCACATGGCATCTATTCACTTATAGTCGGATTTTAGCCATATAGTACAGGATAATTATACTACAACCAATGCATCAAAGGAAACAGGAACATAGACTTTATTTCCTGTCAGTGAGATACTTTTCCCTAGTGGTGCTGCCTTGTAGGCCCTCAGTGTATGAGGAGGCTCTTGGCCCTCATATGACTGCTGAACTGGGGCGGGAGACTGATATGTAGGGACACTCCACTCCAGAGGAGTGGAATGGAAGGGAGAGGGAGTAGAGGGTGGGAGAGCGGGACTGGGAAGGGTGGAAAGAGGACACTGTGATGGAGATGTGACCTGAAGTAATAAATAAACATAAAAATAAGTAAATAAGTAAATAAATAAATAAAAGCATTTTGAATTGTGTTGTATTATAAATGTAGTGAGGAACTCCTGGAAGTGTCTGCATCAGGCACAGAGCCAAAATGATCCAGGCACTGGATATGAGATGTAGATTCTTGAAGAAGCAAGGGAAAGAGCACTTCTCCAGGAAATGAAAGGCAACGTCTCTTAAGAGTGTGGGTTTGGTGGTGGTAGTGGTGGTAGTGGTGACAATGATGATGATGGTGATAATGGTGATGAAGGTGATGGTGATTGTAGTGGCGATGGTGATGGTAATGGGGTAGTGATAACAGAGATAATAATAGTATGGTGATGATGTTGATGGTGACAGTGATTGGGGAGCAGTGGGCGATGGGTGGTGGTAGTAGTGATGACAGTGGTGGTGGCAGCAGTAGTGACAGTGGTTGTGGTGGTAATGATGGTGACCATTTTGACTGTGAGGTGGACAAGGTAGTAAAAGTAATAATAGCAAGGGTAATATTGGTACTTATGATAGTGATGGTGGTATGGAGAGTGGTAGTAGTGATGGTGTTGATGGCCTGGTGGTAGTGGTGATGATGGCAATATTGGTGATACCATAATACTGATGGAGGTGATGGTGGTGGGTTGTTTTGGTAGTTGAGTGGATGTTAGTGGTGATAGTGTTGATGGGCAGCAGTAGGGAGGATAGTGATGGTCAATTTGGAATATGTCTTAAAAGTCCAAAAATACTAGATTGAGTGAGGGTGCAAGAGATGGGGAAATCAAAGTCAGAGCTGAAAGAACTTGCCACAGAGGAAACAGAAGAATTCATTGGCTAGGTCAGGAGAGTAGCCATGAGGGCCTGGGCCAAGAGAGTCAGGAAAAGGAGAGGCCTTGGGGGAAGTGTGAGTGTAGAATAAACGGGACTGAGTGATGGGCTGCATGAGATGGCAAAGAGAAAATGTTAATAGAATATATCTTCTGGCTATGACATGACTAATACAGTCATAAACTTACAACAGCTATGGATAGACACAAGAAATAAAACTTGAAATTAAGAAATGGGTGAGTTCGTTAAAAGAAGAAGGTCTGTAGGAGCTGAATTATAAAAAGAGTAGTGGTGTTTATGTTTGTAATATTTAGATACATGTATGAAATTGTCAAAAATTATGTTTAAAATAGTAATAATAACTGTAAGTAACTCAAAAAGAGCTGGGTGACAGGTTCCTTGTGTGTGTGTGTATGTGTGTGAGAGAGAGAAGAGAGAGAGAGAGAGAGAGAGAGAGAGAGAGAGAACCTGCCATGATACTTTTCAAGCAACACGAAGGTTAGCCAGAACCCACCAGCCCCATGGTGCTCTCCTAAGCCTGGCACCATGCAGCCACCAGCAAAAACATCCCCTCTTAGCAAACACCAATACTGCTCCACCTGACTGCTTTGAATTCCAAACTATGTGTTTTTAATATTTCATTTCCAGCCAAATAATGAATATGTTAAAGTTCTGATCAAAAGAGCAAGGGCCAGTATGATTATTCAGAGAACGAATTCCATCAGACCGTAACACTAACAGTCTAATGTGCAGTGAGTGCCATCATGGAGCACAAGGGTTTGTGAGGCAGTTTGTTTGTTTGTTTGTTTTTCTTGTTCATTTCTTCGACATTGCATTGAAAAGTGATCACCAGGCCAAGGTTATTTAGTTGTTCTGTGTTGTCTTCCAGGAATTTTGTGGTTTTTCAATTTGTACTTAGGTCCATGATCCTTTAGAGTTAATGTTTGCATATGATGTGACATTTCTTGACATGCATTATGAGATAATGTCTGGGCTCTCTGTTCTGTTCCAGTGCTGTGTGCTCTTTCTCCAGTGCCCCACTGTCCTGGCCACTGTGGCTTTACAAGAAGTCTTGAGGTTGGGAAGTATCAGTCTTCTCTCATTGTTCTTCTGCTTGAGTTCTGTGTTGGTTATTCTAGATTTTGTGGCTTCCCATATGTTTGCTAGAACTGACTTATCAATAATAAAGCAACTTTCTTGGATTTTTATTGAAATTGCATTAAATCTACAGATTATGTTGGGTAGACCCAACACCCTGAAAATGCTGAGTCCTCCTGTCTATGAACATAGAACAGCACTCTCTGTTAGATCTGCTATAAGATCTTTTATCAGAGTTTTGTAGTTTCCTTCACGAATATTTTACACATATTTTCCTAGGCTTATACCTAAGTAGTTCATTTTTGGAAGTGTTAATGCAAATTATAGATATTTTAAATTTAAAATTCTTCTTTTTCTAGCTTTGGGTTCATATTTCTTTTTTGCTAAAATTTGTCCTCTAATATATTTGTGAGGGCTTATTGGTAGACATCTCTGTTGTCTAGAACTAGCAACTATCATATTTTCTTACACCCTTCAAAAACATTTTAACTGAGGCTAAATTATTGTTCTCTTATTTTTTCAACACATTAGGGATATTATCTCTCTGTCTTTCCGCTTCCATTGTGTTGCAAATTCGAGTGTGACCTTAACCACATTCTGTCTTAACAATGGTGCTTATTCCCAAGCCACTGTGAGCCACTCCCTCCTCAGGAGATTTGCTCATTGGCCCAGACGATAACAAACTCTTACAGGAACACAGGACTAGAAAAGCATAGCCCTGCTGCAGGCAAACTCCTCGTGGATCCCCAAGATCAGGCTGAGGTTGGACTCAGCTTTTACCTAGACTCTCAGTTCTTCCTTCATCCACCTTGCCGAACATCATTTCCTTATTATCTTCATCAAATAGATGGTGTAAAATCTTTTATAAGGCTCTTCTAAACATCTGAATCTAAAACATTTTAAATTCAATATTTTTGAGAATTTCCTAAACTAATACTGTATTTACAGTTTCCACCCTTCCTTCTCCCCTTCTAGCTCCTTCTGTGTCCCTCTTTCCTCCCAAATTCATGACTTATTCTTTAATTATTATACACACATACACATATATCAATACAACTTCATCAGTTCATTTAGTGTTGCTCACATGTATACATGTTTATGACTGACCATTTGAGATTGGATAACCTATCAGGGGGCTAATGATGTTTTAAAAATGCCAAGAAATCAAACAATCCAATCAAAAAATGGGGAACAGAGCCAAACAGAGAATTCACAAAGGAGGAATCCGTGATGGCTGAGAGACACTTGAAGAAATTCTCAGCATCCTTAATCATCAGAGAAATGCAACTCAAGACAACTCTGAGATTCCATCTCACATCTGTCAGAATGGCTAAGATCAAAAACTCAAATGACAGCACATGCTGGCGAGGGTGTGGAGAAAGGGGAACACTCCTCCATTGCTGGTGGGGGTGCAAACTTGTACAACTACTATGTAAATCAGTCTGACCATATCTTAGAAAACTTGGAATAGCTCTACCTCAAGACCCAGCCATACCACTTCTGGGTATACATCCAAATGATTCCTCACCAAACCACAAAGACGTTTCCTCATCTATGTTTATAGCAGCCTTATTTATAATAGCTAGAAACTGGAAACAACACAGATGTCCTTCAACCAAGGAATGGGTTAAAAAAAACTGTGGTATATCTACACAATGGAATACTACTCAGCCATCAGAAACAACAAAATCATGCAATTTTCAGCCAAATGGATAGAACTAGAGAAGCTCATCCTGAGTGAGCTAACCCAGACTCAGAAGGATGCACATGGCATCTATTCCCTTATAATTGGATTTTAGCCATATAGTACAGGATAACTATACTACAACCAATGTACCAAAGGGAACAGGAACATAGACTTTGTTACCTGTCCATGAGACACTTTGCCCTAGTGGTCCTGCCTTGTAGTCCCCCAGTGTATGAGGAGGCTCTTGGCTCTCATACGACTGCTGAACTAGGGCAGGGACTGTTAAGTAGGGACACTCCACTCTGGAGGAGTGGGATAGAAGGGAGAGGGAGTAGAGGGTGGGAGGGTGGGCCTGAGAGGGGTGGAAAGAGGGCACTGTGATGAAGATGTAACTGAAGTAATAAATAAACATTATAAAAATAATAATAATTAGGATAATTGCTAGCAATTATCAAGCACTTAGCATAGGCAAGGATAAATGAGTTCTTATGTGTATTATCTTATTTAGTTCTCATAAGAACCTTATGAGATAAGAGCACTGTAAGTATTCCCTAGCAGCTCTGGATGCCAGATGTCCTAAAGCAAGACATTGGCCAGTTACACTTCCGCTATACCAGGGGGTCTCAACCTTCCTAATACTAAGACCACTTAATACAATTTCTCATGTTGTGGTGACCCCCTCAACCATAAAATTGTTTTCATTGCTACTTCATACCTGTAATTTTGCTACTGTTATGAATAGTAGTATAAATATCTGATATGTAGGATGGACTTAGGTGACCACTATGAAAGGGTCATTCAACCACTAAGGGGGTCGGGACCCACAGGTTGAGACCCACTGCCCTAGAGGCTCTCATGCAGAACCTGTTTTTTCTTCTGTCAGTTCTGGAGGCTGTCACCACTCTTAATTTGTGTTTATGTCACTGCAATGTCAACCTCCAGAGTCACCTCCCTGCTTCTTTCCTGTGCGCCCATGCTGAGGATATTTGTGGCTGCATGTAAAATCCATGTGGCGAACACTCAGGATGAACATCTGCTAAGATCCTCACCTTCACCCCTTAGTTTTCTGTATGTGCTAATATTCACTCTTTTGACACATATACTAATGCAATTCTGGGGAGTATAAAAATGACCACAGCTGTTTAGAGGTTAGCATTTACTCCATTATACCAGTTGATAGACAGGTGAGAGAGAGAAGAGCAAAGGCCAAAGGTCTAGTAAATAAAGATCATACAAGAAGATAAAAGAAACATGTATGTTCAGTAAAAACAGTAAATTCAGATGTGCTGGGACCTGAGAATGACAAACATATAGATAGATATAGATATATAGATAGAGGTAAAACTCACCTCTGTGTGGTTTACAGAAATTTAAAAATCCTGAATAGAAATAGATCAAAAAGAACATAGAAGGAAAAAACCATTTCAAATAAAATTGGAGCCATTATAGTAATAGTCAAAAAATGGGCCTGGGTGAAAGCTGGTATGGGGAAGTTTTGAACATTAGTCAGGATAGGTTAAGTTAGGCTTAGGCAACGAACAACTCAAAAGCTCTCATAACTTAACAATGGAGAATTTCTTCCTCTTGCAACAATGTCCCTCCAGACTAGAGGACTCTCTGCTTCTATTATGTTACTTGCTGTAGGAATGTGTTTGGGGAACAAATCACTTCTTATCCAGAATACTACTGGTTTTTTAGCATGTGCTGGCTTGGAATCTTCTTTAAAAGTGATGCTTCTCATTTTTACCCAGAATTCATTGTCCAAACCAAGTCATGCAACTAAAACTGATATTCAGGGCTAAAGAAAAATAATAGTCCTTTTTGCAAAGAATTAACATGATACAATCTACCACAGTGGGCCACTACATAATTAACAAATATATTCACCACAAAGTTATAGTAGTTCTGTTATTTTGTGTGAATAATAAAGCTTCTAAATAATTTTAGTAGACAGCATTGCAATTAGAAAATGAGTTGTATGGCTCATGGGGTCAGCAAGCTTCTGGTTTCTTCAGGATGTGATATGAAGCCCAAGCAACTTCCTCCAGTGACGCTGTTTTTTCAGCTTCTCAGAGTTTCTAATAGATGTTTCAGTTTCTGGCTTCCCTGTATTCTCTCTATTTCTCTCTCTCCCTCCCTATCCCCCTTCCTCCCCAGCTTCTCTCCCTCTCTCCCTCTCTCCTTTCCTCCCTCCCCTCTCTCTCTCTCCTCCTGCCTCTCTTCCTTCTTCCCTCTTTCTCTTCCTCTCTCTCCCTCTTTCCCTTCCTCTCCCTCTCTCCCCTCTCCTTCTCCCTCTCTCTTCCTCCTTCTCCCTCTCCCTTCCTCCCTCTCTCCCTCCCCTTGTTCTCTCTCTCCTCTCCCTCTCCCTCCCCTTTTCTCCCTCTCCCCCTCCCCCTCTTCTCTCTCTCTCTCCCTCTCCCTTCCTCCCGCTCCCTTCCTTTCTCTCCCCCTTCCTCTTCCACCCGCCCCCTCTTCCTCTCCTTCCCCATCTCCCTCTCCTTTTCCCTCTCTTGCTACCTTTGGGGAACATGGGGAACAACAGTTAGCCCCATTGAGTGCCATCAGGATCTTTCACAGTGGTGGCAAGGATGGCAGTATTGGTAGTCTCTCCTGTTGAGTCAGCAGAGGGGAGTTATTCCCTTTTATTTACCTCTTGTCATGGCCTAAGTGGTCTCTCAGTCTTCTAGGTCCACTGTGCCACTGTGTCGCTCCTCCTCCATACAGGCTCAGCCCCCATCATATGTCCCTGCAAATATGTTTATAAATATGGAAAGCAACACTAATGACAGCATCAGTGGGGATGGAGATGAACTCCTTTTTGAAGATTTTGGTTCAGATACTGCTGAGGATACATCCAGTGATAATGGTTTTACCATAGACTGGGAACTTGGAGACCCTGGTGACAGTTTTGAGGAAGAATCCGTTCAGGAGACTGAAGATGAGCATAATGAAGACAATGGAGTGGATGGAAATAATGGAGAAAAAGACAGCCATGACAGTGAAGA
Organism: Lophiomys imhausi; assembly: GCA_907164525.1. Classification (NCBI taxonomy): domain Eukaryota; kingdom Metazoa; phylum Chordata; class Mammalia; order Rodentia; family Muridae; genus Lophiomys; species Lophiomys imhausi. Next base: position 71,344 of record CAJQZJ010000539.1, on the reverse strand, counting down.
CGGTGAGGAAAACGATTTGAGACTGACGATGAAAATGACGAAGACAATGCATTTGATGGAGATGATGAACAAGAAGACGAGGACGACAATGAAGATGGTAAAAATCTTTCAGCATAACTTAAAAAGATACAACCCGAGCTCAGCTGATTCTCCCCCCAATAAACAGAAGGAGACCATGTGTCCCCAGTGGTTTTATAAGATTGAAGATGAACATTGTTATTACAACAGATAGGACACAATGGAGATGGTGAAGAAAATATTCCAAGAAAGCTTAAGAAGATACAAACCTAGCTCAGCAGATCTTTCCCAGATAAAAACAAGAGACCATGTATTCCAGATGATTTTATGGGGCCTGCCACTGGAGAACGACATGCTGGTCTAGGACAAATGGTTACTGAAGAGGGACCCCTGAGGACAGGAGAAAGGTAAACTAGAGCAGAGGAGGATACCATCAGAGCAGAAGAGGATACCACGGGACAAAGAGTGAATGAAGGAAATTGATGGGAAAGCTCTGCTACTACTCAAGAGTGAGCTGATGATGAAGTGTATGGACTGAAACTATGTTACCACATTGAAAAACTTCAAGAAGTAAAATATAATTGAAAATATGCCAACTTAGTTTAAAGATAATTCTCAGGTATATTGAAAACATTTTACTTTAAAAGTAGTTCTCTTATCAGTTTTTTTTATTTCATAGAAGGTTTTTATAAAAATTTTTTATCAGATTATATAAAAAATTATATTAAATCATTTTTAATTATTTAAAATTATTTTTAAAAATATATTAAATCATTTTTAATCAGATTATATTAAAAAATTTTTATCTGATTATATAGGAAGTGCTGCAGGCCCTGCACTTCCTATATAACCAGATATATTTATCCCTCTCAGGTCTCTGAGGTGGTTGAAGAATAGATAGCTAGAGACTCATAGTTAAATTTTGAGTTGTTTAGGAATCAAGAGGGTGTTCTGGATCTAAGAAGATATTTTTAAAATTATGAGGCAAGTTAGTATGAAAGCTGAGTTAGACATAGAACTTTAAACTCATGGAGATGGTTAGATAGTAGAATGTTAAAGTCAGGTGCCAAATACATATGGACTGGACATTGGGAATGTATGCTAAGCCATATAACTCTTATAATTGTGGCCTATTTATTTCTGTTGTTTTGTATTGTATTTATATTTATAAGAAAAAGAACCATTTTTTGAACTGAAAGGGAGAGCTGTTGGGGGGAAAAAAGAAATACCTTAAACTAAAAAAAAAAAAAAAAAAGGGGAAGGGAAGAGGATGGGGGGGGTGAGGGGGGGGGGGGGTGGAAGGGGGGGACTGGAGGGGGGAGTAGGGAGGGGATTGTGATTGAGATGGAACTTGAAGAAATAAAAAATAAATTATTAAAAAAAAGAAAAAATAAATAAATAAAAGAGACAAAATGTATAAAGACAGCTCACAGTACAATGATAAACAAATCGGCAGTTTAAAGAAAGATAGTAAAGTGTGCTGAAGTACAAGTGCAAATGCATGAAAAGGAATTATGAATGTTGAGGCAGGAACACTTAATTTTGTAATTAGAAAGAAGAACAATTGGGTAAGTCACAAAAAGGAAATCCTGATTCTGAATCTCTCTTTCGTGTGTGTGTGTGTGTGTGTGTGTGTGTGTGTGTGTGTGTGTGTGTGTGTGT
>CAJQZJ010000539.1:9349-61328 GCA_907164525.1 Lophiomys imhausi | reverse complement strand
CTCAATATCTGAGAAGGATGAGGGCAGCAGCTTGACTGTGGTCCTCAACAGCTGCCCATAGAATTCATTCACCATCTGCCCCTCCATTCATTTGGACAAGACATCAAATCCAATTTGTTCTGTCCATATAGTCTTGGATTTAGGGTCCTCTTCTGGTACTTGGTGGATCTACCGGGGTCACGCCCTTAAAGAAAAAATGAAAGTCTGGTGTCATATGGAGTGTTTTGTCCTTCGATTTTCCTTTTTTTAATATTTTTTTCCTTTATTTTTTATTTCTTCAAGTTACATCTCAATCGCAGTCTCCTCCCTATTTCCCCTCCAGTCCCACCCTCCCACCCTCAACCCCCCATCCTCTTCCCTTTTTTTTTTCTTTTAAGTTTAAGGTATATCTTATTTCCCCCTAGAGTTTCTCCTTTCAGTCCAACAAAAGGCTCTTTCTCTTATAATAATAAATACAATACAGTACAACAGAGGTAATTAGGCCACAGCTATGAGGGTTATATGGCTTAACGTACATTCCCAGTGACCAGTCCATATGTATTTGGTACCTGACTTTAACATTCTACTATCTAAACATCTCCATGAGTTTAAAGTTCTATATCTGACTCAACATTCATACTAATTGCAACACAATTTTAAAAGTATCTTCTTAGATGTATAACACTCTCTTCACTCCTAAACAATTCAAACAGATAGACTTTATCTATCTGTTCTTCAATCACCTCAGAGACCTGAGAGGGATAAATATATCTGATTTTATAGGAAGTACAGGGTCTGCAGCTTCCCAAACTAAGAAATGACATACCAGTGGCTGCCTGGACAGTTCCCATTTTCTCTCAATATATTACAGCATCGCTCTTCAGTCGTTTAGCCCCGCTTCTCTGACAGACATTGATTGTAGAGCAGGGGTTATGAAGGACTTACCTACCCTGTCTTGGCAGAGCTAGGCTGTCGACTTACCTGCTTCCAGGTTTTGTCCTTTTTGGACAGCATTCTGTCTACAGTTGGAGAAAGGGGCTTTTCCTACCAAGAGATAGGCTTGCGACTAATTCAATCATCTCCCACTGGAGATTCTTCGATGCTCATCTTCTACTTGGAGGAGAATAGGGGGTGCTGTCAGGAGTTGATATGTCTTGATATAAAATAATCTAAAGTTACGAAAACATCTTTGAATGCCATATTCTGCAGATCTCTTGAGGTTTTTGAAGAGGCCCTATCTATCTCTTATATTAGGGTAAGCAGATGTTGCTTGTCTCTTAGGTTTATTTCTGATTAGCTTAGCAAGTAACTATAATAGGCTGTCATAGTACCTAACAGAATGACCGGCTTGCATAACCATTAGTTTGCATTTCTTAATTATCCAAAACAGTTTATGACAGTTAGTAGTAAAAGGCCGAAACATCACATTTCATTTTTTTCTTTACCTCCTAACCCTTCCATCCCATTTCTCTGGGGTGGGGTGTCCTTATATAACAGTCCCTCATCTCAGTTGAGAGGTCGTATGAGGGCCAAGAGCCTCTTCATTCATTGGGGATCTATGAAGCAGTACCAACAGTGAGAAGTGTCTCGTTGCCTGGGAGAGAGAACTACTAAACAAACAAATCAATAAGCATACAATACATAAAAAAGACCAAAAAATAGAAAAAATATAACTAATATATTAAAAACAAAAATTAAAAATAAGAAGTCTACATCCAAGTTCCCTTTGGTGTGTTAGTTGTAGTATTGATACCTTCTACTATATAGCTAAAATCCTACTATAAGTGAATAGATGCCATATGTGTCCTTCTGAGTCTGGGTTAGTTCACTCAGGATGAGCTTTTCTAGTTCCATCCATTTGGCTGCAAATTGCATAATTTCATTGTTCCTGATAGCTGTATAATATTCCATTGTGTAGATGTACGACAGTTTTTTAACCCATTCTTTGGTTGAGGGACATCTGGGTTGTTTCCAGTTTCTAGCTATTACAAATAAGGCTGCTATAAACATAGATGAGGAAACGTCCTTATGATTCCGTGAAGAGGCATTTGGGTATATACCCAGAAGTGGTATGGCTGGGTCCTGAGGCAGAGCTATTCCAAGTTTTCTAAGATATCGCCAGACTGACCTCCATAATGGTTGCACAAGCCTGCATTCCCACCAGCAATGGAGTAGGGTACCCCTTTCTCCACACCCTCGCCAGCATGTGCTGTCAGCTGAGTTTTTGATCCTAGCCATTCTGACAGGTGTGAGATGGAATCTCAGAGTCGTCTTGAGTTGCATTTCTCTGATGATTAAGGATGTTGAGCATTCCTTCAAGTGTCTCTCAGCCATTAGGGATTCCTCCTTTGTGAATTCTCTATTTAGCTCTGTCCCCCATTTTTTGATTGGATTATTTGGTTTCTTGGCATTTAATTTCTTGAGTTCTTTGCAGATTTTGGATATTAGCCCTCTGTCAGATGTGGGGTTGGTGAAGATTTTCTCGCAGTCTGTAGGCTGCCATTTTGTTAGAATGACAGTGTCCTTTGCCTTACAGAAGCTTTTCAGTTTCCTGAGGTCACACTTATTGATTGTTGATCTCAAGTCCTGAGCTGTTGGTGTTCTGTTCAGGAAGTTGTCACCTGTGCCAATTAGTTCGAGGGTTTCTCCCACTTTATCTTCTAGTAGATTTAGTGTGACCGGCCATATGTTAAGGTCTTTGATCCACTTGGACTTAAGTTTTGTGCAAGGTGATAAGTATGGGTCTAACTTCATTCTTTTACAAATGGACATCCAGTTGGACCAGCACCATTTGTTGAAGATGCTGTCCTTCTTCCATTGTGCCGTTTTGGCTTCTTTGCCAAAAATTAGGTGGCCATAAGTGTGTGGGTCTATTTCTGGATCTTCAATTCGATTCCATTGATCTACTGGTCTGTTTCTATACCAATACCATGCTGTTTTTACAACTATTGCTCTGTAGTACAGCTTGAAATCTGGGATGGTAATACCTCCAGATGTTTTTTTATTGTACAGGATTGATTTAGCTATTCTGGGATTTTTGTTGTTCCATATGAAATTGAGACTAGCTCTTTCCAAGTCTATAAAAAATTGTGTTGGTATTTTGATAGGAGTTGCATTGAATCTATATATTGCTTTTGGTAGGATGGCCATTTTTATTATGTTGATCCTACCTATCCATGAGCATGGGACATCTTTTCATCTTCTAAAGGCCTCTTCCATTTCTTTCTTCAAGGGCTTGAAGTTCTTGTTGTACAGGTCCTTTATTTGTTTGGTTAGAGTTACCCCCAGGTATTTTATGTTGTTTGTGGCTATTATGAAGGAAGTTGTTTCCCTTATTTCTTTCTCAGCCCACTTGTTTGTTGTATAAAGAAGGGCTTCTGATTTTTTTGAATTAATTTTGTATCCAGCCACTTTGCTGAAGGTGTTTATCAGCTGGAAGAGTTCTCTGGTGGAATTTTTGGGGTTGCTTATGTATACTATCATATCATCTGCAAATAGGGATAATTTGACTTCTTCGTTTCCATTTGTATCCCCTTAATGTCCTTTAGTTGTCTTATTGCTCTAGCAAGAACTTCAAGTACTATATTGAAGAGATATGGTAAAAGTGGACATCCTTGTCTTCTCCCTTAGTTTAAAGGAAATGCTTCAAGTTTCTCACCATTTATTTTGAGGTTGGCCATTGGCCTGCTGTATATTGCCTTTATGATTTCTAGGTATGGCCCTTGTATGCCCGTTCTCTCCAGAACTTTTAGCATGAAGGGGTGTTGGATTTTGTCAAATGCTTTTTCTGCATCTAGCGAGATTATCATGTGGTTTTTTTCTTTCATCTTGTTTATATGGTGAATGAGGTTGATAGATTTTCGTATGTTGAACCATCCCTGCATCCCTGGGATGAAGCCTACTTGATCATGGTGTATGATACTTTTGATGTGTTCTTGAATTCGGTTTGCTAGTATTTTATTAGGTATTTTTGCATCTATGTTCATGAGGGAGATTGGTCTGAAGTTCTCTTTCTTTGTTGGGTCTTTGTGTGGTTTAGGAATCAGGGTGATTGTGGCCTCATAGAATGAGTTTAGCAATGTTCTTTCAGATTCTATTTGGTGAAAGAGTTTGAAAAGTATTGGTGTTAGCTCCTCTTTGAAGGTCTGGTAGAATTCCATGCTAAAGCCATCTGGCCCTGGGCTTTTTTTGGTTGGGAGATTTTTAATGACTGTTTCTATTTCCTTAGGGGTTATAGGGCTGTTTATTCTGTTTATCTGATCTTGATTTAGCTTCAGTAGGTGGAATCTATCAAGAAAATTGTCCATTTCACTTAAGTTTTCAAATTTGGTGGAGTATAGATTTTTAAAGTAAGATCCAAATATTCTCTGGATTTCCTCAATGTCTGTTGTTATTTCTCCCTTTTCATTTCTGATTTTGTTGATTTGTGTTTTCTCCCTCTGTCTTTTAGTTAATTTGGCTAAGGGTCTGTCTATTTTGTTGATTTTCTCGAAGAACCAACTCTTGGTTTCATTGATTCTTTGTATAGTTCTTTTTGTTTCTAAGTTGTTGCTTTCAGCCCTAAGTTTGATAATCTCCTGCCTTCTGCTCCTCTTGGGAGTGTTTGCTTCTTTTTTTTCCAATTCACCCAGTTTAGCTGTTAATTCGCTAATATGAGCTGTCACAATTTTCTTTTTGAAGGCACTTAGTGCTATGAACTTTCCTCGCAGCACAGCTTTCATTGTGTCCCATAGGTTTGGGTATGTTGTGTCTTCATTTTCGTTGGATTTTAAGAAGTCTTTGATTTCCTTCTTTATTTCTTCCCTGACCCAGTGGTCCTCTAGTAAAGAGTTGTTCAATTTCCATATGAGTGTAGACTTTCTGTTGATTCTTTTGCTATTGAAGTCCAGCTTTATTCCAGGGTGGTCTGATAAGATACAAGGGGTTATTTCAATTTTCTTGTATCTGTTGAGGCTATCTTTGTGTCCAACTATATGGTCGATTTTGTAGAAGGTTCCGTGAGATGCTGAGAAGAAGGTGTATTCTGTTGTGTTTGGGTGAAACATTCTGTAGATGTCTGTCAGGTCCATTTGGTTCATGATCTCTGTTAGACTCATTATTTCTCTGTTTGGCTTCTGTCTTGATGATCTGTCCATTGCTGTGAGTGGGGTGTTTAAGTCTCCCACTATTAAAGTGTTTGGATCGATGTGCGATTTAAGTTTTAGAAGCGTTTCTTTTATAAATGTAGGTGCCTTTGCATTTGGGGCATAGATGTTCAATATTGAGATGACCTCTTGGTGGATATTTCCTTTAATGAATATGTAATGCCCTTCTCTGTCTTTTTTTAATTAACTTCAATTGGAAGTCTATTTTGTTTGATATTAGGGTGGCTACTCCAGCTTGTTTCCTGGGTCCATTTGCTTGGAAGTCCTTTTCCCAGCCCTTTACTCTGAGGTAGTGTTTATCTTCAATAGTGAGATGTGTTTCTTGTATACAGCAAAAAGATGGGTCTTGTTAACGGATCCAGTCTGTAAGTTGTGTCTTTTTATTGGTGAGTTGTGTCCATTGATGTTGATGGATATTAGTGACCAGGGGTAGTTATTTCCCATTATTTTGGTATAGCTGACTGTCTTGTGTTTCTCTTTTGTTTAGTTGCTGTGGAGGTTTCTATTTCCTCTGTTTTCTTGGGTGTAGTTATCTTCTCTGTGTTGGAATTTTCCTTCTAGGATCTCCTGTAGGGCTGGGTTTGTGAGGAGATATTGTTTGAATTTGATTTTGTCATGGAATATCTTGTTTTCTCCTTCTATGTTGATAGAGAGTTTTGCTGGGTATAGTAGTCTGGCTGGGCACCTCTGTTCTCTCAGGGCTTGTAGGACATCCGTCCAGGCCCTTCTAGCTTTTAAAGTTTCTGAGGAGAAGTCAGGTGTGATTCTGATGGGTCTGCCATTGTATGTGACTTGGCCTTTTTCTCTTACAGCTTTTAATATCCTTTCTTTGTTCTCTACATTTGGAGTTTCTATTATTATGTGGCAAGAGGAGTTTCTTTTCTGATCTAATCTGTTTGGTGTTCTGTAAGCCTCTTGGATTTTTACTGGCATCTCTTTCTTTAGGTTTGGGAAGTTTTCTTCTATGATTTTGTTGAAGATATTTCCTGGACCATGGAGTCGGGAATCTTCTCTTTCCTCTATGACTATAATTCTTAGGTTCCTTCTTTTCATTGAGTCCTTGATTTCTTGGATGTTGTGGGTGAGAGATTTTTTAGCCTTCTCATTTTCTTTGGATGTTGTACTGATTTCTTCCATCGAATCTTCCATGCCTGAGATCCTGTCTTCCATCTCTTGCATCCTATTTTTCATACTCACATCTGTAGTTCCTGTTCTCTTCTCTTAATTCTCCATTTCCTCTTTTAACTCTGACTGGGTTTTCTTTATTGTTTCCATTTCTATTTTCATGTCTTGAATGGTAGTGTTTGTTTTGTACATTTCCTTCTCCAGTTTGCTTGTTTTTGTCTGGAGATCTTTCATTGCTTTATCCTTTTCCTGTTCAAGCTGGGTCACCTTGGCTTAGAGCTCTTTAATGATGTTATTCGTTGTTTTGACTTGTAGAATTGTGGCTTCTTTGAATTCCTTCATAGTTTTAAGTTCTTCTTGAAGGGACTTTATCACTTTCCATAATGTAGAATTGTCATCGTTTTCATGTGTTTCAGTTGTGGTGAGGTGGTTCGTGCTGGACGGAATAACGTTGCTTTCTTTTGTTGGAGACATTTTGCTCTGGTTTTTTTTTTTTTTTTTTTTTGTCTCTGGCCTCTGGCCATAAGGAATTTTTTTTTTATTATTATTATTTTTTTTTGCTGTCTTCTGGACTTGGGTCCAAAGGGGGCACTGTGGTGTAGGAGTTGCCTTATTCCACCCCTATAAGGTGAGTCATTCAGTCCCGCCTCCCAGGTGGGGACCTAATTAATTCAGGTGGTGGACAAGTAAGCTCTGATTCCCCACTGGAAGGGCCTTACTAGTACAAAAGTTCAATATAGGACAGTTTCAAATATCTCACAGTTTGCCCGGGGTTGGTTCCTGTAGGGGGTAAATCTGCAGTTCAGCTCCAATAGCCTTGCCGCTCCCGAGGCTTGGAAGCTGGCCTGTGACGTCACAGACTGGGATCTGAAGGTGCTTTGCAGTGGAGCTACTTCACTTCCAAGGGTCGCAACCTTTCCCAGATAATTGGATCGTCTGTGTAAGACCTGGGAGTGCCCAGCAGGGTGGTTTCTGTATGTGCCAGCTGGGTATTAGGTTGTAACTTACCAGGAATTTCTCCTTTTGGGGGGATGGGTTATCCCGATTCCCGGGTCCAGAGGCTTCCTAGCGTGTCTGAGAGTTGGAAGGGGCATCCTGCCCAGGCATCTCTCATGGTCCCTGTGTAGCTGGGTGAGATTTAGAAGGGGTCGTGCCCTTTGTACAGCGTCCTGCAACACTTGCCACCTTGTGACTGTTGACCCCGAAATCAAAATACGTCCGTGCTGGCCGCCGCCATCTTGGATCCCTGTCCTTCTATTTTCCTATGACCATCTCTTCAAAATCTGTGAGAATCCTGTTTTGTCCACAGCCTGTTACTATAACATAATACTCTAGACTAGAAATTTTACAAATAGAGTAATATATTTCTTATAATCCTGGAGGCTGAGTAGTCAATGTCAAAGGCTACCTTTTGTGGCTTTGTTAGTATATCATTTTATGATAGAAGTCAGAAGGGAAGGTGAGGGAAGGAGCAACAGATCAAACTCCCATCTTTAACCCTTTTTCATAACCAACACTAATGCATTCCTAAGGGTGGGCCCCTGCACCTGCACAGTCCTCAGTAGGCTTCACATTTCACCTCTGCTCCATAAGATTAAGTTTAGGAGATGATTCAAACCACCACAAGCTGTAAGTTCAAGGTCTGCAGAGAAATTTCTCTCCTCTTTCTCAGTATGCCACGGTGCCTGACTTATTAAAGGCACATAAGAATTAACCAATAACTAATCAGAGAAATGAATGGATGGATGGATGGATGGATGAATGAATGAAGGACATCACTGACCTAGCTTTGTGGAAACTCAGTGCCTTACAATTAGAAAGAACCTTGAAGTTTCTGATCTTCCTCTCACTGGATCTTTAGTCTTTCCCAAACTTTCATTTCTACTCCCAGCCCAGCTGTGTGGTTTATGTCAGCTGTGGCTCCTTCTGCAGCAGAATCACTGAGCAAATAGTTACGGGGAATTACTATGTCCATCTACAATGAGGTCGCACAGGGCCAGTGAGTGACCTGCCGATGGGCATCCAGAAACCCCCAACTGCAAACACATCCTCCTGCCTCCTCCAGTTTCATCTCCTCAGTTAGTTTCACTGAAGGTCCCTGACTATAAACACAAGGCCATCCTGCCCTTCAAGCCATGCCTCTGTGCCCAGGATCACCATTTCGACATTCCATTTGCTTCTAAAAAATCCTTTTCCTGGCATCACACTGCCTCTACTGTGCTGGCCAAGGGCTCAGTAAGGTTTCCTCAGCACTGTGAGCTCTATTGTAGAGTATGAACAAGGAGCTAAAACCCACCACCAAGCATGCACATGCATGCACACACACAACACCACACACACACACACACAAAATGGATCTTGCCTCACTTCCCTATCTTTAGGGCATGTTCCAGCCCCAAGTCCTCCAGTCTTGGCAACAGTCTTTGCCTTTAGGAGAAAGACAAGGAACTTTGGAGTGATATGGTAATCACTTTTTCCTAAACATTTGCAAGCCTTGCAGGACTTGGAGGGTTCCCAAACCAAATTCAATCAGCCCTTTCTCCCCTACATTTGCTGCCTCCGGCTGAGACCATCTCATACAGTGGAGCCCAGTGATCAAGGGTCACATGATGACTCCAGACAGGCCCCGCCCACAGAAGTCACCTCCAGAAAGTAGGGGAGGGTCAGGAGAGGATGAACAGAGCCAGGACTGGGACAGCTACCATGTCAAGCTTGCTTTTAACAGAGGCCTCTCTGCCTGCGGTGAGAAGGACTTCTGGCAAAAACATAACTTTACACAGCAAGGAAGTGACAGTGCTGGCCTGTGGAGCCCTGTTCCTGAGTCTTTAAAGACTGAAAATGTTCAGCTTCTCAATGTTTGGCTAGGAAAGCCCTAAATTCCTCTGACTTCTTGGGTTCATAAATGATATTTGCAACTGGACGGCCAGATGGGAGTCCTTACCCCGTCTCCTACCCATAGAAACCTAACTGAGCAGCATTCATTGATCTGGCCCTCTGATGAGACAATGAAATTTCAAAGCTCCTTAAAGAAAAGAAAGCTTTCAGCACTGGGGCTGTGTGCACTGAAAATACAATAGCCCTGTGTAGAATTGTGTCTCCCCCAGCAATAGGAGGAGCAGGAGCATTTGTGACAGGGAAATAAGCAGAGAGACAGGAAAAGGACCAAGTGGATATAAGGATGAATGGTGAAGATGAATTCCATGAAGCAGCTATTTGTTTCATTTGGGGTGGGGGTGTGTGCTTGAGCACTCATGTGCATGATGATGGTTTTTAGCTCCTTGTTAATTCAAACTGCTTGCCTAATCCTTCCCAGTACTGATGGTTAAACATGTACCCCATCTGACACACATGTCAAATGATCCCATTGCCACTGTGACACACTAGCCCAGGATTTTCCTAGAAAAGCCCCCTCCAAGTCCTGTTGTATCAAAATCACGTTCAATATTCATGAAGGATTGGGAGATGCCTGTGTGATGTTCCTCCCCTCACGTGTCCATTGTCACAGTCTGAAGGGACATGAGGCAGCAGGGTTAGAAAGCCATCTCTGTCCTCCAAGCAACAGATGTGGTGCTATGTTGTGGTGTGGGTTGTTTTTTGATTTTTTTTTTTTTTTTTTTTGGTTGCTGTTGTTCCTTAACTCATGTGTGTGTTTGGAGAAATAAAACATGAGTCTTGGAGTGAAAGGCTGGTGAGGTTTTTACTCCAGGCAGCACAAATGTGTGACCAAAGACAAAACATATGACTTTGTTCCCTTGCTTCCCTGGGGAAGGAGTAAGATGGGAGCCACATGGACTCCTTAGGCTTGTGTGGGGCCAGAAACTGCCATTACGAACTGCAGTTGTCACCTGTGTGACTTGCTATGTTCATCAGGGTCCCTGTGATGGGAAAATCAGGCAGGTGAGGAACTGCAACACCGGGAGCTACAGAGTTACAAGAATGTGGAAACCATGTTTGCTGATCCCTGCTGGTAAATGATACAAAATCCTCATGAATTATACAAAATGTCTCATGTGTAAACAGAGATATCATTTAAAGCAACAAAGTCATTTCTGAACTGTGCTTCAGTCCCTGTGAACTGTGGATTCCTACACAGCTGTAACTTCCGAATTCCTAATTAAATCCTTCCTCTTTCCCCCCAAAAGACTGAAACCATACCTTTACTGCTCTATTAAGACAGTCATCTCAGGATACATATGAAAGCTTGTGAGCAGGGGTTGGGAACAATGTCCTAAAAGATACCTTCCTTCTCCTGCCATGCATTCTTGTGACTGAGATCTTTCCCTTGCTTGGGATCCATGCAGACTGTAGGGTCAGACCCAAGGCCTGGGTGGTTCACTGGCCTAGGCCCCTTTCCACTCTAGACCAAGTGTCACATCAGCATTAAGGGCCCATTAAGGGAAAACTATTTCCTTCTGGTCAGGAGGACAAAGTCTCTGGCCTGTGACCTAACATTCCAGTAGACAGGTTGATGATAAGGCTAACGGACCACCCTTCAGGAAAGCAGGACTGCCCCTAGGAAGGTAGGTTCACCTTAAGTCATGCCAAGATATGGGAATAATTGGCCCTTTACTGAGATAATGTACTTTTCCTTCCCAGAATCCCATCCAGACCACAGTAGCTTATAGAGACACAGGCATGCAGCTTTGTAAGCCAGCCTTCTTTTCTGAATTATGAATTACTCAAAAAAAGCTAATTTTCCTTTTTTTTTGTATCTCTTCTAAGCATGTTTTTCCTAACACTTTGTGCTTCATTCTTTCTCAAAAATCTTCCATCCCTGTCATGTGGCCAACCTCTATGTTGGCTTAGCTGGGACCGTGTGGTTTTTATTCTTTCTTTGTTTCACCTTCCTCCTTCAGGCAGCTGCCAAGATTTACAGCTTGCCTGACCTGGGATTTTGCTGTTAAAGTCTAATCAATTCCCTTTGAGTCTGTTCTTAAGTTCTTTTATTAATGAGACTAAGAACCCCAAGAGAGGACCCTGGTTTCTCCAGTAACATGCTGTGACCCCAAAATTTCCAGTAGACTGCCATTGTTTGCACTGGCGGTCCTTTCTGGATGAGAAAACGCATCAGTCCTTCCTGAAGGACAGAACAGAACTCATCACTTGCAAGGCAGAAAGAGGGCAGCGGTTAAAACAAAATGAGCGTTTCACCAGCACTTTCAGAATAGAAGTTTGTAACCCACAGCACCTCACCCAGAGCTGGGATTCCATTTTGGCCTGTACCTAAATCCACTAACAGAGTAGGACCACCCATGTCCTTTCAGGAGAGGAAGACTAACTGGGCCCCCCAGGGAGCTGGCCAGGAGAGCACTTGCTGTTCCTGCGGAGTCTTCCCTTGCTATCAGTTGGAAGCTTTGCTGCTGCTACAGGGTGGTCCTGAGAACTCAAAAGGCCAAGCGCCTAAGAACAACACTCACCAGAATGAAGTGAGCACATCAGGCAAATCCAAGCCAACCGTGAGGAAAATGTGATCAGGCTAGACAGGACAAAATTCAAACAAAAGTTAAGAATTCAAAAAAAAAAAAAAAACGCCATAGGCTCAGATTTGGCCTTAAAAGCTGGCCAACCAGTCCTCGGAAGAGTCAGTTAGGCTAGAGTGTAAATTCCAGGGTCTAGAGTCGTTGGTATAAAAGAGAGGAAGGGGAATGGGGTTTAAAGTATTTGCCTTTAATCCCAGCACTCAAGGTACAAAGACAAACCAATCTGTGTAAATGAGGCCAGCCTGGTCTACAGAGTGAGTTCCAGGCTAGCCAGGGATTTTTCAAACTTTGTCTCAAAAAAAAAGAGGGGGTAGTAAGTGGGAAACGGCCTAGAAACAGGACAGTTGAGAGAAGATTCAAGCAAAGTACCAAAGGATCAACTAGGTCTTCTAAGGTGATGATCACAGCAAGTAGCCAGAAAGTCAAGTTAATGAAGTCTAAGGGAAATCTTGTCCTAAAACCTTGTCTCTCCTCCAAAGAGTCTGAGGAAGAACTGTACCAGAACACAGGGAGGATAGACCAAACAATGAGGCCTCTGGCCAAGGTCGATTACAAAGAGTCTAGACTCTTCCAAATGACTAAGGATACCTGAGAGAAAGGGGGCACACCAAAGAGAAACCCAAGCAACCAGAAATCTGCCATGTATACCCTCAAGTAATTTTCAAATTTGTTTTGTAGTTCTCAGTATATTCAGGTATATTGTATATTTAAAACCTTTTTATTTTCTTATTGCTGAAACAATATATACTCTCAGGAGAGAAAGAAACAGGTGGTAAAAGCACCAGAAAACTTACACACACTTTGTAGTTTTCTCCCTATTCCTTGCAATGTTCATTATTTATATGTTGATGTTTATTCTCTACTCCTTATACCCCTACAGAGTAATTGTTGTCACAAGTTCAAGATTGTACTGTCCAATCCACTTCGAAACCTGCTATTTTCACCCAAAATGCACAAACACTTTTCCACCCTGCTTCTGTCTTGACAAACTTGTTTATGATAAATGAACTCCCCTGGAACTAGGCATGGTCCTGGGATTCACTGCGTGAATCAGGGAAAGGCAGTTTGGATACGAGGGGCTAGCACCTGGGAACCTTCCTAATGGTGGCAGACCCTCTGCTCAGGGTACAGTGTTTCTTCAGCCCAGTTCCCTGCTTCTGTGGCTGGCAGTCAGCCAGCTACCGACCTCACCCACTTCACCTGCCTCCTCTCACTCCAAATGCATGATACCCACATGCCCACAGTGAGCAAACAAACTATGCTGTGTGTGTCATCTTTGCACCACTGAAACAAACTACTGACAGGAGTGAGGGAGGTAGAGATTGGCATGTCAGTCTATTAGAGAAATTGACTGACTTATACTTATAGACATTACTTCCTATTTCTTCAAAGACTAGACCAGGAAAGCAGCCTGTGTTTGTCAGAAGGAGCTAAATGCTGTTTATGAAAACCTCGGAGGCCTATTTCCTATTTATTTCCTGCTCACAGCCTGCCCTATTCTACATCGGTGGAGATGGGAACTGAAGCCAGGGGGATCATTTAAAGACCACAGCTATTTGCATCAAGGTGGCTCCCCTATCCTGTAGAGCTTTGAAGTTCTCTTCAGGACCCTCTTACCACCTGAAGTTCCCATCCACCAACCAGAATCAGATAGTAGATGCCTGAATGAAAGAGGCTCTGAGCTCCCAGCCCCAGCTTCAATCTTCTAACGTCGAAGAGCAGGGGCCAGATGTTAGTTACTTCTGGTCCATTTGCTTCCAAGCAGTTCCATGTGTGAGATAAACACAGCCCAGCTCCTTTCCTCGATTACAAGCTGAAATGTATACAGAGAAAGCGGGGGAGAGGGAAAGAGAATTTGTCATTTTCCACAGCTGTCTAAGGCTATTTCGAACAAAAAGGTCACCGGAGCATCCACATCCAATCTAACCTTCCCTGCAGGGCACAGTTACTTTGCCTAACTGGAAAGTTTTAGCAATCTCAGCCTGGCAAAACCTCCTCTTGTCTTTTCTTACTGTTGAGAAAGCAGCCAGCTTTTCCAGGAAGTCTGGGGAGGAATATATATTCTTCAGACGGAGATGGAGGATAGTAATCTTTCCAGTCTCCCTAGAACCTTGACACTCAGCTCATTGTGGAGTGAAGTTCAATTGCCCTCCTTCTGAATGTGGGTTACTCTTACTGGGCCTGTGTGATGAACGACAGGAGGTAGAAGTAGCCAGTATGACTCCTAGGCTAAGCCATAAGGTGATTGCTACAACTTCCCTGATGTGAGTAAACTCAGGCAAAGCCACATGGGGAGACCAGAGACATTTATGTGGAAAGGTCCTGAAGGTCCCATCCACCAGCCAGAATCAGATAGTACATGCCTGAATGAAAGAGGCTCTGAGCTCCCAGCCCCAGCCTCAATCTTCTAACATCGAAGAGCAGGGGCCAGATGTTCCTACTAGACCCTATTTGAATTTCTGATGCACAAAACCTAGGGCCATATGAATGGTGGTGACACTAGCAATTTGGTGTTTCTTCCACACTCAGAATAGCTAGAACATCTGATTCCCCACCTTTTTTTTTATTCTTCCTGGTGACTGTTCCTTTTCCTCCCACCAACTCATTCTTCTCTAACTCTCCTTTGATGGAGATACCTTGTTGGTAGAAAAGCCTACCATCCCAGTCATGTGTACACTGCAGACTCTGTTTCTAAACATTCCTTGGAGC
This sequence comes from Lophiomys imhausi, assembly GCA_907164525.1. Classification (NCBI taxonomy): domain Eukaryota; kingdom Metazoa; phylum Chordata; class Mammalia; order Rodentia; family Muridae; genus Lophiomys; species Lophiomys imhausi. Next base: position 46,891 of record CAJQZJ010000539.1, on the reverse strand, counting down.
TAACAGATATCTCCCTAATCACTACTTGAAGTTCTACTAGAAACTTTGCTATCATTGTTCAGGATTCTCAAGCCTGAGGGCCTCCAGGTTGGGTTTCCTTACCACCCATCACCTGGCTATGGGGTCAAGGTTTCATGTTCCAGATCAGTAGTTCTCATCCTGTGGGTCACGACCCCTTTGGGGGTCAAATGACCCTTTCACAGGGGTTGTATATCAGATATCCTGCATAGCAGATATTTATATTATAATTCATAGCAGTAGTAAAATTACAGTTATGAAGTAGCAATGAAAATAATTTTATGATTGGGGGTCACCACAACATGAGAAACTGTATTAAAGGGTCACTGCATTAAGAAGGTTGAGAATCATTGCTCTGAAAGGTTTTGTTGGGGGGGGGCATCCTTCTGGGGACAGTTTCTAGACTTCTCAAAGTAGCCAAGCATCCACAATAATCTCACCCTTCAACAGATTGACCTACAGTTTTATTTCCCATTCACTTTATATCCCCCACCAAATCTCCCCCCCCCCCCCCCCCCCCCCCCCCCCCCATTGTTTGGCCATTAACAGGACTTACCAGCCTCTGTAAGATCCTGGAAGTCTTGCCATTTTGGAGGATTCCAGAGCTGGCTAGAGATCTGGCCTAGAAGTAGCTACCTGATCTCAACCTACATTCCATTGTCCCCAACTGAGTTTACATGACCCTGAATAGCAAAGTGGCTTTACATTCAGAAGTTACCTATGATCAACAGTGACCTGAAAACTTCACACTTACATTTCTAGAGACAAACAGTTCTTAGGTTGTAAACTGTGTGTGGTTTTAAATCACACACAGTCTTCCTCCATTCTTCCTGGGATAAGAATATATCCAGTGGGGCTGGAGAGATGGCTCAGAGGATAAGACTGTTGGCTGCTTTTCCAGAGGTAGTGAGTTCAATTCCCAGCAACCACATGGTGGCTCACAGCTATCTATAATGAAACCTGGTGCCGTCTTCTGGCCTACAGGTAAACATGCAGACAGAATACTGTATACATAATAAATAAATAAATCTTTTTTAAAAGGGGGGGATATGTCCAGTGTATGCATGTTTCATATACTACAGGCTGTTAGTTTTGAAGGTTTCAGAGGCACCAGCATGGCATCATGAGACCAATGCCCAAGCCTCCATATAGAACACTAAGGCCACCTAGCAACTTCCAAACCATTCACCTCACTTTGTCTCATCTGGAAGTATTGTATCATCTCTAAGAAGAAGTAGGATAGGTACAGTATAGTAAAATATATTTAAAAGAGAAACTACACGGGCTGAGAAAGAAATCGGGAAACAACCCCCTTCACAATAGCCACAAACAATATAAAAATACCTGGGGGTAACTCTAACCAAGCAAGTGAAAGACCTGTATGACAAGAACTTCAAATCCTTGAGGAAAGAAATTGAAGAGGCCATCAGAAGATGGAAAGATCTCCCATGCTCATGGATAGGTAGGATCAACATAATAAAAATGGCTATCCTACCAAAAGCAATATACAGATTCAATACAATTCCTATCAAATACCACCACAGTTTGCAGACCTGGAAAAAGCAATTCTCAACTTCATATGGAATAACAAAAAACCCAGGATAGCTAAATCTATCTTGTACAACAAAAAAATATCAGGAGGTATCACCATCCCAGATTTCAAGCTATACTACAGAAAAATTGTAATAAAAACAGCATGATACTGGCATAGAAACAGACCAGTTAATCAATGCAATCAAATTGAAGACCCAGAAATGAACCCACACACCTATGGTCACTTAATTTTTGACAAAGAAGCCAAAACCGTACAATGGAAAAAGAACAGCATCTTCAACAAATGGTGCTGGTCTAACTGGATGTTGACATGCAAAAGAATGCAAATAGACCCATACTTATCACCTTGCCCAAAACTTAAGTCTGAGTGGATCAAAGACCTTAACATAAAACCAGACACAATAAATCTAATAGAAGAGAAAGCGGGGGAAAGCCTTGAACTCATTGGCACAGGTGACAACTTCCTGAACAGAACACCAACAGCTCAGGCTGTAAGACCAACAATCAATAAATAGGACCTCATGAAACTGACAAGCTTCTATAAGGCAAAGAACACCATCTCTCGAACAAAATGGCAACCTACAGATTGGGAAAAGACCTTCACCAACTCCACATCTGACAGTAGGCTAATATCCATAATTTACAAAGAACTCAAGAAATTAAATGCCAAGAAACCAAATAATCCAGTAAAAAATGGGGAACAGAGATAAACAGAATTCACAAAGGATGAATCCCTAATGGCTGAAAGATACTTGAAGAAATGCTCAGGTCCTTAATCATCAGAGAAATCCAACTCAAGACAACTCTGAGATTCCATCTCACACCTGTCAGAATGGCTAAGATCAAAAATTCAAATGACAGCACATGCTGGCAAGGTTGTGGAGAAAGGGGAACACTCCTCCATTGCTGGTGGGAGTGCAAACTTGTACAAACACTATGGAGGTCAGTCTGGTGATATCTTCGAAAACTTGGAATAGCTCTACCTCAAGACCCAGCCATACCACTTCTGGATATACATCCAAATGATTCCTCACCAAACCACAAGGAAGTGTTCTCATCTATGTTCATAGCAGCCTTATTTATAATAGCTAGAAACTGGAAACAGCCCAGATGTCCCCTAACCGAGAATGGATAAAAAAGAAACTGTGGTACATCTACACAATGGAATACTACTCAGCCATCAGAAACAACAAAATCATGCAATTTGCAGCCAAATAGATGGAACTAGAGAAGCTCATCCTGAGTGAGCTAACCCAGACTCAGAAGGATGCACATGGCATCTATTCACTTATAATCAGATTTTAGCCATATAGTACAGGATAACTGTACTACAACCAATCCACCAAAAGGAACATGAACATAGACTTTGTTTCCTGTCAATGAGACACTTTGCCCTAGTGGTGCTGCCTTGTAGACTCCCAGTGTGAAGAGGCTCTTGGCTCTCATATGACTGCTGAACTGGGATGCGGGACTGTTATGTAGGGACACTCCACTCCAGAGGAATGGGATGGAAGGAAGAGGGGGTAGAGAGGGGAGACTGGGAGGGGTGAAAAGAGGGCACTGTGATGGAGATGTAACCTAAAGTAATAAATAAACATTTTTTAAAAGGAAAAAAAGAGAAACCACATTCTCACAAATTCAATCATTGTTTTATTAGTAGTCTTAATATTCCTAACTTTATTATAGGTGTGTGATTATATAATCAAATAATTATTGTGTATATAAGACCCACAGTTTAGGGTATACACTGAAGGTTTTAGAACATATTCCCTATGGATAAGGAGAAGCTACCATATAAAAAGGACTTATATAATTAGCTAGGTCCCTGGGAAGGAGAAATGGGAATGATGTGACCAGCCTTCTCCACAAGAAGGGAGGATATTCATCACAGCATTGTCAGGCTATACCTGGACTGCGCACTGACCAGATTCTCCCTGAAGTCCCAGCTCTGTAGAGACAGGCCTTCCAGTAGCTCACTCCTAACTGAAGCTGTAGGATATAGATGAAGCTGTAGGCAGATGTATTGTTAAGAACTGGAGATTAACCTGGATTTTCCAGGACAGCCCAACCCACGAATATGAGACTTGAAGCAGAGAAACCTTTTCTGGCAACAGTGGAAATGGGAGGAAGGAACACTAAGAAAGAGGTAGGTGGTGCTGGCTCTGAAGATGCAAAAAGGGGACCAAGATGCTGAGAAGTGGAAGCAACAGCTAAACTAAAACTGGAAAGGAACACAGCCCCAGAAGACTCCTTGATTTTGCCTCTGTTGGATCTCTGACCTACAGAATAACACAAAAATAAATATAGGAGTGCTTGGGATGTGTTTGTCTGTGTGTGTTTGTCTGTGTCTGTGTATGTCTGTGTGTCCCTGTGTCTGTGTATGTCTGTGTCTGGCAGTGGCATGCTGCCTACCACAGGAGTCAGAAGAGGATGTCAGATTTCCTGGAGGTGGAGTTACAGGCTGTTGTTGAGTGCTGGTGTGGGTGCTAGGACCTGATCTGGAAAAGCAGCATGCTCTCAACCACTCAGCCCTTTTTCTGGCCCCATTGTAACTGTGTTTTAAGCCAATAAGTTCATGAGGGTTTGATACAGCAGCAGTTAAGTATCCAGCAACTGTTCTCATATCCTTTTGCAATGTCTACTATTCCCATAGCTCACGGCACCCTGTACTCTGTTAGAAGTAATTCCCTTGTTCTTCAAGCTAGAGTCCAGAACCTCCAAGGATAAGTTGTGCCTGACCTCTGATGATTGCTTCATCAGCATTCTTTTTTCCCTGTGCCCACACAGGCCACCTGCCCTGAGGGAAGATATGCTCAGCCTACCGGGCAGCAAACAGCAGAATAGCAGAGTATGAGCTCCATACTCAGCTCCATACAGTACAAACACGGGCCTCCCAAGGTTAGCCTTGGGTACAGCAGAGACAAACCTAGCTGAAAATGGTCAGAGTTCAGTGACTAGATCGTGCAGTCACCGGGCTCCACTTGGCAACCCAGTTGTAGTTACTGCCAGCCTTGCAGCCTACTGATTAGCCCACTCAAATGCTTCTACTGATGCCCATCCCATAGTCTCAGGCAGGTCCCTGCTCTCCCTCCCCAGCTTCTGCCAGGCCACCTTTTCTTTGGGGCTTCTTTTCCCCCAATTCCCAGGACCCTGCTTGCTCAGACACGACATTAAATGGGGCAGGTAGAGGCCTAGGGAAGTCTCGCAGATCTGGAATATCTAGGCGTGTTCTCCCTTCTTTCTCTTGGGTCCTGGAATAGCCCTTCCAGATGCTCTAGGGAATTCCTAACACAGCCCACCCAGAACTCCCTCTGATGAGCCATAGAAATTGATTAGCATAATTAGATTAGACACACCATGATATCATTACAGTCTCCTCTGCTATCTTCTCCCCTCATTAATAAAACACATACTCAGAGTATAATTATCTGGCCCATCTTTGCTGGCCCTGACTAAGAAGGGACAGAAAGAAAAAACAAAGTGAGTAACTGTACTCCTCACATCTGGACTCCCTCACTGTCCCATCTCTGCCAGAACACTCTAGTCCCTCTGGATCTACCTCCCACCAGAATCCTGCAAGAGAGGAAATTTCACTATTTATTGAAGTCAAATTTGAAGGCAGGTATCATGTGTGTGTGCGTGTATGCATGTGCACGCATGTGCGCCATATGAGTAAAGGTACCCAGGGAGGCCAGAAGAGGTCATCACATCCCCTGGATCCTGAGTGGCAGGCGGTTGTGTGTGGCCTGACATCAGTGCTGGGAACCAAAGCAGGGTCCTCTACAAGAGCAGAAACTGTTTTAACCACTGGGTCATCTCTCCAGTCCCAAGTACGTTTAAATCAGAAAGCCAAAGCTAAGAGTACTGGCCAGCAGTGGCTTGTGGAAAGGATTTCCCAGGGTCAAAGGAGAACTTAGCCTAGACAAATAGGTAGGACAGAGGTAACAGAACCTAAGGGCAGCGACAGGCTGGGTAGTACTATGAAAAACAGTATCAAGAACAGTTATATCTTAAGGGATTTTATACATCTTGGTCCTTCTGTTTAACTGAAAATCACAAATGGACATTTGTTCCTCAAAGCACTCTTCTTTCACCTCTATCTCAACTCTTTGATGACTCCAACTTTGGACCTTGAAATATCATACTTACAAGGAAATAAAATTATCTGTTTCACTATAGACGCCAAGAAAAGGAACAGCATCCATCTGAGGGGATCCAGCTAGGAGAGGAGCAAGCTGGACTAGCAAACCAGATATCCTGTCATCTAGTCTAGTGTTCTCACAGCTGAGTTTCCTGTATATACAAGAATGAAACCGAACTTTTAAATTATTATTTAACACTTATTTATTACTAAATTCTCTTATAACAAACACCATTAATTTCTTAACTATTAATCCTATAAATTCCTACAACCCCTTTAACCTATCCACTAAACCTATTGATAATCATAACAACTACTTTATGACAAACCAATAAAATAAAAAAAAGTAAACAGCATAAAACATTCGGTCTGATTGAAAAACAGTGTAGAGGTCAGCAGTAAAAAACAGCCCGGCTAGCTCAGTCGGTAGAGCATGGTACTCTTAATCCCAGGGTCGTGGGTTCGGGCCCCACATTGGGCGCCACCTGAAACCGAACTTTTAAATTATTATTTAACACTTATTTATTACTAAATTCTCTTATAACAAACACCATTAATTTCTTAACTATTAATCCTATAAATTCCTACAACCCCTTTAACCTATCCACTAAACCTATTGATAATCATAACAACTACTTTATGACAAACCAATAAAATAAAAAAAAGTAAACAGCACAAGAAACCTAGAAGAAAAGTGGAATATACCTACTGAGGTATAGTTCATGATTTTTAAGATGAAAATATGGTTTGGGCATGGTTTAAATGTGTCCCATAAAAGTTGTTATGCTAGAAACTTGATCCTCAGTGCAGTCAAATTGGAAAGTGATGGGACTTTAAATGGACAGGGCCAAGAACCCCACAAGGTTTTGACATTGATCTTACAATGTGAACGGTGCCAGTTGAGAGTAAGTTTGGGCTATCTCAGTCTCTGAGGCTTTGTGTCTCTTCCATATACTCCCACAAGGGTGACACTATCAATATAAGGTCCTCACTAAAACCAAGTAGATGTTGACATCATTCTCTTGAATCTTCAGAACAATTAGCTCTGTTCTATCTGAAGTACATAGCCTCAATTCTATATCATAGTAACAGAAAATGGGCTAATTTAAATTAGGGGTCAAATTCAAAACACTAACAACAGTGAAAGGGCATGAACATACTCAATGAGAGTCTCTCCTATGTTAGTTAACATATTAATTAACATTACTAACAATCCCAAGTAAAATCAGCATCCACTGGGCACTTCATCATGTAGGTCCTCTGCTAAGCCCTTAATTACATACTTTGCTGATTAATCCCAACCACAGGAGAAGAGGGCTCTCCTTAATGCCCCCCATTTTCCAATGAGAAAACTAAAAATCCAAAAAGCAGCTTCCTTCATGTCACCCACTTAGAAAAGCTGGGGAGCTGGCCAGACATAGAGGACTCTCAGTCTGTCTGCTTTCCCCAGGATCTGATCCAGTCACCAAAAACCTGCCTTCCCACACTTCTAAGTCCCTCCTGCACTCCGTATTCACTAGGCATGTCACAGTATCCCTAACACTATCCTAGTGCCATGACACACAGAACAGCTGAGATCTCTGAAGTCTATACAGAACTCTCTGCAGCCCCACAGCACTAACCAAAAATTTAAAAAATAATAATAAACAAAAATTAGAAAATTGCTCACTCCCTGAGAAGGTGGTGTGGATAAGTGCTGAGGGCATGGTGCCTAGGAAGGAGAGAGCAGAAAGGCAGAAGAAGTCTGGTTTTAAATAGGGTGTTCAGGGAGGGTCGCCCAGAAGCTGACATGAGAACAAAGACTTGAAAAGGTTAGCGAGCTTGTGTGTGCCACAGAGGCTGACGGAGGGACATCTCTCCCTTCCTGGGCATGCTAGGTCCTATTTCACAGAATCCCAACACTCTTAGCTAAAAGTGAAGCAGGATCTGTTGTGGTGGTGGCTGACACAGAGTATGTACTCAGCATATGCAAATTTTCTCTCCTCCTTGATCCTTCCATTTCCTTTCTAGGAAGAAAAATTGACAAGAATTCAGATATTTGGGTCATGGAAGGTCCGGACTAGAGATGAAAGTGAAAGGGGCTTTGAGGAACAAAGGCCCCTTAGTCATCCTCAGTTTAGCAAAGGGACCTAGACCCATCACAAAGACCCAATGAAAGGTAGGGCCTCTCCTTCAGTCTCCCAGAATGGGGCTTCACAAATGTGATTAGGCAAGATGAAGTCATCCCGAGAATAGAATTGTTTCCATCCTCTGTGCCTAGTGTCCTTTCAAAGGGAGAAAATTTGGGGCATAGAGACAGGTAAACAGAGAATGCATCACATGAAAACAACACATAGGTGAGAAAGCTGGCATCAGGGAAGATCAAATATGGGTGGCAAACAAGACTTTGGGAGAGGGGCAACAACCAGATCTCCACCTACCCACCCCGTCTCAGCAGGAACCACCTGGGGACACTTAGAACTTTGATACGACAACTCTGTCAAAGCAATATGTTTTCTAGATCTATCGTTTTGTCTGTCTCGTGGCAGTCACTATTAAACAAACAGAAAGGCATAGAGGAAAAGAAGACAAGCACACTAAATCTTGGGAAAGAATTCAGGTGTTGACGCTAGCTTGCACTTGGAGCTGATGGACTGAGAACCAAAGAAACTACTACCTGACCTGTAAGTTCCTACAAGTGAAAAGCTCTCACCGACAGAGAGCAGACAGGGTCCTCAAACCCTCCTCAGATGTCACTGCTGAGGATGGCAAAGAAAGAGTGTCCCTGAGGCAAGGAGAACAATGGGCAGAACATTTTGAGTGGGAAGGCAGATTCCAAATGAGAGATAACCTCCCTGCCAGATAGAGCATCCTCACATGGCAGTTCTCCGTGATGCCATCAGATCCACAGGCACTGTGTGTCTACCTGCCTGCAGGGGCCACACAAATTATTGCTTCCCAGTGGTAGTCAATCTCATTCCTACCCACCTCTTGTATCCTGAGGGTTGGTATATTGCCATTCTAGATCTTAAGATGCCACACAAAGACTTGAGAAGGCAGAATCCATGGAGAACAGTGTGTGTGTGTGTCCAGATGGATGGATAGCCACTGGCCAAGAGGGCAGCCTGTGACAGCTCATCAGCTGCCCTCCACCACGCTGCTGCTGGTCTCCTTTCCTTTGCTTCCTGGATACATAGTGAGGTTATACAATACTCTATCACATTACATTCTGCCGATTCAGTTGCCCATTATCAACTGACACCTGAAAACAGTAACTGGAAATTCCAGGTGGGAGAAAAAGTAACTTTTAAGATTTAAATAGACTTTACTATAGACTACTGGTGTGACTGTTGTATTTTATTGTTGTTGTTAATCTGTTAATCTCTTACAGTGCCTAATCTTTAAATTGAACTACCACAGGTGTATATATATATGTAAGACCAACAAATTTGCTACTAGCGTGGCTTCAGGTACTGCAAACTGCCTTAGATATAGGCCCTGTTGAACTAAGGAGACTAATGTATTTCCAAGGCTCTCTGTCCTTGTAGCATAAGACTACATACATGAGCTCTTAGCCATAGAACACGGCTAGAAAGTTTAGAATCCTTTTCTAGGAGGGCCAAGATGGCGGCGACCTACACAGACGCATTTTGAACGCGGGGAAAAAAGAGCCATAAAAAACACAAAGTTATTGGGCACTGTGCAAAAAACGGAGGGGCTAGACCCCCCCCAGGAACACTCACAGCTCCCAAGGGACTGTTAAAAGTCCCAGGGTAAGGCTCTTCCCCCATCTCTCGCAGACACGGAAGCCACTAAACCCGGGATTCGGAAACTCCCATTTGGAGAGGCGCCTGGTAAGATCGACCCCAACTCACAGCAAGCAGAATCAGAGGCCACTTGGCAATAGATCGCTGGCCTATTGGGCTCCCCACACCTCAGGTAGAACTTATACCTACTTAAAAAACTTTGCGAGATAGTGGAAGGCTTAGCAAGGAACAAACAGGGGGCTCAGCGGGTGGGCCGCAGCCGCTAGCGAAGTGGAGGGTGGGAGGTTCCAAGAGAGCACAGGAAGCTGGGAACACAAAGGTGGGCAGGAGGGGCCGAATCACGCGCACTTACGTCAGCACAGCTGGGGAGGGAACCCGGCTGGCAGGGCCAAATCCCCACGAATCCACGGCAGGTCAACTGTGCAGAGAGACAGGCGTGGGCAGGGCCAGGGATCCGTGCACACACGGCTGAGCTGCTGGGGCAAGAGGACCACTCAGGCTGCCGGAGGATCCGGGGCTTGGTGCCCCCTTGGCCTAGCAGCCAGGGAGGGGAACCCGCGGCTGTGCAGACAGGGAGGAAATCAGGCACAGAGGCCAGGCCTGTGGCGAGAAGCCTAGTGAGAAACCAGAAATCAGGACCATAGCTGTATTCTGGAAAATCCAGACATATTAGGTGTGGAGCCAGACCCTGTCAGCCTCCGTGACGACAAACAAAGCCCACAGAATCTGTGCCTGGGCAAACAGGTCCACACCATCAGAACCATTACAGGCTGATAACTCAGAGTGCAACATAGAGAAGTCTGAATTGGGAGCAGTGAAACAATCCCGGTCCATTACTCACAACCTGGGAATAGGCTGCATCAGCTCACAGTGCCTCAGGCGATTAAAACCACAGTGACCCTGAAATCCCCCTGTAAGCAACGACAGATAGTCAAGTAACTTGTCCCCTGCACCAAATCATCCACTGTGGTTCCAAGCACAGAAAACAGACAGCTAAACACATCCAATGGCCAAAGGTCAAAAAAAAATAGAAATCAAGGAAATATGACTCCAACAAAGCAGACTTATCCTAGCTCATCCAATTCGGATGACCTCACACCAACAGAAACACATGAAAACGTTGACAATTCTGCATTATGGAAAGTGATAGAGTCCCTGCAAGAAGAACTTAAATCTATGAAGGAATTCAAACAAGCCACAATCCTACAAGTCAAAACAAGGAACAACACCATTAAAGAGCTCCAAGCCAGGGTGACAGAGCTTGAACAGGAAAAGGAAAAAGCCATGAAAGATTTTCATACAAAAACAAGCAAGCTGGAGAAGGAAATGTACAAAATGAACAAAACCATACAAGACATGAAAATAGAAATAGAAACAATAAAGAAAACACAGTCAGAGTTAAAAGAGGAAGTGGAGAACCAAAGGAAGAGAACAGGAACTACAGATGTGAGTATCAACAATAGGATGCAAGAGATGGAAGACAGGATCTCAGGCATGGAAGATTCAGTGGAAGAAATCAGTACAACATCCAAAGAAAATGAAAAGGCTAAAAAATCTCTCACCCACAACATCCAAGAAATCAAGGACTCAATGAAAAGACAGAACCTAAGAATTATAGGTATAGAGGAAAGAGAGGACTCCCGACTCCAAGGTCCAGGAAATATCTTCAACAAAATCATAGAGGAAAACTTCCCAAACATGAAAAAAGACATGCCAATAAAAATCCAAGAGGCTTACAGAACACCAAACAGATTAGATCAGAAAAGAAACTCCTCTCACCACATAATAATTGAAACACCAAATGTACAGAACAAAGAAAGAATATTAAAAGCTGTAAGAGAAAAAGGTCAAGTCACATACAATGGCAGACCCATCAGAATTACACCTGACTTCTCCTCAGAAACTTTAAAAGCTAGAAGGGCCTGGTCAGATATATTACAAGTCCTGAGAGATCATAGGTGCCCAGCCAGACTACTTTACCCAGCAAAACTCTCTATCAAAATAGATGGAGAAAACAAGATATTCCATGACAAAATCAAATTTAAACAATATCTACCCACAAACCCAGCCCTACAGAAAATCCTAGAAGGAAAATCCCAACCCAGAGAAGAAAACTCCACCCAAGAAAACAAAGGGAATAGAAAACCCCTCAGCAACTAAACCAAAAGAGGCACAGGACCACCACCTATACCAAACTAATGAGAAATAACAACCCCAGGTCACTAATATCCATCAACATCAATGGACTCAACTCCCCAATAAAAAGACATAGGTTAACAGAGTGGATCCGCAAGCAAGACCATTCCTTATGCTGTATACAAGAGACACATCTAACTACGAAAGATAGACACTGCCTCAGAGTAAAGGGCTGGGAAAAGGTTTTCCAAGCAAATGGACCCAGGAAGCAAGCTGGAGTAGCCATCCTAATATCAAACAAAACAGACTTCCAACTGAAGTTAATGAAGAAAGACAAAGAAGGGCACTATATACTCATTAAAGGAAATATTCATGAAGAGGAAATCTCAATACTGAACATCTATGCCCCAAATACAAAGGCAACTACTTTCGTAAAAGAAACACTTCTAAAACTTAAAGCGCACGTCGATCAAAACATATTAGTAGTGGGAGACTTCAACACCCCACTCACAACAATGGACAGATCATCAAGACAGAAGACAAACAGAGTAATATTGAGTCTAACAGAGATCATGAAACAAATGGACCTAACAGATATCTACAGAACGTTTCACCCAAACACAAAGGAATACACCTTTTTCTCAGCACCCCATGGAACCTTCTCCAAAATCGACCACATAGTTGGTCACAAGGATAGTCTCAATAGATACAAGAAAATTGAAATAACACCTTGTATCTTATCAGACCACCACGGAATAAAGCTGGTCTTCAACAGCAAAAGAATCAACAGAAAGCCTACACACACATGGAAATTGAACAGCTCCTTACTGGATGACCACTGGGTCAGGGAGGAAATAAAGAAGGAAATCAAAGACTTCTTAAAATCCAACGACAATGAAGACACAACATACCCAAACCTATGGGATACATTGAAAGCTGTGCTACGAGGAAAGTTCATAGCACTAAGTGCTTTCAAAAAGAAAATTGTGACAGCTCATGTTAGTGAACTAACAGCTAAGCTGGGTGAATTGGATAAAAAAGAAACAAACACTCCCAAGAAAGCAGAAGGCAGGAAATCATCAAACTTAGGGCTGAAATCAACAACTTAGAATCAAAAAGAACTATACAAAGAATCAATGAAACCAAGAGTTGGTTCTTTGAGAAAATCAACAAAATAGACAGACCCCTAGCCAAATTAACTAAAAGGCAAAGGGAAAGAACCCAAATCAACAAAATCAGAAATGAAAAGGGAGAAATAACAACAGACATTGAGGAGATCCAGAAAATGTTCGGGCATTACTTTAAATATCTATATTCCACTAAATTTGAAAACCTAAGCGAAATGGACAATTTCCTCGATAAATTCCACCTACCAAAACTAAATCAAAATCAGATTAACAGCTTAAACAGCCCAATAACACCCAAGGAAATAGAAACAGTCATTAATAATCTCCCAACCAAAAAAAGCCCAGGGCCAGATGGCTTTAGCATGGAATTCTACAGGACCTTCAAAGAGGAACTAACACCATTACTTTTCAAACTCTTCCACCACATAGAAACAGAAAGAACACTGCCAAACTCATTCTATGAGGCCACTGTCATTCTGATTCCTAAACCATACAAAGACCCAACAAAGAAAGAGAACTTCAGACCAATCTCCCTCATGAACATAGATGCAAAAATACTTAATAAAATACTAGCAAACCGAATTCAAGAACACATCAAAAGTATCATACACCATGATCAAGTAGGCTTCATCCCTGGAATGCAGGGATGGTTCAATATATGAAAGTCTATCAATGTAATTCACCACATAAACAAGATGAAAGAAAAAAACCACATGATAATCCCACTAGATGCAGAAAAAGCATTTGACAAAATCCAACACCCCTTCATGCTAAAAGTTCTGGAGAGAACGGGCATACAAGGACCATACCTAGAAATAATAAAGGCAATATACAGCAAGCCAGTAGCCAACATCAAATTAAATGGAGAGAAGCTTGAAGCATTTCCTCTAAACTCAGGGACAAGACAAGGATGTCCACTTTCACCATATCTCTTCAATATAGTACTTGAAGTCCTTGCTAGAGCAATAAGACAACTAAAGGAGATCAAAGGGATAAAAATTGGAAATGAAGAAGTCAAATTATCCCTATTTGCAGATGATATGTTAGTATACATAAGCGACCCCAAAAACTCCACCAAAGAACTCTTACAGCTGATAAACAACTTCAGCAAGGTGGCTGGATACAAAATTAACTCAAAAAAATCAGAAGCCCTTCTTTATACAAAACAAATATACCGAGAAAGAAATAAGGGAAACAACCCCCTTCACAATAGCCACAAACAACATAAAATACCTGGGGGTAACTCTAACCAAGCATGTAAAGGACCTATATAACAAGAACTTCAAGCCCCTGAAGAAAGAAATGGAAGAGGCCTTTAGAAGATGGAAAGATCTCCCATGCTCATAGATAGGTAAGATCAACATAATAAAAATGGCTATCCTACCAAAAGCAATATATAGATTTAATGCAATTCCTATCAAAATACCAACACAATTCTTTATAGACCTGGAAAAAGCTAGTCTCAACTTCATATGGAACAACAAAAAGCCCAGAATAGCTAAATCAATCCTGTACAATGAAAAAACATCTGGAGGTATCACCATCCCAGATTTCAAGCTGTACTACAGAGCAACAGTAATAAAAACAGCATGGTACTGGTATAGAAAAAGACCAGTGGATCAATGGAATCGAACTGAAGACGCAAACATGGACCCACACACCTATGGCCAACTAATCTTTGACAAAGAAGCCAAAAACGCACAATGGAAGAAGGACAGCATCTTCAACAAATGGTGCTGGTCCAACTGGATGTCCACTTGCAAAAGAATGAAATTAGACCCATACCTATCACCTTGTACAAAAACTTAATTCCAAGTGTATCAAAGACCTTAACATAAGGCCGGCCACACTAAAGATACTAGAAGAAAAAGTAGGAGAAACCCTCGAACTCATTGGCACAGGTGACAACTTCCTGAACAGAACACCAACAGCTCAGGACCTGAGATCAACAATCAATAAATGGGACCTCATGAAACTGAAAAGCTTCTGTAAGGCAAAAGACACAGTCATTAGAACAAAACGGCAACCAACAGTCTGGGAGAAAATCTTCACCAACCCCACATCTGATAGAGGGCTATTATCTAAAATCTACAAAGAACTCAAGAAACTAAATGCCAAGAAACCAAATAATCCAATCAAAAAATGGGAGATAGAGCTAAATAGAGAATTCACAAAGGAGGAATCCTTAAGGGCTGAGAAACACCTGAAGAAATGTTCAACATCCTTAATCATCAGAAAAATGCAACTCAAGACGACCCTGAGATTCCAACTAACACCTGTTAGAATGGCTAAGATAAAGAGCTCAAATGATAGCGTATGCCGGCGAGGGTGTGGAGAAAGGGGAACCCTACTCCATTGCTAGTGGGAGTGCAGGCTTGTGCAACCACTATGGAGGTATATCTGGCGATATCTTAGAAATCTAGTAATAACCTTGCCTCAGGACCCAGCCATACCACTTCTGGGTATACACCCAAAGGACCTCTCACGGAGACATAGGGAAGTCTCCTCATCTATGTTCATAGCAGCCTTATTTGTAATAGCTAGAAATTGGAAACAACTCAGATGTCCCTCAACTGAAGAATGGATTAAAAAATTGTGGTACATCTATACAATGGAATATTACTCAGCTATAAGAAACAATGAAATCATGCAATTTGCAAACAAATGGATGGATCTAGAGAAGCTCATCCTGAGTGAGCTAACCCAGTCTCAGAAGGATGCACATGGCATCTATTCACTTATACTAGGATTTTAACTATATCGTACAGGATATCTGTACTACAACCAACACACCAAAAGGAACATGGACATAAATTTTTTTTTATCTTTTTCTTTTTCCTTCTTTTTTTCTTTTTTCTTTTTCCTTTTCCCTTCTCTTTTTCCTCTCTTTTTTTGTTGATATTCTTTGTTTTTGTGGGTTTGTGTGTTTGTTGGTCTTTTTTTTAGTATTCCCCCAGTAGCAAGGAGACACCTTTCACTGGCAGTACTGCCTCGTAGGCCCCCGGTGAATGAACAGGCTCTTGGCCCTCATATGACTCCTGATCTGTGGTGAGAGACTGTTAGGCAGGGACACTCCATCCCAGAGGAACAAGACGGAAGGGTCAGGGGGTAGAGCATGGGAGGGTGGGGCTGGGAAGCGGGAAAAGAGGACAATATGATAAGAATGTAACCTGAATCAACAAACAAATAAATTTATTAACTAAAAAAAAAAGAGGGGGGCAGGTGGCAGGGCTGAAACACTGTGAATGGAATAGAGGATACAGCCGTTCAGCTTGGTTTTGCAGACCTCCATGTGCCGAGAAGACGTGGAGCTAAGGTAAAATACAAGAGAATTATGGTGTTGGCCCATCCCTTTGACTTCAGCGGAGACGGGGGGAGCACCGTAGAGTTGGTGGTCTTATGTATTCTGGAGTCATACGGAGCGGGGTGGTGAGGGTGCATACTCTTGGTCCCACCATTCAAGAAGAGTACACCCTTGGTCCCAGCTCCCAACACACTGGAGACAGAAACGGGAAGATCCCGGAGCTCAGGGTCAGCCTGATGCAGGGCAAACTCTAAATAGAGAAAGACTTCGATCCAGGAGTGGTGGAACACATCTTTGATCCCTTCAGATGGGAAACACAGGTCTCTGATCCCAATAATTAGAGTTCAGAGACATACACATGGGATTTGGAGGGACCTAGGTTTGGAGGCTACTTACAAAAGGCCTTCTCGATGCAGGCAGATTGTCCTTTGGGATCTCAAAATATATACACTGGAGCTGGTTTAGCTCCAAGGTGACAGAATGATTTCTTCTTTAACCAGATTGAAAGATAACGCTTTGTTTGTTGTCGGAAGGCCCAATTTGCTTCAGGAGAAGTACTACCTAGCCCCCCCCCCCAAAAAAAAAGAGGGCAATTGTCCCAGGGTTGGGATTGGGGCAGGGCTCTGTTCTTATCTTTCCAGGAGAACCGAAGTGTCCATTAGGGGAGCCTGGGGACGGCTGGACAGCGGAAACCTCAGCAGAGCGCATAATCAGGCACCAAGGAGGACGAGTGACCCAGTTGATTCTGCCTGGCAGACTTCCTTAATAGCTGTCTCCATCGGGGGCCTGCAACCACCACGGCAATCCAATGTTGCTGGGACCATTCAGCTCTACACAATGCCCCGGCCGGAACCTCAGTGAAGCCTGCAAGATCAGCTTCTGCCTACAAACCCCTTAGGTCATCTAAACAGCTGAGAACAGAAGGACTGAAAATAAAAGGATTGTACTAACATTTTTAACCATTTTTTCCATTTGAGTTCGGGCCCCAAACAGGTGTACTACGACCCAAATCAGCAGGAAGTCACTTTAAGAGAGCGACGTCCCATGCCCAGAGGGTGGGGAAGGTGTTTCTCCGCCCTTCTTTTTGGTTATTTGAAGGATAACTGAAAACTCCGATATTTAAGGGAAGAGATTACAAGCTGATAAATGGTCCTGTTTAATGGGTTTTGGAGGTTAGCCCCAGGGACTTCCTACTTTTCCTTTTCTGTATCCTTCTTCCTCTCCTATGTAGGAGTGCATAGGCTTGAGAAAAATGAGATATAGACATAGCACAGGAAGTTCCAAGAAGAAGGGGCAGATTATTGAATATGCCCTTATACCTTTGTATATTGATACAAAATTAGTAGTTTATTAGGCTAAAGTGGTATTGACCATTGTTTATTGTGCAAAAATAAGATTGTATTGGATTACATCGGTATTGATTTTTGTATATTGATACAAAATTAAGATTATAGTTGGCCACAATGGTATTGACCCTGTATATGGACGTAATATTAAGATTGTATTGGGCTACATAGGCATTGATCTTTGTATATTGATACATAATTAAGAGTATATTTAACCACAATTGAATAGATCTTTGTATATTGATACAAAATTAAAGGTAACGCTTCCTAATGGTATCATACCTAGAGATACTTAAAAATAAAATGTGAAGCTCTGGCCTCTTGATACCAACCGTCTAAAACGGTCTAGGATAGTTAAGTAAAACAAACTCCTAGTCATGCAAACATGTCACTTTGTTAGCTACTATGACAGTCTATCACAGATATTCTCTAAACTACCCAGTAATCAAGTTGCTAAGAGACAAGCAACATTTGCTTATCTAAATACAAGAGATGGATAGGGCATCTTCAAACACCCCAAGAGATCTGCAGAATATGGCATTCAAAGATGTTATCTTAAATTAAGATTTTCTTTTCTTCTTTTTTTTTTGATATTGAGACATATCAGCTCCTGACAGCACCCCCTATTCTACTCCAAGTAGAAGATAAGCATCGAAGAACCTCCACTGTAAGATGGTTGAATTAGTGGCAAGCCTATCTCTTGGCATGAAAAAACCCCTTCCACCAACTGCAGACAGACTGCTGTCCAAAAAGGACAAAACTTGGTAGCAGGGAAGTCGACAGCCTAACTCTGCCAAGACAGGGTAGGTAAGTCCTTCATAATCCCTGCTCTACAACAAATGTCTGTCAGAGAAACAGGACCCAAAGGCTGAAGACTGATGCAGGAATGTATGGAGAGAAAATGGGAACTGTCCAGGCAGTCATTGGTATGTCCTTTCTTAGTTTTGGAAGCTGCAGGCCCTGCACTTCCTATATAAGCAGATATATTTATCCCTCTCAGGTCTCTGAGGTGGTTGAAGAATAGACAGCTAGAGTCTCATAGTTAAATTTTGAGTTGTTTAGGAATCAAGAGGGTGTTATAGATCTAAGAAGATACTCTTAAAAGTGTGTTGCAAGTTAATATGAATGTTGAGTCAGATATAGACCTTTAAACTCATGGAGATGGTTAGATAGTAGAATGTTAAAGTCAGGGGCCAAATATGTATAAACTGGACATTGGGAAGGTATACTGGGCCATTTAACTCTCATAAATGTGGCATATTTATATCTGTGGTTTTGTATAATACTTACTGTTATAAGAGAAGGAACCATCTGTTGGACTGAAAGGGGAAACTTCTGGGGGGAAGAGGGTGGAAGGGCAGGATAGGGAGGGGTTTGTGACTGAGATGTAACTTGAAGAAAAAAAAATAAAGTATTTATTTAAAAAAAGAATCCTTTTCTAGCCTTCAAGGAAGCCTCTACAGACCTCTTAGGTTTCCATCTGTCACCCACAGAATAAAATAGAAACCTTCATATACACAACCACACAATGAAAGATCTTAAGTTCCTCAATCACCGTGGGGTGGAATGCCATCTGCTGATCACAATAGTGGGCTATTATATAAGCAAGAAGTAAGCTTCAACCACACATTCTGACATGTAGGGTTACTTTGCCTAATCATAAAAAAGCCCAATTTACCCTTTAACATGAGGTCTTCTGGGAAGTGCTCTCACACTGTCCCGAGAAAGCCCCAGGTTAGGAGTCACTTCCAGAGTCAGCTTCGCCATGTGTCAGGTCCTTTGAACAGAACACGTCAAGAAAAATCTGTCTCCCAGTTGCTTTACCTCAAAACATAACAGAGTGTTCTCAGGGGCTAAGAAAATGGGGCTCCAATGGCACCTCCACCACAGCAGAGATGCCCAGCCTTTATTGGAGCATCCTCTTAGCTGCCAGTGTAGGCTTCTTATCTGAGAGCATCGTGGGTGCACTGATACAGGGAAGTAGGAAAGATGCTGTTCCAGCAGCATCCCTGAGGACCTCAGGACCTGTGTGTTTGCCTTGGAGGCTCAACTCCTCCATGTCTCTCTGTTCCACCTCCTCCAGGTTCCTCTCCAAATGACAAAGCTTCAGAACAAACAACACAGACCTGACTCCCTGAAGATCAGACCCAAACGGGCATTTCAACCTGTCCTCCCAACCTCACCTCGGAGGGGCAGTGAGTCTTTTGGCAATGAATTACTGAGGGCCCAGTGTGGGCCAGACACCCTCCTAATGTCACCACTGCATGACTCCGTCAAATCCTAGGACCCTACACTGCAGGTGCTCCTTTCCCTTTCATGAAGATCTAAGGTTCAGAGAGAGTGATGTCATACCAGGGATCATATTGCTAGGTGACACAGCCTGACCTGCAGCAAATATCAGTCTGACTCCAAAGCCCCTTGCCCAGCCCAAAGCCACATACATCCTCATATTTGGCATCCCATCACTCTGTCAGCCGTCAGCCTTCCATGTGTCCTTTGCTCACCACCATAATCTCAAAACCATCTGCCAAGTAGCTTTCTTGTGCCATCTTGTGTGTGTGTGGGGGGGGGGGTGCCTAGAGCAGGAATGGGAAACCTCTTTATGTTGGGAGAAGGGAATTTTTCCAGACTCCTTCACAATGGTAGAGGTGGCACATGGACCCTTCTGCCCTCCAGGAACTCTGAGGCTCCTTGTATTTGATACCTGAAGTTTTCACTATGGTAACCATGCATATTCACACATATTGTTATGCAGATATCTCAAACATTAAGCAAGGACTGTGGGTAAACCGCCCTCCCTGATGTGTCCTTCTCTCTTCCTCTTTCCCATCTTTCCTTCCCCCATTGTTTCTGTTTTTATATCATGTCACCCTGAGTTCCTAAATCCCATCTGCTCCCAGTCCATCTGAGAGCTCAGGCAAGAAGAGCTCTTTACACCGAAGAACTTCTTGGACAAAGAAAATAAAAATCATCTCACCATCCATAAGACTTCTCTTATCATCCTCCACTGAGTGTCACTTAGGAGTAATAAATCAAAATTTCACTGGAAGGGGATGAGCCTGATCTTAATAAGGAACATCACAGATCAAGGACTGTGGTGACATGCCTGGTTTTACTCAAAGGTCAAAAGTGTGGAACACACACAGAGCAGCTGCATTATCCCCACTTTCCAGATGGGGAAACTGAGTCTCCGCTACAGACTGTGAGTTTCTTGGAGGGAAAAGGTAGTTTCTAAGAGTCCTTCCAGGGATGGGTAAATAAGATGACCTAGCCTTCCTTATATGCATCAAGTAGCTTCTTGTGCCATCTCATCGAACCATTCTACAAATGCCATGCCATGATGTTTTTCTGTCAAGTAACACGGAATCACAAGGAAGTTTCCTCATCTATGTTCATAGCAGCCTTATTTGTAATAGCTAGAAACTGGAAATAACCCAGATGTCCCTCAACCAAAGAATGGATTAAAAAACTGTGGTACATCTACACAATGGAATACTACTCAGCTATCAGAAACAATGAAATTATGCAATTTGCAGCCAAATGGATGGAACTAGAGAAGCTCATCCTGAGTGAGCTAACCCAGACTCAGAAGGATGCACATGGCATCTATTCACTTATAGTTAGATTTTAGGTATATAGTACAGGATATCTATACTACAACCAACGCACCAAAGGGAACATGGACATAGACATTTTGTTTGTTTGTTTTCTCTCTCTGGCAATGAGACACTTTGCCCTAGTGGTCCTGCCTTGTAGGCCCCCAGTGTATGAAGAGGCTCTTGGCCCTCATCTGACTTCTGAACCAGGGTGAGGGGCAGTTATGTGGGACACTCCACTCCAGAGAAGTGGGATGGAAGGGTTTAGGGGGTAGAGGATGTGAGGGCGGGGCTGGGAAGGAGGGAAAGAGGACAATATGATGGAGATGTAAACTGAAGCAACAAATAAATAAATTTATTTATTTTTTTAAAAAGTAACACATTTGTTCCATGTCCATGGGCATAAAGGTCATAGGGTTCTGCCACCTCCTACTTGGAGAAAGTTCCCACCCCTCCACCTCCCCCACCCCCACTCCACTCCCACGACCACTACCTCACCCTTGCCAACACACAGATCCTCCAGCCCAACACCAGCTGGAAGATCAAAAAAAAAAAAGTCCCTGTTGCCTGAAGCTCTGGAGCACCGATCTTCTGGATATGGCTGTGGATGATGAAAGGAAGAATTTCGGAGTTGGGAGCCAAAAGTGAACTTAGAAGTTGTCCCTGTGCTGTGGTAGCACTGTCATAGTGGGGACAGAAGGGAAGAGGCAGAGCATGCCAGAGAGGGAAAGAGAGCTGTCTACTGTCAGACGTGAGCTCTGGAGCAATAGAGATATACTGGGAGTTCAATTTCTGTTTGCCTGAGCCAGGGAGAAAATCTAATTAAATATGGTGTCTGAGTTTGGAGAAGACAGGATGGGGCTGGAATATAAAGTGTGGCAGCCACCCATAGATCAGAGGGCAATATTAATAAACCCACAGAAAGGGACAGCAGGATCTGCCAGTGGGATTGATAAAATGCAAAGCAAAGACAAAGCAGGCTGGGAATATTGCATGATAACGCTGATAAAAGCCACCAGCTACCATGGCCCTTGGCCTGCTACAGGAGATTGGGGGCTCAGCTTCTGGTTCCTTCTTCACCATCCTCTTCCACTCTACTCTGGCCTCCATTCTGTTTCCTATCAATATGCAAACTCAGCATCAATGAGCCTTTCCAAGAGCAACTAAAGCTCAGACAGGCAGCAAAGAGTGAACCAGAGGGAAAATGAGTCTCTGTTTCCTCTGAGAAACAGAACAAAGGGAAAAAGAATAAGGGCTAGAGAACTTCCTTCCACGCAGACTTGCAGATGGGCGGCTGCATCTCTGGCTCATGTGAACAAGGCTGAGGACTTCCCTTAAATGACTCCTACTACGAAAACGCTGTTTGCTAAGTTGCCTGTGACATATTGGATGTGTGCAAGATTTCTCAGTCCTCTGACACTTCCAAAGCCAAAATGGAAGATTGGTTGCTTTAATGAAAGACTAGGAATTCCTTGCAAGTGTCAGCATATAGGCCGATGGGGTTTGGTGGTGAACATGGCTGGTGTTACTATCTCCAGACTCCTCTGCCTTACCAACAATATGCCTTGGGAGGGGCAGTTCCTCACTGGTAGGAGCCCCACAACCTATACCCTCTCCACTCTACAGCTCTATGGCCACTGTCGTAGATGCAGTCAGGCCCTGCAACCTTAGCTGAACTTCACTATTCTTTCATCTGTAGTTCTCACCATTGTCTGCTGTTATAACTTTTGCCTCACTTTCCTAAGCCTCTTGCTATGGGCTAGCATCTGCCCAGAGAGAGCCCTTGATGAAATATATAATTTCATCATGTATTAATCTGCAGTCTTTCATACTGTATTCTTTTCTAAGGACTGCTTGTGTGACCATAGCAGTCATTGTTCTAAATAAGCATGTCTCTGCTTAGAGACCCATGAACTTTAAAATCTATGCCCCGACCTCACCATGTCCCACCTCACCAATACCATACTTTCTTTTTGAAAACAGAGCCTGAATCTGACAGCCATGCTGAAGGTTCATCTCTAGCCCTTACTGTATGTGTTCATCCCCTCAAATTTTGAAACCTGAGCTTCCATTTTTATTAAATGATGTTAACACTCATTTGACCTCTTTGGGAGGGATGTGGAGAGTCCAAGAGATCAAGTTCTGAAACTGGTATTGGCCACAGACTGAAGAAATGCAGATGCACTCTCCAGCCAGGGGAGAGAAGGCTTATCCCCCCTTAGGAGAGTGTTAGGGTTAGTGTTGGTTGGGGTTGGGGTTAGTGGTGGTGTTAAGGTCTGGGTTGGGGTTAGGGTTGAGTTGGGGTTAGTATTAGTGTTTGGATAGGGGTTAGGGTTAAGGTTGGAGTGAGAGTGGTGGTTGGGGTTAGTGATAGGGTTAAAGTTGAGGTTAGTGTTAGGATTAGGATTGTGATTAGTAATTGCTGCCCTACTGCTGTAAGCAGCATTTACCAAGATCACATTAGGTCTTGACAATGCCTTTCAGTTTGGACAACACTGTTGTTATTTAATAGATGAGAAAACTTGATCTTGGAAAACTCCAAGCAGGTCATATGATTCTTTGCTGCTTTAAATGCTTATCTTGGAACTTAGCATTCTGGAATCCTAATCATTCCATTGCTGCCCTTATGACCCAGATTGTGCTCGCTGGCCAATCTCCCTCTCTCTCCAGTCTAGCTGTGTTATTTTTTCCAAGATGAGCATTTCTAACAGGCATGCCCTGGCTACACTCTCCCTCTTCTTCAGCCATGCCACTGAAAACACAAGCCTCACGTGTTATGACTTATTTGTAAGTACTGTGGGTGGCATTCAGAGCCTTGTGCACAGCTGACAAGTGCTCCCAGCCGTTGCTCTGTGGAGACAGGGTCTTGTGAAGCTCCAACTGACCTTGAATTCACTACATGGGATCAGTTCCACTTTGACTGCTTCCAGGCTTTGTTACCATGCCTGGCTTCTATTTTACTTTATTTTCCCTTTTTCTTTTTTTAAATTTCTGTTCTTTGTTGTTGTTGTTGTGTATGATCATGTGGAGATCAGAGGACAAGTTTTAGAACCCTGCCCTTCCATTCTAGCATGTGGGTCGTGGGGAATGACCTCAGCTGCTCAGGCGTAGTTAGCACGAAGCACCTTTAAGCCATCTCCCAGACCTTCTACTTTTCTACTCTACTGTTTCAAGGCAGATAGTACCACAGACCTTTCATGCATCATCTAACATGAATCATGTGGCTCTATCATCTATCTATCTGTCATCTATCATCTGTCTACAAATTGCCTTGGGTCTCCCCCTGCCCTCGCCAGAACACAGAAGGGACTTCTTTTACCTACTACTGAGACTTCAGTGCCTACAAGAGTTCCTGGCAAGATGCTCCAGGCCCAGCCCTGGGAAACATTCTTACTATTCCACTTTGTCCTCCTAATCATTCCAACCACCAAGAGATGACATATTCAATAATTGGGTGCCAGGTGAGGAGCCAGACAAGCAAAAGCTAGACTCTCCATCATTGATCATCCGCGCCCTGGGCTCAGCAGTACAATCTGTGAAATAGAGGTGTGCAAAGTATCCACATCAGAAGTTCTCTGGAGACTGAAGAACACAGTACAGTAATTCCTCAGTGGTAGTCACTGCCCCCCCCCAACATGGTCATTAGTATCGACCCTGCTGTGGCATAGCCCAACTAACATAATGGTCTTTTAAAAAATAACTTTTTTTTCAAAAACCTTAAGTTAATGGTCACTGCTGGGGCCAGAGCCTGTTCCTTGTTCTCCTAGTCAGGGTTCTTTGCCGTCCTGACCCCACCCTGTTTTCCACAAGAGGGCATGAAGCATTCATATGGCCAGCCCTCCCCCTCTCTCCTCTACAGAGTGGTCACAGCCACAGCTCTAGACACTGTTTCATGCCCAAGCCTCACACCTGATGCTGTCTGATTCCATCCGGAAGCCACGTCCTCTCACCTTCTTGTATCAGAATTGTGGCCCAAGAATGTATCCACCACAGATCTAGAATCATCACAAAATCCTGATTCTTCCTAGTCCTTTACTGACCTTTGAGACAAAAGAGGACCCTCCCTTATCCCAGTGGAAAAAAAAATGCTTCCAGATAACAAAAGAGAGCCACCCCAAGAGAACATCCCTTTCTCCTTGGGGTTCTGTGATGCAATGTTTGGAGCTGTGGCTGCCATCTTGAACCACAGACTGTCTTCCAGAGTACACAGGGAAGTGTACTGGAGATGCAGGAAGAGTGTGGGGAGAAGCACCCACAATATCCTCACCAGCAGTTAGTCTATCCTTAACACTGTGGTGTGGGGAGACTACATGGCTGGACTGTTCAGTCATTATTGGTCTAATGTTTCTTATTCCCAAGAACATCTTCATACCACTCACCAAAGACTCCCCCCCCCCCATCTTTCTTCTGGTATCATCCCCTCATGGTTTATCTGGTCTTTTCTCTATGGCTTGCAATGCCCATCTGCACCCACCCAGGACTAAGTTGGTTGTCTCATATGTGTAATATCCAGTTGCTACAAGCTACAGCCAAACTCTGTCATTAGCTGTCCTTAGCATGTCCTGAAAAGAAACGCTAACACCCTGTCCCTGCTGTCATGACTCACTATATCCCCATAGTGTGGCATGAAGCTCAGAACTTCCCCAGAAGCTCTCACATCTTTGCTTATAGTCCTGCCTTGTGCCAGGTAGCTGGAGAGACAGCTGTCAGGACAACATTCACACTCCTCTCTTTCATGGAAGTCACTGGAGTTGTGCTTCACAGTCCTTGGTCTTTCAATCACACTAAACAATAAGCAGGGAAGAAATCAATAGTTCAGTAGTTCGTTGCAGACATAGATATATTTTTTTCAATGACTCAGAAAACAGTAACTAGCTGTTAATCACACATCTAGGAAGAACAGAGCTAAGATGTCCACCTAAGGTTCTTTCTGCTGCATGAAAACTTAAATTACTGTTAAAGTTTTATCATTGAATTACTAATTATTGAATACATTGTTTGAACACAATTTTTGTGGTCCAGATATTCTTTAGCATGCATTGACCAAACAGTTGTGAACATACTTTATAAGAAAGCATTCTTAAGAGGTTCTACATAAATGCAACCAAAGCTTCCATGACAAGATGCTGCCTTATGGCCAGACATGACCAACTAGGATGGAGGGAGTCACGGTGTCCAGGCAGCACATGGGGGAAGCTGTGGGTTGGGAGAACGAGAGCTGGCCTCGTAATCAAATGACAGTGACCCCATAACCACTGCCCTTAGCCAGCATGGAATAGCTGGGGAGAAAGCTTTCTCAGAAGAATAGTTCTCCAGTCTTAGCAAGCCTGGTGCTATATGTAGGAGGTCCATCTGCACCCTCTTCCTCTAGGACATGAATGATGGGGGATGGAGTGGAATATCTTATTGGGAGTAGTGATGCTGGTGGTAATATTTGTGGAAAGACAAACAGGTCAATAGAGAAGGTAGAGAGAGAGGTGGATAGTGGGTCTCATCAGATAAACAGATAAGAAGGATAGGTGTGGATAAGATGGAACACAAAAGTGTAGTGGGAGTTAGTTTTCCTTGGTGAATTAGTAAGGGCTTCTGAAATGCAGACTCTTAAGGGGCATGCAGATCAGCATGGAACCTGGCAGCACATAGTCCTAAGATAACCATTGAGAAGGCACTCTGGAAGCCAGGGAAACTGGAAAGAGCTTTTGTCTTGGCATTGCTTGGACACTAGCAAGATCTGAGCTGAAATGGGCAGAGCCCAAGTGAAAAGCCCCATTCAGAAGCTCAACTCTGAGGCAGGCAGAGAGTAGCACCAGGTAGAGGGGCATGGCCAAGTGTCCCCAGTTGCCACGAGGGAGCCCATGAGCTGTGAGCTATCTCGAGAAACCTTGAGAACCACACCCTATTTAAGCACTAGAGGTGAGAGAGCCCTGGCGAGAGAGGACCTTGTCCAGGAGATAATGAATGAAGTGCCAGCAACGTCTGCCGTCTGTCAACCCTTAGGTCTCACCAGCCCTGCGGCAATAGGAATTGGCGATCGGAAGCCTTGGCACGTAAACTGAGAACTGCTGAGGAAACAGGAGACAGGGCCACCTGTGAAAGAGAGAGAGAGAGGCTCTTGCCACAAGCAAGCCCAAGAAAGCAGGCAGAAAAGGCGTGGCATAGAAGCCGCTGAGAGAAAAGTTCGTGAAAACTGGGCACTGAAGACATCTGCCCAGGGGCCTGAGAGGTGTGGAGCGAGCAAGGTGCAAGGGATGAAAGCGAAGTTCTGAGGTTGCAGCCAGGACCTCTACAACAGGCAGGAGGGTAGCCCCTGACATTTCCGGGTGTGATTTAGGCCCAGACAAGCAAATAAGACCCAAAAAGGCCTCGAAGCCCGACAAGGCCCTGAGGCCAAAGACTAAGTCACATGGTGCAGCAGGCGCCCTGAAGGAGTTCAGCTAGTCCAAATGGACGGACTGAGGAGACTGTGGAGGTGACAGTCATGGCTGGCTGACTGAAGCCGGTCCCAAGCTGAACAGCTGAAGCAGGCTGACCGCAGGAGTCGATGAGCAACACTAGGCCTTGAGCCTGAGGAGAAAGCCTTAAACTTAAGCTGGCGCAGACTGTGTCAGAGCCAGACTGCTGACTGCTGTTCGAGGTGTGCCAGCAGACAGAAGGCTGACTAAGTGGCCTTCATGGACCTGTGCTAGAGAATCTTAATATCCATTCAAAAGGGTTAAAGTAGGATTGTTTAAGTGTTATCAGGTATTAGGTGTTTATAGGTTATAAGCTATGGGTGTTTATTAGGTATTAATAAATATAGGCTAATAAAATGTACAATTACACAAAAGGGAGTCTCTGCCAAAGCTCTGCACCCAGGTTTCCTCTCAGTCTTCTGTTCCCTTGTAAGGCTTTTAGGTTCATCCCTAACTATATAAACAGGCACCTATAAGGTCTTTGTATAAAATGTTTTCCACTGCCAGGGTTTATGTCAAGAGAGCTTGACATGGACATACCTGGGACAGAATGGCATTCGGAGAAGGAAGCACAGTAGAGACACAGAGTGGGGTGTGAGGGTAAGTCATGAAAATGTATTAGGAATGCAAACAGAGAGTAGTGTTAACCTGGGTCTAGGGACGTAACAGGCATCTGCTTGGCCTTTCAGAGTGCTGGTTCAGGCTGCCCTGACTCATGCAGGCTCTACCAAACACCCTTTAAAGATGACAAGACCCAGATATCACTCCAAAGAGACTTGCCAAGCAGTGAGTCTGACAGACACATAGACGGGGAAAAATTAAACACAAGAAATTATATTGAATATATGGACTACGGTGTGTGGAAATGAATTTGCAGCTTGTTGAAGTGTTGGGAGCAATGGGGTAGATAACACATTTCAAACAGAGGGTGCATCGCGTGGGTTGGGACTTAAAGGTGAGTGGAACGTTCAAAACAGAGAGTGGGGATTAGTAGGGCACTAACGGAAGATATTATACATAGAGTCCCAGGAGAGAGTGACGAGTCACCAGCAGAGAGGCCCAGGCTGTGGCAATGAGGAGGGCCCTCCCACCTGTGTTGCCTGGAGCAGCCACAGAGATCAGGAGAACCCTGGAGACGATTTGTTCCCATCTAAAACATCTCTAGGATGTACAGAAGCACCCAGGAATCATGAAGCGCTACTGTGCACAGCTCCTGCCCACCGGCAGCTTGCTGAGGAAGAGAGGCATTACCTAAGCAAACGGTATTTGCCAGCCAGCTTCTGGGACTGAAATGGGAGGAGTCTCAGATCTGGGGACTCTGGGTAAAAGACTCTACCAGGGATGTAGCACCTTCTCTTTCTGTCAGGGAAAAAGAAATGACGCATTGATTCCCTCCAGGATTTCAGTCTGTTAGTTGGCAACCTTTCTCCTGAATCTTTGTGTTCTTTAAAAGCACAAACACCTCATTTCAAACTGTTTTGGGAGGGTCGTTTGTTTGTTTACTAAAAATCTAAGGGCTGGTAAGGCTCACCTACTACCCTGTCAAGGTTATACTGATTGTAGCCACATTCATTTATTGGGGCCCCTATATTTAGAACTATAAGATGCAATGCGTCTGTTTGCTCTAGCCTTGCTATACACAATTATTATTCCGTTTTACCCAGGTGTTTAGAGAGGCCACACAGACAATGAACTTTTGATATGTTTGATTCAATTTATTGAAGGTCTACTCTTTGCTGAATACGTAGCAGTTCCCAACATCAGGCTTCCAACGGGTGCCTAAACTCAACTTGAAGACAGGATACCGAACAGCTCTCAGAGGGACAGGCTGAGCCGAGTTTCACATTGAGGTTTTGGCAGGGCCCACAAAGCAGGAGTTGTATCAGGCGAGGCATGAGGCATCTCCTTGCTCTAGTCTCTTCCTGCGCATTGTCAGGATCAGCTCTGGATGAAGGAACTTTCAACCGCCTCATTGCCAGAGGGGTAAACTGAGGTCCACAGGCATGGGATGGCTTGCTGTTCTCTCTGGAGAAAAAGGATGCAGGGTTTGTACACAGCACTTATACTGCACCCAACGCCTCATCTCCCATCACAGCACCATCACTGTCTCAAAGTCCAAAGAAGTCAAGAGACTAGGCCAGGTTCAGAGCAAGAGAAAGGCAGAGCACCCTAGATGAGTTCTGTTGTTTCCACCTCCTCACCTGTGTCCCCATGTAGCTCCCAGGGGTGTAGGACCATGCCCCTAAGAAGGAAGCAGAGCGCTAGAAACTCAGGGGAAAAATATTCTCTGTATACCCTTTACTGTACAAGGCATTATTGGATCCCTAGGGTCATGAAATTGGAAGGAATTAAAGGTGTCCTTCCAAATCCCTTTTGATCCCAACTGTGGCAGTGCTCTTGTTTCTTGTCCTCCTGAAGGAGAAGAATTTCCATGAGGGCACAGACAAAACTGGTAGCCAGGGTTCATTCCTAGCAAGCAAGAAAGTAAGTGAGCTGGTATCCGTTACAGTGAGGGCAGGCAGCTGAGCAGCTTCAGTGTTACCTCCCCTAATGTTAGGGCTTAGAAATCTTGGTCTAGCAGGGTGTGGTACTACAGGCCTTTAATCCCAGTATTATGGAAGAGGCAGAGGCAGGTGGATCTCTGTGAGTTAAAGGCCAGTCTGGTCTACAGAGGGAGTCCAGGACAGCAAGGGCTACACAGAGAAACCTTGTCTTGAAAACACAAAAACAAAAAAAAAAAAAAATCTTGGTCTATCAATTCTCCTTCATTGGTCCTTCCCTGCCCTACCCCTTGGTGGTCCGAGATGGTGTCTGTTTCTCTCAGAAGAGGTAGAGTCCTAGAAGTTTTCCTAAGCCATAATTTCAGTCTGATAATTAGATGTCAGAATGTATATTAAAGTGTAGTTATCCATAAAGTTGAGGAGTTTACTAGAGTAAAGAGCCACGGTGCCAGATCCTGGGTAGGGGAGCATCCTCTGTAGAATCAGAAGCCTGAGACTGGCTTTAAACCCACCCCCTATTCTCCACCTTCCACCATCACCACCCCCACCACACCCCCACTTCTGTCTACCCTGCCTCATAACTGTTCCATACCCCAGCTACTAGCCCTCTTATAAATATCTTCCCCATGTTCCAGACCTCTCTGTTTTAATGCTAGCATGTGCTTTAACCCTAATAGAGAAGACAGATAAAAGCAAAGATCCCTGGCTCCCTCCCAAGCCTGTCAGCAAAATGAATGAGGGCAGTGCCCTGCATTTTCAGCAAACCCCCTCCTCCCAGGAATTGGAGGCTAAAAATCTCAAAGCAATACTTTACCTTAGACTCGAACAAGTACACCCTAGACACAAGTTCCCAGGGGAAGCTCCCAAGCTCTAGACTGTTCTTCCCTAACACATCTCCTCAAGGCATCCCAGCTGGCTGGGGACACCATTGCTGAGTCCCACAGTAGTGCACAGATGGAACCTGAGCCTGTGCACAACAACCAGTGAATTCATTACCCCCCCGAGTTAGCTCCTACTGGGGGACCCAGCTGAGCAGACACCTATGCCAGAACACCTCTCCCAGCCAGAGAGCAGAAGGCTGCTGTTCCTCCTAAACCCTGAGTAAGCTCAGGAACTTGCCTCACTGGAAAGGCAAGACAGAGCTAGCTGTGGGCACCCCATGGGAGTGTGCTGGTGGCCTTGGACACTGTCTATTTGGCGGGGGAAAACTGAGCAATTCACAGCCTGGGCTGGGGGGGGGGGGGATGTGTAGCGCAAACACCGCTGGGGCGACACCACCCTCTGCTGGCCATATGCGGCCACAACACCATCCTCTTAACTGGAACACAGACCCAGGTAGGGAGAGCCTCCCAATGTGAAAGAAGATGGAGAAGCAGCACCCCTGCCCCAAGAGCACCTCTTCAGGGAGTGTACAAGCTGGACTCAAGAGGAAGAGGAGTCATTGACCCCCTTCCTGGCCACATTGGCTTTCAGCTGCTCACCAGTACTCTAGGCAAGTGCTGTACCCCTGAGCACATTCCTAGCCCTGAAGCTTTTTTTCCCTAGGTATTTTTGTCTGTGGCTTTTTCTTATACTCTGAGGCCCCCATGATCTTAGTTCTGACAGTTTGTGGGCCTGGACGACAGTAACTATTTCCTTGAGGAATGACAAGGTCACTGTCTCGTGTTGCAAAAGGCTTGAGCTGTCCCAGGGATGTGGACAACAATGCCCAGCAGCCATTGCAGCTACAAACCTGGGTGGAAACCCCTTTCCTAGGCTTATGTGGACAGGAGTCGCTGTGGATGCCCTGGCCTGAAGTTTGCCACGTGTCAGACACGTGCTGTACCATCAACTCAACAGGGATTCTCTCACGTGGACTTTGAAAAGACTCAGTGAAACTGAGTCACAGTGAGGTTAAACCCACTGGTCCGAGGTCACACAGCCACCTACGGGGACAGTTGATACTTCAGAACCTGTATACATACAGCATGCCTCCCAGAAAAAGACCCTGCGCGCACACCTCTGCCAGAAGGTACACAGCCTTTCCTGAGCCTTCTAGAGCTCTAGCTATGAAATAGGGCCACGGTCCTGTCCTTCTCTCATCTACCCCTTCTCTCACAGCAACCTCCCCACATGATTCATTAAGCCAGTCACCATGCCCAACCCGCAGGGAGGTTCCTCGTGAGGACACAGACTACAGTGCTAGGAGAGAGGACAGCGGAAGAGATGCCAACACGTCGGGCTGGAGCCAAGGCCAGTGGCTCTGTTCTTCCTGGAGTATTTACTGAGTGCCAGGACTGGGGAGAGGGCTCTGGCCTACCCCCTGCCCTACATGGGTATGCATCCCAATGACGGAGCCCATGGGAGAATTCAGAAGCTGGTGATATCATCCTCCATGACAACTAGGAAAAGATGAAGCAGGTGGGCAGGGACCAGCCTCGTGCAGGTCCCGCTTCCCTGTGGACTACTCAGAGTTCCCCAATTCTCGGGAACAGCTGCCATTTTCTCTTGACTCTCTTCTCCCTCTCTCGGGGAAAATGGCTTTCAGCCTCCCATAGACAGGTAGTTGGGAAACACATCCAACAGTGTATCTTCTGGCTTCCTTGGAAACAGAGTACTGCCTCCCCAGACCCTGAAAAGGTGAGATACACCTCCCTAGAGAAGTCTATGAGATGAGTTCGGAGCAAAACACACATACACACATACACACACGCACACACACAAACAGTGTCTCAAACCAAGCAGTGCCAGTTGATCCTGGTGTGTGGAATATCTAGTGGGCACAATCACCACCAGGTCATGTGAGGGAGCCTAGAGGGGCCTCTTGTGCCCCAATCCTGTCCACACTACACAACACGATGAGTCTGCCCCTATAGGGCTGGACCCTGGGCCCCTTGAGTGCTTTACACTTCCCAGCCTCCAGCCCCTCCTTTATGCATCTGTCCCTGTCCACCTGTTTTATGAGGAACACCTGCCTGCATAGCCTCACAACCACTAGGCACCTGCTCCCTTTCTTTGTGACCAACCTACCCATTTTTGTGTGCTGGTGTCTTAGTTAGGGTTTTATTGCTGTGAAGAGACAGCATGACCATGGCAACTCTTCTAAAGCAAAACATTTCATTGGGACTGACTAACAGTTCAGAGGTTTAGTCCACTATCGTCACAGTGGGAAACAAGGGGGCACACAGTCAGACATGGTGCTGGAGAGGTAGCTGAGAGTTTTATATCTGGATCCGCAGGCAGTCAGAAAAGAGACAGACACTGGGCCTGGCTTGAGCTTCTGAAACATCAAAGCCCACCACCCCACCCCACCCCAGTGACACACTTCCTCCAAAAAGGCCACACCTACTCCAACAAGTGCCACTCCCTATGAGCCTATGGGGGCCATTCAAATCACCACAGCTGCTCTGACTAACTTCCTCCGTTGGTGAGGATCCAAGCAAAAACCCCCCACCCCCCAACTCAAGACACCTGCTGCGTCTTCACCTTGAGCTGAGGTACCCAGAGCATATGTAGAGTTCACAAAAGCAGCGTCTGCCTCAAGTCCTCCTCACCACAGCCTTCTACAGTGATCCCCTCTAGAGATTCAGGGGTGCACAAGTTTAACACTAGCAAACGCTTTCAGCCTTTCAGGCTCAGCTAGGGTCTACAGGGAACACCAGTGGCTCAGGTTGGAGCCTGATTCCTGTCTCTGTCTAGAACCAAAAGGGCACATTAGGAAGTGATACATGCTTAGATGAGAAGAACAGGCCAAAGGGTACATTCCCCACTTTGAATTCTACCTGGGCAAGCTAGGGCCAACTCCCTGCCCACCTTCCCAGCCCACCTCCTGCCCTTCCCTCCCAGAAGATCCATGACCCGCAAAACTGATATTAGCGCTTTCAGCTCCATTTAACTACACAAATGGCTTGGTCACAGCTGACTAGTCCCAAATTCGCCCTTGATTTTCTTTTAACTCACCGTGGCTCAGTCCCCCTGTAATACAGGTAGAGGAGGTATATTTGTTCCCAAACGCCCCTCCTGGGGTTAATCATGCACAGAACAAAACTCCATTTGAGCCACTTAATGATTTCATTTCCACCCTAGGTTTGAAGGTGTTGTGGCTACAATACAAATGCAGCTCTCTCTCGCTCCTCCTCCTACTCCGGATGTCTGTGTGCCACACAGGAGAAAACAGCTCATCAGCAACTCAGCCATTCCATCCCAGCGGGAGCTGCCAACCACCTCTGGCCCCTCTCTTTTCCTAGGATCACCTCCTCTCCCTGGGAAAGCCACGCCTGTCTTTAACATCCACCTGCGGAGGAGTCTGTGCTTTTAATCCCTTTCATTCCCTCCCTCATCCCAGACACTTAAGAGTCCGGGCCAGTTCCCTAAACATCCTCCGTGTCTTGGGAGTGGCGCCCCTGCCTAGTGGACCCCTTTTATTGCCAGGGTGTGACAATGCCTCAGCTCTCCACCCAAACAGTCCCTCCTATGACAACAAGCTTTTTTTCTCTCTAGCAGAGAAAAACACTCCAGCCCTCTCCATACTTTTTAACCAGTGTGTGTGACAGTTTATTTGACACTCTGAGCTCCCCAGGACATGACAGACTATTATACATCGGGCATCTCATATCCTACTGGGCATCCCGTATCGGCAGACTATTGGGTGTACGTGCTCAGTACGTTTTCTTTGAATGAATTGCCTCTATATTATTTCATGTGTGTGAATATAAACTGTTTTCATAACTAAACAAAGATATTCAGGGGCATCTCATCTCTTTAGGCTTCCCAAGCGGTGCTAAAAATCTACAACAAGCCCTGGTAGGAGTCTCAGAAAAGGGCCAGGTCACCTTCAGGAGATATTGTTTGTGTGGAAATGGTGCCATCTAGTGGTGTAGGGGGACATGGCCTCTCAAGCAGGGATACCAGGGCTGAGACAGGTGGGGGGGGGGTTAGTTTTTGGTTTTTTGTTTGTTTGTTTTTATTAATTTATTTATTCATTTTAACATCCAATTCACAGCCCCCTCCGTCCTCTCTTCCCAATACTACTTTCCCACCCTCTGCCCCCATTCTCCCTTCCCCTTCTTCTCAGAGAAGGGAGCCCCCAACAACCTGCCCCAATACCTCTTCCACTGAAGCCAGTCAATGCAGCCCAGCTAGGGGAAAGGCACCAGATTGTTGGCGACATAGTACGTGTCAGGGATAGCCCCTGCTCCAATTGCTAGGGAACCCACATACTGAAGGTGTGGCTAACATGCCTCTCTTCCAGGGCTCTAGACTACACTCTCCCCTGGGTATGGGAGCCTGGCCGCATTCCTCCTACGTGCAACATTTTTCACCTCAACTTGTGT
Source organism: Lophiomys imhausi (assembly GCA_907164525.1). Classification (NCBI taxonomy): domain Eukaryota; kingdom Metazoa; phylum Chordata; class Mammalia; order Rodentia; family Muridae; genus Lophiomys; species Lophiomys imhausi. Next base: position 11,658 of record CAJQZJ010000539.1, on the reverse strand, counting down.
GTGCATCCCTCCTCACCCTGTGTCTGTCTATATCACCGGGATGGACTCAACAATTCAGGCCCAGATTGAACTGACCTTCCAGCCTGTCTACCTTAAGTACTGACAGTATTCCTAACCCTCCACCACACTCTTCTCCCACTGGGCCTGGCTCAAGCCCCATTCTTCCTCAATCTACTGTTTTCTCCCCGACTACACTCCCTTCCCCCTCCCTACTCAAGGTGTCCCCCCACAACATCTGCCCCATCCTGTCTCTGCCTGTACAATCACTCTCTGCTTCTGTGTGTCGTCCCCCCCCCCCCCCGACCCACTGTGACAAATGTCCAAGACTAAAAATTTAAAAGGAGAGAATGTTTGCTTGGGCTCACCTTTCACAGGCCTCAGTCCCTGGTTACTTAGCTCCACTGTCTGAGTCAGGAGGTTGAGCACGGCAGTCGGGCGCTCACACAGAAAACAAAACAAAAACAACAACAACAAAAAAAAATCTAATAACTTCATGGTGGATAGGTGGGAGGAATGGAGGAGCGAGTGTGGGAAGACACCTGAAACACGTGTCTGTGACTCCTCCTGCTTTCCACTACCAAATAATATAGCACCAGAAGCTGGTGACCCCATGGTCAGCTGCAGTGCCCCTGGGCGCCACTCAGTGGAGATGAGGTCTTTAATAGGGCTTCCCTGGCTTTGCACCCCCTCCAGCCTGAGTAGCCCTCAGTTCCCGCCATCTCTCTCCATGTTCCCTTCCACCCTTATAGCCCAGCACACCGCCCTCCTGCCCCCCTGAGTAGGAGATTCTCATTCACTTTTCTTCCTCCGCCCACTCCACTGGAGAACAGGTGACAGGAGGGTAGGTGTCCGTGACCCATGCAGGCAGTGGGTAAGGACCTGCATGGCTCCGATCCCTTCCTCTTCTGGAAATAGTTGAGTTAGAGTGGACAAGGAAAGCAGAAGTGGGTCCCCCGGAGATGGCAGCTACTTCCCCCCCTCCCCGGAAGACAATGAGAGGAGAAATGGGGAGAAGGAATGGAGGCAGGTTTCTAAATAGGGCCAATAAAAGGAGGGAGACGCATCCAGGAGCCCTATAAAATACCTAAACTGGCTACTGTCCATTAAGGGCTACAAGGGATAAGACGTGCCTTCCCTGTTGCTAGGACTCATGGGTGTTCATTTGCCCGAAGCAAATTCTTTGCCCATGGCAGGGAACTCAGCAACGCCCTAGCTGACCACAAACACCTGCTTACAGAGTCGAGCTGGTTGCAGGGCACCACCTGATGATTGCTCACCCCAGCCTAGCTCTGCAGGGAACCTCTGCTCATTGGCTCTGGCCCCCTCAAGGGAATGTTGATGCAGTTGTTTGATGCCTGTGTGACATTAGGGAAGTGACTCAACTTCTCTGAAGTTCTTGTTCCTCATCTGGAAATGGGGATGACGATTTAAAAATGAAAATTAAATTCAATTTTTAGAATAAGTGCAACATTTTAAAAATAAAAATGAAAATAAAGCTTTTATTTTCAGAGTAAGGCAGGTTTTTTGTTGATACGCAGTATTTCTTAGTGGTTACAAAAGTTGGGGTTAGCATGATTCCTTTATCTCCTCTGTTGTGGTGGTTTGAAAGAATGGCCCCCACAGATTAATAACCGCTTAGGGAGTGGCACTGTTTGAAAGCATTAGAAGGTGCGGCCTCGCTGGAGGAAGTGTGTCACTGGGGTTGAGCTTTGAGGTGTCAAAAGCCCAGGCCATGCCCCAGTGGCTGTCTGTTCCTGCTGTCTGTGGATCTCGGTGTAGAACTCTCAGCTCCTTCTCCAGCACCATGCCTGCTGTGTGCTGCCAGGCTTCCAGCCATGATGAAAATGGACTAAACCTCTGAACCTATAAGCCAGCCCCAATTAAATGCTTTCATGTGGAAGAGTTGCTGTGGTCATGGTGTCTCTTCACAGCAATAGAACACTGACTAAGACACCTGTCGAAATTAAAATTTCATCAGGGCAGGAACATAGTGACTGGAAAGAAAGTACTGAGTTCTAACACTTCCTTTAATCATAATGGGCTTTACCCAAAGTACTTAAGCTCCTCGGTGGTCTTGCAAATGAACTAAAAAAATCAACAACTGGGCTCCTGGTGGCATAGGCCTGTGACAACAGTCTTATAGGCCACAGGATCGGGAATTCAAGGTCATCCTCAGCTGCATCGTGAATGTGAGGCAAGGCTGACACCTTGTTTTTAAAATAAAAAGGTTGTTCAAGGAAAAAAATTTTAAAAAGCAAATAACCTCTTCTTAGATCCACTGCTGGCCTAGAGGTTGCAGGAGCAGGCTT
>CAJQZJ010000537.1:1489672-1499781 GCA_907164525.1 Lophiomys imhausi | reverse complement strand
CATTATTGCTAGGATCTGGAGACATCCTATTGTTTTGGTGTTTTTTTTACCATGTTCTTGCGCTGACCTTTTGTCATCAGATGGACCCAGGTTATCTGTTTGTTTCTTTTGTTGCCTGACCTTGGTGCTCAGGAAAACTCCCTGCCCTGGGGGTTGGCTGATCCTGAGATCCTAGTGTTTACCTGCAGATGGCGGGCAGATTCCTGTAATAGACTGACTGACTCTCGGAGAGTAGGGTGGCTGCCGCTCTCCTCAACTGCTTGTGACCCCATTGGACCAATATAGAGGGGATTGGAGTGGGGAGAGGACTAGCCTCTGAGGACCTGGGAGCTGACAGGTCTCCTCAGAAAGGCAGGTAGAGCTGTGGTTGGGTCTGTGTTCTCCTCTCACTGACCCAGTCGTTCTGGCTCCCCAGCTGGGCTGACTATGCAGGCAGGGAGCTCTACCCACAACAGATGCTGGCCACAGTGCGCCTGTTGCTGACTGCCTCAGATGCTTGGGTGCTAGGGTGAGTGACCCACCCGCCCCAGTATTTGTGGAGAACACACTGTCGCAGGCTCTGTTTGCAGGCAGTCTTGGCTCCTAATTGCTTTGCTGTGACTGGGTTAGGTCTCTGCCTCTCTGCTACAGTGCACACTGTGCCACCATGTTGGAGACTCCGGAAAAAAATAATCTCACTTACCTTTGCTCTTGTGGTGTGGCTCGAGTGCAGGCTGGATATCAGGCAGACAGGCGGGGCTGCTGGTCTGTGGCTGGAGCTGTGGGCTGGATCCGCTTCTGGGCTAGATCTCTAGCCAGAGCTCCTTTCTAGACCGGTGATGGAGCTGGCTGATCTCAGGGGTGTGTTCCCGGGAACTGCGTGGGCTGTTTTACCTGGTGACCGGTCTCAATGTTCGCTGTGGGAATTCAGACACCGTCTGTGTTTCACTGTAGCCTAGGGGACCTCACATTCACTCCACAGTGACTAATCTCATTCACCTACTACTCAGATGCACTGCTCTATGGTCGGCGCCATCTTGGATCCCCATAAGTTAATTTTTAATTCTCACATGTCTAGAAGGCAGTTTTAGTTTACTTAAGCATCCAACAGTTACAGGGCATTATTCTCAGAACCTCGTGCTAACTGCTTTAAGCCTCATAAAACTCAATGGGGCAGTACTGTTGTTCTGTTTATAAAAGAGTAAAGTGAGGCACAGACCATTCCACATATGGAGCCCACGCTTGTGTCCACCATGGTACAAACACGGCACAGTTAATATTTCATTATATTTAGCTTGACATTTGTATCACACTCTGGGACTTATGAACCATGCGAACATGGAAGCTTTATTAATATTTAAAACTAGGCCTTCAAACCAGTCATTGCTATATGCCTCGTGACGAACACAATAGTCTTTATTTTATTAAAGATAATCTAATTCTCTGATTCCTCAGGAAATCTTCCTACTAACTTTTGTTTCATTGGATACAGCTAAGACATTGAGAGACATGGCTCATTTTGCTTTTATTTCCATCTCCTCCTTCATCTTCCTAGTGTCAGTGTAAGTTAGTGGGTACCCTCCACTTGTGAAATTATAACATTGCCCTAGAAAGCAGCAAGTTGGTCCGTATTCCAGTATGTGTTTGCAGGAGGATTTTCACCATGAGTGTGTCTCTTTGTTGGTTGAGTAACAACTTAAAATAATGATATGTACAACTTCTGGAAGGAAAGGATGTGGTTTTGTTTGTTTGTTTTGGTTCTTTGTGTGTATGTGCATTTTGCTGACAATTCCTTCATAATTAGTAATGGATAGAGTTTGCTTGTCATCAAGAAATAACAGTTGCCGGGCGGTGGTGGCGCACGCCTTTAATCCCAGCACTTGGGAGGCAGAGGCAGGCAGATCTCCGTGAGTTCAAGGCCAGCCTGGTCTACAAAGCAAGTCCAGGACAACCAGAGCTGTTACACAGAGAAACCCTGTCTCGAAAAACAAAAAAAAAAAAAAAGAAATAACAGTTGAAATTTCATCTGCCACAGAAAGCCCTGTTCCTTCTCACTTCCCTCCACTCTTGTTCATTTCTTTTTATTTGTAATTTCTTCTGTCTATATAATTTATTTGACAAGGCATCTGTCTTCATTACTTTCTATCACTGTGATAAAACATGTTGGCTGAGGCTACTTTTAGAAGGAAGGGTTTATTTGAGCTTATGATTCCTGGGGGATAAACGTCCATCACCATCTCGCAGGGAAGTTTGGCAGCAGGCAGGCATGACAGTTGTAACAGCAAACTGTGGTTTCACATCTTAAAGTGCAGGCAGGAAGCAGAGAGCATACTGGGAAGGCAAGAGGGCCTCCTTCCCTTTGTTCCACACCAGATCAGGCCGTAGCCTCCTTATCTCCTTCGGCAAAGCCTTGGCTGCAACATTAAATTTCCTAGTGTTCTTTTTCCCTTTAAGCTGTAAATTTTGTATTGTTTGTTTGTATTTATTTTTCGGTATTTTGAGGCAGGGCTTCTTTATGTAACACAGCCATGGCTATCCTGGACTCGCTTTGTAGACCAGGGTGGCCTTCAACTTGCAGAGATCCACCTGCCTCTGCCTCTCTAGTGTTGGGATTAAAGGCACGTGCCACCACACCTGGCAAATTTTGTATTTCTTTCTGCCTCACTTGATCTTTTGCATTATAGATTGGCACAAAAAAGTGATTAATAACCATGTGATAATCAATATTAGACTGTCTTGAAGTCTCCTACACCAAAGAAATTAGTCCATTATTTAAAATTCAGCCTCAGGCAAGTTCTTAGGACCAGAGCAGAAAGCAGCCACATTCTTTGCCAAAATATTACATGATTGATCTCCAATCTGTCATGAATGTTATTCCTTCTAAAATCTCTCGAGGCTGAGCTTCCACATAGCTCTCAGCACCTCTGTCTTCCAAGCTCTGACAAAAATGGTCCCCTAAATTCTGCTTACAGCCTTCAATGACTTTTCTGGCCCAAATTTCCAAAGCCTTCCATATTTCTAAAAAGGAAAAGAAAAAGGAGTTGGTGGTGGAGGAGGAAGAGGATGAGGAGGATAAACTAGTATGGAGAGGCCTGTCACAGCTACAGCTCCCTGTCTTGTACTGATTTCTGCCTGATAATCCTATTCAGTCCCCCGTGCCCCTTCCCAGTCAGCCTGTGTCTCGGTAATTAAGGCAGCAGTGGCAGGAACAGTCCTCCCATGTCCTAGTTGCTTTCTGAGTCTTTGATTCTTAACAAAATTGCCCTCCAGAAAAACTGCAGTGAAGCAGTGTCTATATATGAAAAAAGATTTGTAAAACTATTGTGAACTTTAAATTTAAAAAAAATTCCTCAATTTCTAAAAGATTTGTGTTGATTGTGAAACTGCATATGCTACAAGATCTAATAAACTCTATTGAAGTCCTTCCAGCACGCCCAGGGACACTCAGGGACCCCCCTGCTGATCACTATTTACATGATTTCCTTGATACTTTCCTTAAAGTGAAACCCCTCAAAGACATTTTAATAGAAATTCTTACTTTATATAGAAGTAAATTTATTATATGTGCAGAAATTAATTTTTTTCATCATGTATTTTGTTTTTTTCACAAATCCTCCACCAACATTGTCCAGCCTTCTTGGATCACATCCTCTCCTTGATAACTCCAGGTCACATGCCACAAGTAGAAAATGATGTAAAAACGTGGCAGAATGGGTAAATTAAGTGCAGTTTTCAAATTGCGGCTCTGCTGCTGCATGGAGGGAGGAATTGTGTCTAGACCCAATTTTCTCTAATAAGAATTGCTCCGTCAGTGTGAGGGGTAACCAACTGTAGAAATGTCTGTGGTGTTTGGAACTCTTCTTGATGGTTGAGAAGACGGGTTCTCTATCTTTTCCCAACGATTTTGTTTTCCAGGTGGTGATTTCCATGACTTTATCACTGCCTGATTCTGGTGGGATGGTTAAAGCTCTTATTCCCTGCATTCAGATTAAGAAAGCAGGATTGGGGGCCAAGGATGCTGATCACCTTTGAGGCTTAGAGAGGTAGCAGGATAAAGCCGAGGCACATTCCTCACTCAGGCTTGTTGTTTGTGTACACCACTGTGCAGTCGGGCCTGATTTCATACAGAGTGTTCAGAAAACATCAATGAAACTTTTTCATGTCAGCAACAGTTCAACTCTCCAGGTAGTCAGGACCTTGCCAAGTGGGTCTGCAGGTCAGTCCTGCTGTATAGAGACACTGTGTGTTTGTTCTTTTAGTTACTCTAAAGGCTGTAGTAAGGATTATACAGCATTAACTAGGGCTGCCAAATTACCAGTGCGTGTTAGCAGCTGTCTTTTTAAGTTTTTGATGTATATCTGTATGTGTAGATCATATGTATAAAACTTTTGACACTGGTTAAAACATGTATTTGTAAATTTTGAAGATTTTGTTTTAGGGAGTTATTCTTATTAGCACCAATATTTCCTTAAGATCTTTTGGTTCCTGATTATTAATTTTTTATGTTTATTATTTAGTGTTTGTATGTGTGTAGACGCACACATATGAACATCAGAGAACAACATGGAGGAGTGTCTGTCCATCTACCACATGGGTTATAGGCATCAAACTTAGGTTCTCAGGCTTCACATTAAGTCCCACTGACACATCTTACCGGCCTGGTACTTTATTTTATTCTTCTTTGTTGCTTTAACCCCTGTACATACAATTTCAACTTTTAAAGGTTATTTATTTATTTGAGATATGGTGTCATATATCCTGGGTCAGCCTCAGATTTGCTATATAGTGGAGATAAAAAGGTTTTATTTATTTAATATTTTTTAATTTTACTTTATTTATTTATTGCTTCAGGTTACATCTCCATCACAGTCTCCTCTTTCCACCCCTCCCAGTCCTGCCCTCCCACCCTCTACCCCCTAACCCTTCCATCCCACTCCTCTGGAGTGGAGTGTCCCTACCTAACGGGTCCCCCGCCCCAGTTCAGCAGTCATATGAGGGCCAAGAGCCTCCTCATACACTGGGGGCCTACAAGGCAGCACCACTAGGGCAAAGTGTCTCATTGACAGGGAGAAAAAGAAATCGTCTATGTGGCATGGGTGGATCATTGATTAAAAGGTTTTTTTTTTTTTTTTTTTTTTGGTTTTTCGAGACAGGGTTTCTCTGTGTATCCTTGGCTGTCCTGGACTCATTTTGTAGACCAGGCTGGCCTCGAACTCACAAAGATCCGCCTGCCTCTGCCTCCCAAGTGCTGGGATTAAAGGCGTGTGCCACCAACGCCCGGCGATTAAAAGGTTTTAAAGCAAGGAAATTTGACATTTTGGAATGAAAATCCACCCTCTAAGATGTGGTATCTGGCTCCCTCCAACAAAACATTTGTAATATGCATTTGTTCATATTTTTTTCTTTATCTATGTATGCTTTTAATTTTTTAATTAAGGCTCTCACTGTGCAGCCCAGGCTGGCCTGAAATTTGGCGTTCCCAGGGATCCTTGTGCCTCTTGTTCTGAGTGCTGGGGTGTGTTACCTCAATGAAAAATAGATGTTATTGATAGAAGACAAAATTTGTTCCTATTACAACATGCATAGCTCTCAACTGCCCCTACATCACGGTACCTCTCATTACTGTTTGTCACAGAGCCAGGGGCGCCGTTCTATCCCCTACATTATGGTACCTCTCATTAGTGTTCGTCACAGAGCCAGGGGCGCCGTTCTATCCCCTACATCATGGTACCTCTCATTAGTGTTCGTCACAGAGCCAGGGGCGCTGTTCTAGGCAGCTTTTTAAAGGGACCTGTGGGCCACCGTTAACTTAGTCCCAGTAGAAGCTTTTGTTTTCCGGGCTTGTATGACTTAGTCCAACTGTGGACAGTGTTTTGATTACATTTTTATTGTTAGATTTTGTTTTGTATATTTAGCCAAAGTAATGGGGTATGCCTCCTCACTCAGATATAAAATTAGAGGTGAAAAGGGAACCATTATGATAGATGCTAATGAAATTCAGAAACTTGTGATGAAACATATTCCACTAAATTGGAAAATATAAGAGAAGTGAATAGAATTTTTAGGAGCATATAGCTTACCAAAAATTAAAATTAAATGGAAATTAAATATTTTTTTTTCCTTTTCTGTAAGTCAGGGTTTCCATAGCTCAGACTGGACTCAAACTTGAAATCCTCTTCCCTCTAGTATTGGAATGTTGCTGTGTACAACCTGCCAACCCCTGGCTAGGCTTTTTTTATTTTTTGGGGGGTTTGTTTGTTTGTTTTTGGTTTATTGTTTGTTGCTGAGGTTTTTTTTTTTGTTTTTTGTTTTGTGTGTGTGTGTTTCTTACCCGTCTTGTATAACTCTCATAGAATGCAATGACCATGGAGTTAACTTGTAGTACCCACCTTCTTATTTTATCTCTTTTGAAGGCTGATATATCTTATCATTCTGTGGTGAAGTTCCTCTGTCCACAGATGTTTTCTCGAGTGCTATGGGGAGCTACTTTCCCTGGGGAACTGGCCAATCAATCAAGTTGCTGCATCATCAACACACACACCTTCTGGAATCCTCTTCAAATTCTCAAAGGACTTGAATGCCAAGTCCCTCCAAAATTATCTACAAAATGTAATAATAATAGTAATAATAATAAAATAGCCTTCATTCACTCTGTCCACATCCAAATAAATATTTTCCCTAAGATCCTATAGTTTATTAAGTACTATATCTTTCATTGAGTCAGGCAAGCTCTGCAATTACTGTCAGAAGTTTGAGAAAGAATACTTAATAAATAATTTTTGTAGTATAGTTATTTTAAAATGTGTATTCTGTTAATAATAAGAGCATTAGAGAGAGATTGTATTGTAAATTTGAGGAGTTACCACAGGGCCGACCATTTCCTTTTTACGTTTTAAACATACTAATAAATGATAGGCATGTAGGAAATGTACAAAGAGAGACAGAATTTTAGTATTTAATAAAGTGATATTTTTAAAACTGTGATATTTTATTTTCAAAATATCTAGTTCCTTGGAATACCATATGTACAGAGACAGGCGGGCAGTCGCTTCTGCTTGGGCTTACAGAGCTGGTGATACAGACAGAAGGTGTTCAGTGCCCCTCTCCTAACAGTTTCTGCTTTTTCTATGTGGGGACAGATGAAGGAGGAGCGAAGCTCTAACTTTTCTAATTAGTCTCATTTATGTTACCTAACTTTTTGGACTTCAAAAATTTTATTCTACAAAGATTGGAAGCTGTCTAGCACTCAAATAGAGGGCAGCTAGAATCTTTTTTTTTTTTTAAATCTCCAAATTTAGATGATACTTAGTTTAGACAAATGTAGTTTTCCTTGATGCATGGCTTGCATGAGTGCTTGTAACCCAAAGTGCACTGTCTTCCGGTGCTTCCAGGGTCTAACCCCAAGGTTATTAAGTAGCCTTTGTGCTGTTGGCACGACCCGAGAGAGTCTGAGTGGTGATGTTTCTCAAGAAGCTGGGCAGTTGGCTTTTACCCACTCTGGATGACCTTACCCAAACTTCCCACTCTGCTGTGTGTATTGCATGTTCGTTGTTTTCTTTGTCAAAAGACTGAGACTGATTAAGTACAACCAAAACAAACAAACAAACAAACAAAGGTTGTAGAGTTTGGTAAAAATTCCAGGGGGAGTGCTGAGACTGCCACATGAGTTATTTCCATAACCAGAAAGAAAACAAAGTAAATTCGGAGATTGCTTGAGGATGCAAACCTGCTTTTTTGCTCACTTGGAAAGAACCTGGCACCCTTTGGCTTGGGCCTGGAGGAGGAGGCTCAGTTGGTTAGTTATACTGGTGTACTCTAGAATTAAGTTGTAACGTACATTAAGCTAGGTTGAATCTCACTTCACATGATGGCTGCTTTGGCCCAAATTTTATTTTCCGTCTTTAGTCATATTAATTGAGCATCTCATTGTTTTCTCTCCTTTGACTATTTTGACACTTTCATGCTTTCTTCTTCTCTTCTTCCTCCTTCTTTTAAATAGACTGAGTAAAGAGTTAATAAAATTGATTCCCCTTTGTGTGTGAGAGCTTAAACTGGATTTTGAGGGTCCTTTTGTTCTGAGAAAAGAAATGGTACAGTAGATTTTTTTTGTCATATGTGTTCTAACCCTCTGATGAATAAATTACTCCTGAACATGCATCAAGTATCTGAGCAGATAGCTGCCAAGATACTGGCTTTTTCTGAAGCTTTGGAAACTGCCCACCAGGAGTCATTTTCCTACACCTGTCTGTCAACCTACCAGCCAGGAAATGGCCCCTTGAGGAGTGCATACCAGGCAAATGTACCTAGACATCCTCTAGGGACCAGGTGTGGGCTCCTTGCCTTATAGCCTCAAAATAAGTCTGTCGTCAGGTAGCCTGTTAGAGCCCAGAGGGACTAGATGCTTAGCTGGATCTAAAATGCTCTGTTCTCAGACAACTGTTTCACACACTGTACACAGAATTAACAGTGCTGATGTGCTCCATGAGAAGCCCCTCTCTGCCAAGCCTCTCAGCATTGCAGACTTTCTCCCCAGATGCCTGCCCTGAAGTTCTTGTTTCACATGATATGTTAATGTCCTTCTTTTCCTGGAATCTGTTGATTCCCTGGAATGAAAAATTGGAAACTATGTACTCTTGGGCTGCTTTTTCTTTCCTGTCCCCATCCTCTCTCTCAGAAGTCCAGTTCAGAGCTGCGGCACAGCACAGTGGTAGAATGTGTGCTTTGTCCTGTCCCCACTGTCCCTTGTCCCCTTTCCCACCACTGCCATACTACGCAGCCATGTTTGAACTGTGTATGGTTTCAGTAACTAGGTGCCTTGATAAATTTCTTCTCTTCCATGCTTTTTCGAAGTTGATTTCTTTTACTTAAAAAAATGTTAATTTTGTCAATATGAATCTTTCTTCCAACTCCTGTTCTCCATCGCAGTGGTTCTCAACCTTCCTAATGTTGTAACCCTGTGATACAGTTCTTCATATTGTGGTCACCCCAACAATAAAATTATTTTTGTTGCTACTTCATAACTATAGTTTGCTACTATTACAAATCATAATGTAAATATCTGCTATGCAGATGGTCTTAGGTGACCCCTGTAAAAAGCTCTTTTGACCCCCAAAGGGGACTTGACCTTGCTCTGTTGGAATTGTTACAGTGCCTGGTTTTGTTCAAGTTATTCTTAAAAACCAGAGCAATTACTATTTCTGTTTCCATGTGGGGATGGACTCCAGGTATCATCTGCAATGCCAACTGGCCTCTTCTTCCTTGAGCTGTTCTCTCGTCACCTCCATCTGAGACTCCATAGCTCTATCCATTGCTTTGTTTGAGTTTCCAGGGTTTTGCTGGAGCAAAGTCCAAAACAAGTGTGCAAGGAAAGGTTCACAGGGAGTGAAGACCTTACATGCCTTTACACATGTGCACTTGACTTTCAGGCTTGCATTCGTATGTCAGCTGTAATGGTACTATACCACGTGAGGGCTCTTTGGTTCTGATGGGTCCCTGTGGTCATCGTTTTGTTCTGTACAGCCTTGTTTTGAGAGTGTTTGTGTAGTACACAGCTCTGAACATAGGCAGAGTGTCTCCCTCTGTAGCTGCTGTGAACTTGTCTTTTGTTCTCAGTTTTCAGTGTCCCCTACATCTTGCTGCCTTCCAAAAGCTCCTGCGTGGGAACTCCCATGTATAAGGAGGGAACTGGCTTTCCTCTGTCTCCCTCTAGCCCTGCATCTTCTGGCAGGTCCTATCATGGTACTACAGGCTAACTTACAAGCTTTGGAGGAGCAGAGTTCACTGACGTGACAGTTCCTTTGTTAACACATGGCATGTCATAACTGCATATATTCATGATATATTCACAGGTTTTGATATTTAATTTCTCTTTGGATATTTCCTTAACCAGTAATCCACAGTGTTTTCTTCCACCTGATATGTATATGTGTGTGTATGTATACATATGTGTGTGTGTATATATATATATGTGTGTGTATATATATGTGTGTGTGTATATATATATGTGTGTGTGTATATATGTGTGTATATGTATGTGTGTATATATGTGTGTGTATATATGTGTGTGTGTGTATATATGTGTGTATATATATATGTGTGTGTGTGTGTATATATATATATATATATATATA
>CAJQZJ010000537.1:1391143-1420220 GCA_907164525.1 Lophiomys imhausi | reverse complement strand
GCACATCCGCTCCTGGTCTGTGTGGTCCTGGGAATAGAACCCAGGTTCACATACGTAAGACAAGCACTCTACCAACTGCTGTCAATCTCAAGCTCTATGAAAAACATTTCCTAAGCTACCACTTATTCTGGGGGAAGGTGGTGGCTCAACATCAGATAATATCACTACTGGGGAAGGATAACCTTATGAAGGTCATTTTATATGGGTGGTATCAGCCAGTCTGTGGTCCACTGTAAACTGAACTAGCTTCCTAAGTCAGCTTCTCAGTGTAAGCCACAAGCCCTAGCAGTCCATGGCCACACTCAGTTGCTCACATAGCTTTTAAAAAGCAGTATGCATATATGTGTGTCTGAATGTAGGTATGTGTACATGTAAGTGGAAACACCCACAAAGTCCCAAAGTGGGCATCAGATCTCCTGGGGCTAGAGTTAAGTCAGGTGGTTATGAATATGTCTGGTTTGTTTGTTTGAGACAGGGTTTCTCTGTGTAGCACTGGCTGTCCTGGAACTCACTCTGTAGACCAGGCTGGCCTTGAACTCACAAAGGTCCACCTGCCTCTGCCTCCTGAGTGCTGGGATTAAAGGTGTGTACCACCACTGCCTGGCTTGGATCTGTTATTTTTAAATCATCTGTATATGTATGGTTATGTGCATATGTGGGTGGCTGCCCTTGTAGAAGAGAAGTGTTGAATCCCTCTGGAGCTAGGGTTACAGAGGTTGTGAGCCAACCAGTGTCAGTGCTGGGAACCAGACTCAGGCCCTCTTTCGAAAGAGCAGGGAGTGACCCTAACCACTGGGCCATCTCTCTAGCTCCTGTTTTGAGGATTTGGTTGTATCTGGGGAGTGACCTGCTGAGAGAAGAAATACATTGGCTCCTGTTCTAAGTTGTGTGTCCAAGAATTTGTTGCCTTGCTTTTTGTCCTTCTGCTCAGCAGTTGGCATTTTTAATATAGTGCAGAATAGTATTGCTCGGGCGTGGCTGTGGCATCAGTTCATTGAATAGTCTCAGATTTCTGAGGATTTAATAAGAGAGATCTGAGATGCTAGGATGTTCTCTATGGTCTTAGACTCTTGGTACTTAAATCACTACCCTGGTTCTCTGTGGCTGAAAGAAAGGTAAGACTGAACTTTTCATCAAAATCTAATGACTTGATTTGCCAGCCATCATATTTAGTTCCGTATTCCTCTAAAAGCTGGAAAGAAACATCCTTGGTATTCAAGAGTTACTTGAAGCTTGAAGCCCACATAATCTTTACTGTGTGTATTTGAAAGGTAGATTTATGACCGGATCTCTGAACTGACCTCGGACAGTTACTATCATTCTTTAAAATACAAAGCCCTGTGGTAAAGCTGGAAGGAGTGAGTCCCTGAGTCATTATCATGGGCCATCCATGTTTGCAGTGGTGGAGCAGTACTGAGTGGACGGTCCAGTTGCTGCAGTGCTGGCCATAGCAGCATGGTTCTTCTTAGTTCTCTCCCCAGCACCAACATAAAACAGGGTTCAGAGTGGTGTGCTATGTAACCTCAGCTCTGGGGAGCTGGGCAGGAGGATTCCCTGTGATTTGCTGGGCATCCATGTAGCGTACAAGCAAGCTCTAGAAAGGTGACAGAGACTATCTCAAAATACAAGAGGGGCGGTGCCTGAGGAACAGAACCTGAGTTGACCTATGGCCTCCTCTCACAGGCACATGGATCCACATTCATAAGGCCATGTACACTCACGTGAACCTGTGGACACAAAGAATGTGGGTGACTCGTGCATCCAGCATGTAATGTAGCACTGACTGTAGCATTTCATATGGTGTTAGCCTTCCGAAGTAATAGCACAGAGGAGAGCCTGATGACCCATTGTCTCCAGAAACCAATAAGAGTCATCACGAAGCTTGGTTCTGGAAGTTCATGCTGATGTGGTTGTTGCTAGTGAGTGGTGTCATTCAGCAGATTAAAGAGGGGTACACAGGTGTCTGCAGGATTCCTAGCCAAGCAGAAAGAAGCACAGAGGAGGCGCGGTTTGCTTAGTTGCTTTTCCCTGTGCAAATGTGGAGCACAGGATCTTGCTGGGTCCGTGTGACCTGAAGAGGTCTTCCTAGTTCTGCTTGCACTGCAGACTCTGCAGAAGGGAAGGCATCGCCGTGTTTGCATGCCCAGCCAGAAAGCCTTACCTCTCCTGCTCTGGTGCCCCGGCTCCATGCAGGATTTGCCTGTGCACTTTGTATCATATGTCCCTTCAGACAGTGGAAGGTCCCTTGTGCTGTAGAAACTGTGGGAGAGTGAGGTCCCATGTGCAATTTGTTGTCCTTATTTTATTGCCCTGCTCACTGTATTCCTTATCTTTTCTCCCCTCTTTCAAGTGGAAGAAGATACAGAAGAAAGCTCGAGGTCAGGGAGGGAGTCTGTGTCCACATCCAGCGATCAGCCTTCTTACTCTCTGGAGAGACAAATGAATGGAAACCCAGAGAAAAGGGACAAGACCGATAGGAAAAAGGACAAAACTGGAAAAGAAAAGAAAAAAGACCGAGAGAAGGAAAAGGATAAATTGAAAGCCAAGAAGGGAATGCTGAAAGGCTTGGGGGACATGTTCAGGTAAGTATTCAAAGACAAGCAGTAGCAGTCCTGGCCAGAGTCTCGAGTTGCTCGGCAATGGGATGTATCCCACGAAATGCCTGCTCGGGCAGTGTGGTGTGGGGATATCTCAGGGTGTATACTTTCATATATGTGGCACATGACCGCAGGTAGCTGAGGTCAACAGTAAGCATATCTTTGAGGTGAAACCTACAGTTTTGTCTCCTTTCTACTCTTAGCTGCTGTATTTTTACTTTCTTAACGATTTCAGTGTGGTTATTTTGAGCTATTTTAGCAGCCTTCATTGTGGTATCTTGCCAACCACACAACAGTGGTAAGAGGCATGGACTCTTTATTCCTCCCACTGCCTGAAAAAGGCCCATTAAAGTAGTGTTTGTTCTTTTTGTGTGGGAACAATGGTTCATTATTTAAATTTAACACAGAGCTCGAGTTAGTGGTAGCATTTAAAGGCTCATTAATAACAAGTCTAATAAAAAATGTTACAGATAGAGCTTCAATTAAGCTATGTTGATTAATTTAATACTTATTACTTCAGTCTGTAAAGATTTCATTAGATACAGTCTCTGGCTGTTTCTTGACAGTTGGTTTTGTCCCTAAATTATACTCCAGGGTTGCTTAGCATATCATTTCTTACAAATAGCTGCTATACAATAAAAAGACCAGACTCTTCAGAAGTTGCACCAAAATCCCCATCAATGTTTATCTTAAGTGATTTTATAAGATGCAAGTATCTAACGTTAAATACTGCGGCCATGAATGCCCTACTAATTAAGCCTTAAACACAGCAAGGCAATGTTTAAAACTGAAAATGTACTATGTATGCAGTCTCTGGCTTTTCAAAATATAGTTATCCTGGGCTGAGTCCCTTCCCTTTAATTTGTTTCTAGTTCTGAAATGTAAATAGGAGTTTTTGTTTTCCTGGAATTTCTTGATTTTCAGTCCTTAGGCTGACCCCAGCCTGAAGTCTGCTAGACATATTCTGTATGTGACTGATGGGAAGCCTGGGGAAGGCGAAAGTGGAGTCTCCCATTGACTCCTGTCGGCCTGTCGGCAGCCTCAGCTCTAATGTGTAGAATATGTGCGTGTGCCTTCCACCCCTCCAGAACCTAGGCATCCTCGTAGTTTTTCATGCAAGTGTTTCTTGCTAATATGGTGCTCTTTCTGACTATGTTTTCTCCCTGATGATCTTTCTTCGTGCCCATACATATTTATAGGATGAAATTGTTCTAACTGCTACTAGATTCCAGCTCCTGTGACACCTCAAGAGGCAGGGGGTTCATTCCACTTTTTCCAAGTGGCAGCTCATGAGCTGGCACTCACACAACACACAGTAATGAGGCTACCACCTATCAGTACCATCCTGAGAATCCACACTGCTGTCTTTCTCAATTAGGCAAGAAAAGGTGGAAGAGGCTGCCCCAGGCATGTGGTCCGCTCCTGTCTATAGGTCACCTCTGCAGTCTCACTAATTACTAATGGCGTGTTCATGTTCCTCCATCAGCAGCATCTACCTGCTAGGTCCAGGTCTCTGTCCTTAATGAAAAATTACAGAGCTGGGCCTTGTGGTGCACGCCTTTAATCTCAGCACTCGGGAGGCAGAGGCAAGTGGATCTCTGTGAGTTGGAGGCCAGTCTGGTCTACAGAGTGAGTTTCAGGTCAGCCAGGGCTGTTGCACAGAGAAACTCTGTCTCGAAAAACAAAAACAAACAAAAAAGGAAATAGCAGATGAAGTTCTAGCTTCAAAGAATAACTTAATTATAAATGTTCTTTGTCTGCAGTTTGCAGGTCCTGTGGTAGGGCTTTCTACTGAGGGTTAGTGGGGGGATATGGGGCATGAGGAACCTCTTTCTCTTCTGAGCACCCTAGCAAGCCCTGTGTGTCTCATTCTGAACCCATAGACTTGCTTGAAGTGAGAGCCAGCTTTGAGACAAAGAAGTTGACCCATTTGGAAATTCAAAAGCCAACAACTTATGAAAATCAAATTCTACATGGTGGCACTAAAGGTTTTTATTGTGTTTTGTAAAATTGAGTTCATGTTCTCCCAATATTTAGGAATAGCTAGGAAGAAATTCCAGGCACGTAAACTTTCCTGGCACCTGGAACTGGCTGCTTATGGAGTTATCCCACGTTACTCAGCTTTCAGGAACTGTGCAAAACAGTTGTTTAGTGCAAACATTATTAAAAAGCAAATTACATTTAAAAATCAAAGATAACAAAAGCTCAAAGTTCATCATTTCCTAATTGTCTTACTGTGTATGATCTCTGCTTCAGAGATGACAAACGTTGACATACTGTGTGCCTTCAGGCGTTTGGCCAGTCATATCACACACCTCTAAATCATCCATCTTGGGAGGACACACGAGGGGGAGACCAAGGAATCTCACAAGGTAGAGTTTGTTAAAGACAAATGTGTCTCTGGGTAGGACCGCAGTATCTGTTCTGCCTGGGGTGTGGATAAGTTCTGAGGCCATACTATGGCCTCAGCCTTTGCCTGACCCTGACAGTCTTCCTTGCAAATGGGTTGAGCATAATCTTTAAACATAAAATAGCCTGCGTTAGTGCGCGCGCGCGTGAGCTCTTATCGTTCCTTCCCACTGTTACTAGAATTCGTGGAGCCTCATTAGAGTCTTCAAAGATTTTACTGATTTTTTTTAACATTGATTTCATGTGTTCTGTTTTGCCTGCATGGATGTATGTGCACATTGTGGGTACTGGTGCCCATGTAGGTCGGGTGAGGGGTCCTGAGTCCTTTGAAACTGGACTTATCTACAGTACCATGTGGCTGATGAGAATTGAACTCCAGGACCCCTGTAGGAGCAAAAAGTACTGCTATCCACTGAGCCATCTGTCCAGCTCCAAATTTTCAAGCATTTTCAATAGCGTTCTCTGCTTGATGGATTAAGTATTTGAGACTAATCAACCCTCTGGTTCTTTGCTATTCCCCACCACCTGCACCCTCTAAACTCCATACTGAACATAGTAAAATATTGAAGTGAGTTTCTTCCCTTCTCTTTGTTCTTTGAGTGAGACAGGGATGCAATGCCCTTAACAGTAGGTGGTGGCACTTCTAAAGAATAGGTCAGCATGTAAGTATATGCTTTTCTTTCTGAAGTTTGCAGAGATTCAGAGGTTCAAATACAGTGTCAATGCAGGACTCATGCACAGTGCAGCTGTGTGTCTTTGTATTGTTCCTTCTTGCTATTTTGTGGTTTAGATAACAAAAAGAAAAGGCTAAGAGGACAGGGACATTAGAGGTTCAGAAGCTAGTTTTGGTGGGGGTTCACGTAGAGGTCAGAGGACAATCTGACCTCCATGTGAAGGTCAGTTGTCAACTTTCTTGCTTGAGGCACTCCACAGCATATGCCCAGTCATCTGGCATGTGAACTTCTGGGGACTCTGCTGTCTGTCTCTGCCTCTCATCTTGCCATATCTGCACTAAGATTATGGATGCACACTACTATGTTTTGCTTTACATGGGGTCTGGGGATATGAACTCTTGTCTTTATGCTTGTCCAGCAAACACTGTATCCACTAAGCTGTCTCCCCAGCTCAGAAGTCTAACTCTTTACTTGATGTAACCACACAGAAGCTTTTTTGGCTCTGTTTAATTAATGAAATAGTAGGTTTTCCTTCACAATGAGGAGCTCAATAGCTCTCTTCTGCCCATACTTGCGTGTACATATATACACATACACATACATGTGCATATATGTATTCTTCCTACCCTGTGAGTTATCTGACAGCTTTTTTAAAAAAGTTTTATTTTATGTGTATGGGTATTTTGCCTGTATGCACAGATATGTGTACTACATGCATGCCTAGTGTGAATGATCTTTGGAACTGGAGTTAAAGACAGTTATGGACTGCCATGTGGGTGCTGGGATTTGAACCTGGGTCCTCCAGAGGATCAGACAGTGTTCTTAAGTGCTGAGCCATCTCTCCAGCCCCAGTTTTGATTAAATACCATGTGAGTCAAGCACAGGGCCTGTGAACCAGGCATAGTAGCACATGACTTTAATTTCAGCTCTTGAGAGGCAGAGGCAGGCAGATCTCTATGAGTTCAAGGTCAGTCTCATCTACATAATTCCAGGATAGCCAGGGCTATGCAGAGAAACTCTGTCTCAAAAATAAAAACACAAACCACAACAACAAAAATCCAAACAAACAAACAAAAACAAAACAAAAAACATCAGAGGAAATGGATGGTGGATCTTCATCCACTGCATATCCTGGTCATATAGTTTTCTGTTTCTCATATTATTGAAGGGTCACAGATACGCAAATGGCTCCAAGAAGAACTGTGTGAGTCATATGAATCCCTCTTCAGTTTGTCAGTTATGAAAGGTAACTGCCTTGTGCTGGTTTAAGTCACTAATTTAAATTGACTCCAGTTGCAAATGCTAAGTGCCTCGTGTTTGTTTAAGTTCTCATATACTTCTTAGCATAAAAGGAGATCCCTGCCTCAACTCAGATGGATCTGTATGCTAGAGACCCAAGCAGCTGAGAGGGATGCCTGAACATAATTGTCCCTAGTACAAAATGCTAAAACCAGGAAAAGTTTGCCATTTAGAGGAGGTGAATATTGGATTCTCAGATCCCAGACTATAAAA
Source organism: Lophiomys imhausi (assembly GCA_907164525.1). Lineage (NCBI taxonomy): Eukaryota > Metazoa > Chordata > Mammalia > Rodentia > Muridae > Lophiomys > Lophiomys imhausi. The sequence goes on along the minus strand of CAJQZJ010000537.1, from coordinate 1,413,028 downwards.
CATTTCTGAGCACTCTGCTACTTTGTGTGGTTTCACTGTAGAAGGAACGGGAGGGAGGTATTGTCAAATGAGCTGCATGTGCCACCTTCAAGGGCAGCAGCAGCATTTTGAACTGTGTTTTGGCCTTATTCTCAGCCTTGACAATGGTATTCCCAACAAAATGGTAGAATCTTGAGCTACTGATATTAAGATTAAAGGGTGTGTTGCCCTTTTTGTCAGTTTGATGGTGCTGTTGAGAATTATACCACTTCCCAACCGAAGGTCCTTAGAAATTACCTGACTACACGTATATCCATGTTACAACTTTTTGTGTTGTTTGTTTTGCATGGGGATTTAGGTAGGTTTTTGTGGGTATGTGCATATGGGGTGTGTGTGTGTGTGTGTGTGTGTGTGTGTGTGTGTGTAAGAGTTAGGGGGAGGGTTTCCCTGTGTGTGTGCATACAGAACCAAAAGGTCAGTCTTCTTCAATGGCTTCTCTACATTACTGTCTCAATATTGAGACAGTGTCTCTCACTGGGACCAGGAGCTTGCTTTTTCAGCCTCACTGGCCGGCAAGTGAACCTCTGAGATTCTCACTTTTCTTTCTTAGCACTGGGATTTATTGGCTTGTGCAGCCAAGCCCAGCTTTTTACATGGGTGCTGAGGAACTTCACCCACTGACCCATGTTCCTGGAACCTCGTTCATTTTGTAAGACAGGATCTTGTTATGAGTCCCAGATTGGCCTTTAACTTGCAGCTCTGCTGTGCCTCCTGCTTCTGCCTGTCCAGTACTAGGATGGCAGGTGTGCACCGCCATGCCCAACTGAGACTTAGAACAGTGAACAGCTGTCACTGTGGGGAAGAAGAGCAAGAATAACAACACTTCAGTCTTTCTTTACATTTTATTTTGTATGTGCACATGTGTGTGCAGGTGGACATGCATGCAATGGTACATATAGGGAGGCCAAAGGATAATGTGTCAGTTCTCGGAATGTGAGCCCTGGACTATGACTGAGATCTCACTATATTGGCAGCAGGGACCATTACTGACTGGGCCATCTCACTACAGCTTCAATCTTAAGTAAAACTGAATCCTCCAGTAACAGAACAACTACGCAGAAGTGGTGACACTCTCGACTTGGGTCTGGAAGAGGACATGGGTTGCCAGGCTTGAGACGCTGTTGGGTGACATCAGGTGTGCTGTTTGAGCTTGGTCTTTAGAAACCCATCACTTGGGATTCTAAGGTCAGATTTCAGACCTCATTGGAATGGTGCGGATGGCCCTTTCAGGGAGTAGCAGGAGCATGTGGTAGCCCCTCACTGTGCTCACTAACCTTGTCTGTACGTGTTTCTCATCCAGCCTGGCCAAGCTGAAGCCGGAGAAGAGATGAACAAACAGCACACCAGATTCAAACTGCCTTGAGCAGCGCAAGTTGTACAATTGTCTTTTAAAAGCATGGTGGCTTGGCTGTGGCTCAGGCTAGAGTGCTTGCCTTGTGTGCACAGAGCCCCGGGCTCAATCCTCAGCACCCTATAAACCGTGCCTGTGATCCCAGCACTTGGGACGTGGAGGCAGGAGGATCAGAAGTCCAAGGTCGTCCTCCACCACATAGTGAGTTCAAGGCCAGCCTGGGAGACATGAAACATGCCTCAAAGTTTAAAAAGAAAAAAAAAAAAACCCAAACAATAAATTTACTTTCAATGAATTCTTAGTGGCTGTTGACTAGTTTTGTTTATCCCATTGGTTTGGATGACTTAGTGATTTCTATTATAGTCAATTTGGAACTTTCAATATTGATTTCATGCTTGGGGGTTTAAATTGTTTCAGAAGACAGAGATGTGGGTTTTTTTTCTCTCTCTCAGGTTTTTTGTTTTGTTTTTTAATTATCCCATTTTCTTAGTAGATGAGCATACCCCTGGTGTCTTTAGAAACCATGAGCAGATATGTTAGAGTCCCTGTTTCCAGGATGAAGTATTGCAACAAGGGTTCAAGTTGGATCTTCCACATAGCTTGGCAACAAGGGGGAACCCTGGACTGGTTCAGGGAGCAAGACTGGACTGAGGAAAGTGAATGGCAGTCATTTCTCTACCTGGGATGAAATGCAAGTTGCAAAGATCAGTAACAAACGGTTGGGACCTCTTGGCCAAGGTCAGTCCCTAAGTTGGTTACAGGCTCCAGAAAAAAAAAAGCAGAGAAGAGTTTCGAGGGCAGCAAAATGAGTAGTTTCTCTCAGTGCTTCAAAGGGAACCCACTTGTCCATAGGGTTGTGGAAAGTGTGGGGTGAAGAAGGGCATACTCACTAAGGACTGTTTCTAGGAAAAGCTGTGGGCCCAGTGTTCTGTGTCCATATGGTGGACCCCAACTGTTCAGGGTGATGCTGGCTGCCTTGTAGGAAGCTATAACTCTCCATCCCTCCATTGTTCTTGCTCCTGGAAGTCTCAGATACACACACTTGCTTCTCTTTCCTGAGAAGGTTAGAACTGTGTGTCCTGATGACACATGAGCATTAAGCTGGAAGCCCCTCAGTAAAGGTGGGGCTGGAGAAAGGCCTTGACTCCTCTCTGCTTCTGTGGAAGTGTCCGGCCTCAACCCGCCTGGGAAGACCCTCATGTGAACTGTAAGAAGGCAGCTAGTTCAGCCCTTTTGCCATTGAAAAACCAACAATGCCTGAAGTTTCAGGGCGCAGGCCTGGTTGGCACATCGATTAAAGGGAATGGTTTCACATTGATGAAATCAGGTAGTGTGGAGATTTAAGGACTGTGTTTGAAACAGGCCCACACAGGGCTAGGCTGTAGCTCAGTTTGTAGAATGCCTGCCTAGATGCACAAAGCCCTGGGTACAACCCAGCACCTCATAAGCCAGGTGTGGTAGAGGTGCATGCCTGTGATTCTAGGGTTTAGGTGTTAGAGGCAGGAAGAAGAGAAGTTTAAGGTCAGCCTTGCCTACAGAGTGAGCTCCAAGCCAGCCTGGGATACATGAGACCCTGTCTCAAAAAGATAAAAAAAAAAAAAAAAGAAACAAAACAGAAAATACATTTATAAAACTGCCCCCATAAACAAGACACAGAGCGTCAAAACGGGAAGAAAGAACTAGAGACATTTTTCATTATTTTTCTTGTTTGTTTTTATTATTCCTGTGACAGAGAATAACCTTCTTCTATAATTGCCCAAACCTTGGAGGTTTCCTTGAACTAAGCTCTGAATCTGTAAATCCCGAGGGCTACTTAGTGTGTGATGCTTTTAATTTGAACCAGAAGAGGGTTTCCTGTTTCTTAACCCTGGAAAATAAGTGTCAGATTGACCTGTTAGCAATGATAAGATCAGGCTACTGGTCTGTATTTTCCAAGTGTCTTCTCATTAGAACGTTTAAATGGAGTCCTCTCACACCCGCATTGCTGATGCTTCCAAAGCCGCCTGCACGCAGAGGTGAGGCTGGCAGCTGCCACCCTCTGCAGACCGACGGTGTGAATATAGAAAGTCCACATGAGGAGCGTGACACCCACTTTATTGTCTCTATAAAGCAAGCCGGTTTTTTTTTTTTTTTTTGGTTTTTCGAGACAAGGTTTCTCTGTGTAGCCCTGGCTGTCCTGGACTCACTTTATAGACCAGGCTGGCCTCGAACTCACAAAGATCCACCTGCCTCTGCCTCCCAAGTGCTGGGATTAAAGGCGTGCGCCACCACCGCCCGGCTTAAGCAAGCCGTTTTTAAAAAGGATTTTTTTTTTTTTTTTTGACAGTTCTGAGATGCTAAGTCAATTTCAATCCTGGACTCTGTAGAAAATGGAATCTTTTTTCTGCAATTGACGTGAAAATTGAAGGCTGGTGACTTTACTTTTAATAATGCAGAGTAAATAAATGCTACCACACCGTTGAAAGATGTGCTAGAGACAGGCTTTGTGGGGTTCACATCAGTGTGGTGTTTCAACTGTGCGGCTGGAGGCCCGGTATCTTTTACATCAGTGTGATAGATCGAGTAGACCTTATTCCAAAATATGTTTTCATCAAGCTACAAATTATTATATAAAGTAATTGTTTTGTCCTCTCAAAGGACTTTTAAGGAAGTGTCTAGAAGCCTGATGTCCTACATAACTGAGCAGCGTATGGCTTTCTTCTGATGTATGTTTAATAATAGCCCATTTAGAAACAAAAGGTTGGATTCCCCGTCATTGTTAAATATCTGTGAGGCCTGCTCTTGGCCTCCACGCTTGGGTTTTGTTTTGTTCTGGAGTCCTGTTCACTGTTCATGCTTTCAGCGGAGGTGAGCTTCCTGAAGCCACTTTGGTCCTTGTTGGCCTGCTGTGGGCCCTGTCACTAATGGCTCTTTCTCCTCTACCCTGCGCCTTTCCTGGCTGATCACCCACACTGTCCTGCATCCCACTACTATCCTCCATCATGGAGAAAAATCCCTCAGCTGTACCTCCCTCCAACTCTTTGCTTCTCTTTCCTTTTCTTCACAGCAAACTCCTTGCTGTCTCCATTTTTCACACACAGCCCTCCCAGTCTGATGTAGACCAGGCTAGACTCCAATCCCCTGTGTAGCCAAGAATGACCTTGCATATCCGAGCTCCTGTCTCTGCCTCCTCAGAGCTGGGATGACAGGCATGAACCACCATGCCTCACCTACGTGGTGCTGGGGATGGAGCCCAGAGCCTGGTGCATGTCACACATCTTCCTGAGTGAACCACACTCTGACCCCTTCACTAAGTCTCCATGACCTTGCTCTGCACAGCCCGCCAGCAGTCTGCGTTCTGCGGCTCCCAAGGCTGTTCACAGTCTTCGAAGACTATGCTGGGCCCATCTGCTTGCTGCCTGCCTTGCTCATTTTCCTTCCTAATCCTGGGGTTCTGGAGGACCTGTCCTTTCTCCCCTTCTTTATATTGTTTTCTTCCTTTTTTAAGTAGCACAGAGAGCTGGGATTATCAGGTCTCCAGCTAGGCAGAGGACTCCCAAGATTTTACCTCTAGCTGGGGCATCTCCTTTGAGCTCTGAATGGGCAGTGACATTTTTTGCTTAGGGTGGCTGCAAGGCTATGTGGTCTCTGTCTGCCCACAGCGCTGTGTATCTGCCTCTTCCTTTTCTCTGCATGGCTCTCTTCTTCTCTGTATTAGCTCCAAAACCGTGGAACAGTCCTTGATAGGAATCCTTATACCAAACACTAGATTTGTGAGTATGCAGAGGCCTGTTCCGGCCCCAGTCTATGATCCTGAGGAGTCACTGCCCATGTTGATTCCACTGTGGCCACAAAAGGCAGCCTGTCAATGACCAGAGTCAGAAATGGAGGTTGCAAGGCATCTGGGGGGGCAACTGGAGTTGGCTGGAAAGTGGAAGTAGAAGACCTGGGTATTTGTGATTACTTTTTGGCCCCTGTCTGTAGCTGGTGTCCTCATGGTTTGGACAACAGCTGTCAGTGCGCCCATTGCAGCTGGAAGCCAGAAGCTGGAGTGTGTCCCTCTTGTGTTCATCCGCCCCCATGGCTTTTCCAGATCACACAGTTCTAACTGAGAACCTCAGTTATGGTCCCCAGAGGACGTGTGTGACCTGTGGTGCTAACCTGCTTCCCTCCTGTGCTTCCCTGACTGCTATGTCTTGCTGGCCTCCTCTTCTCTGACATCTCCTAGTCACCAGAACCTGTCCTTTCTATCCCTCTACCCGGAGTGTCCTTCCTAAGAGTTCCCACCTACACACGCACGCACACCACACATATACACACACACACACACACACACACACACAATGGCTTCACTCTTGAATCTGTGGTATTTTTGCTTTTTAGGGTGATTAATCCAAAACCACAAACTGCCTTCTTTGCTACATTGGCACTTCCTGCTGCTCTTCTTGTTATGATGGATCTTTTCTCCTTTTCACTGGCTGTTGCCATTGGATATCTTTTTCCTTGGGTTAAAGTTGACAATGGCGGGAGAGCGTTAGCTTCTTTGCCTACTGTGTCCTTGGCAGACTGGAGCACTGTCAGCACCCAGGAATTCTAACAGAAGCCAACTGTGAATAACCCCATCCTTGACTTCCACCTCTGTGCCTAAGGCCTCTTCCACAGCTTTCAGGGAAGCTCCACCTGGCTCTCTGGGATGGTTAAGCATGCCTGGCCATAACATCACCTCAAAGCAGTCATCAAGCATTGGCCCAGAAGCCAGGAGAAACATACCTCTGGTTCCTGGGTCATTAACTCTGAGTGGAGTTTTACACCTTAAGCTGTAAAGTGTAGCCTTCTAAGCAGGACATGACAGTTAGGAGCCCCAGAATCCCAGTGCACATCACACTGAGCAGGATGCCACTCCCAGCTGCATTCTGGAGCTGGTCTGTGTGGCCAGCCACTCCGTGCCCACAGGATGGTGGCCTTGGGAGCGCTTCCCTGTGGCTGGCTGTCCACAGTTCCCTCTTTCATGTCTCCCAGGCCAGTGTTCCTAGCTACTTCCTAGAAACCCCTGCCCTTCCCCCTTGACACACAGTCAGCTTCTTTTAAGTATAGAGAGAGGCAGCAAACCACTATTTAGAGAGCAGTAGACAAGCAATTGAGACGCGTGTCGGGCTGTTCACGGCTCCCTGGGTCTGCCGGTTGTATACTCTAGAGATGACCAATTCAAGCATGATGTTTGCTAAGGCTAGAAATGCCACACAAGGGTCCTTCTAAGGTTCAAAGCATCAGAATTCGGAAAAGAAGCCAAGAACCCTTGTTCAAAGGGTGTGAGCAGCCACTAAGGCAAGCCAGCGTCAGGCCTCTTCTCCCTCACCTCCCTAGGCAGTTCACATGCATGCCTCAACAACAGAGGGTGCCCTGGAGCTGTCACAGTCCCCTGCAGGCCAACCTGGAACACACATGCTGCCGCTGTGTGAACACAGCTGGGACCCAGCCCTCTAATGCAGCTCTGCAGCCTCAGGCACTTCCAAATGAGGTGAGGCCTGACAGGGTGGTGACAGCCTCACCTCCTTAGTCTCTCTCTCTCTCCATAAAATTTATAATACGTATATCATAATTAACTGCTCCCCGCCCCCTGGGCTCTCTGTCTCTCCTTATGAAACTGCTTTCAGTCTTGAAAAGAAAACCAAGGGGATCCAGGGCAGTGGCTCTGTGGGCCCACACTGTGTAGATCTGATCATGGTGGTGCATTGCAGACCCGTTACCACGGGAGTGAAGGCAGGATTGGAAGTTCAAGGTCATCCTAAGCCCCATGACCCCTGCAGAGACCTCATCTCAAGAAAAGAAAGACAACTTCGTATTCTGGGTCTACATAGTAACAGAAGGTTGAGAGGGCGGAATTGGATGAGGAATCCCATCCTTGCTGTATTCCTTCCAGTCATCCTGTTACTGTGTGGTGCCATTGTCACTCCTGGGCCCGTTTCTGGCTTTGTGGGGCACCAGCAGGCCATAACTTCTTTACAGGAAAAGCATTTGCTGGGCCTGTTGCGGCTGGCATTTACCGTCATCGCTGAAGCTGGTGCACATCTGCTGAGAACATTATTTTCCCAAACCCATTTAATCCTCACCATAACCCTGGAAGGTACTATTTTTAGCTGTATTTTATGGACAGACAGACTAACAACACCCAGGTTCAATGAAGTACCTTAACTGTCCAACTCACACTGTGAACTCAAGGTAGTGTACGCTGAAATCTGGCATTCTACCCTGGAGCTAAATCCTAGAGCCAGGTGCCAATCTGGCCAGCCTTTTTGTGTCCTTTGGGGACCATGCTGCCGCCACTGTGAAATCCACCCCAGTGCCACACACCAGCTGCCCAAAGCTCACATTCCTGTTGTTAGCTCTGAGAGACAAGCTATTTTGTGCCCTTTGGTCCTGGCTGTTGAGTTTCGTTTTTTTGCTTGATTTCTGCATTGTTATTCTCCCTGTGCCTTCTGGTTCTTTTATTGCCCCCAGACTATTTGTATCTCTCCTTACCCAGCCCACCCTTTTCCTTTGCAGCAGTCCCTAGGATAGAACCCAGGGTTTCCTGCTTGTCAGGCAAGCACTTCCCCAGCCCCTCCTCCAATTAATCTTAAGGATCTTGTTACTGAACCAAACATTGTACATACCTCCTCTCCTAAGTGACTGGACTTCATGTGATGGCAGAGTCCCGTCACTAGCACGAATGGTAAGCATAGCCTGGTCATCTTCCTCCCCACTGGTCAAGACCGTCCCCCAGTGCTTTGTCCAGTCACACTCCCATGTGTCATTTACCCCATTCCTTACGTGAACCTTCCTGCACCTCAGACCGCGCTCCACCTCTGTCTGTTCTTCACTCTGCTACTGAAGCAAGTGTGGGGCCGTCCCTGCCTGCTCAGAACCTGTCTGCACTCCTTCCTCCAGGGCTAATTCTACCTTGGCTGCCTCTGTCTGCCCACCTGACGCTGACTGTGCAAAACAGCATGGCACTCCTCCCAGGCTCTGCCCCTGGACAGGACGCTGGGCTCAGCACGTCTCCTGCCTGGTTCTCTCTGGAATCTGCCAGCCTGGCCTCTGGGGTCCAGGGCTGTGGCCCAGTGCTGGAGATTTTCCCAGCACGTGTGAGGTCCTGGTTCTGTGTTTGTTTAGGCAGCAACTCTTAGCCTCTCCTAACTGACGGGAACCACATCTCAAGGTGAACTTTTTTTTTTTTTTTTTTTTTTTGGTTTTTTGAGACAGGGTTTCTCTGTGTGTCTCTGGCTGTCCTGGACTCACTCTGTAGACCAGGCTGGCCTGGAACTCACAGATATCCGCCTGCCTCTGCCTCCCAAGTGCTGGGATTAAAGGCGTGCGCCACCACCGCCCGGCTCAAGGTGAACTTTTAAACCTCAAGAATTTCACTTTTTTTTTTTTTTTTAATCCAAAAGGATAAACAGTACTTTAGGCTCAGTTCAGGAATGGCCTTGCACCTGGCAGACACACACTTTACCACTGGACTGCATGCTCCAAAGCCTTTTTCCCTGTTTGTAATTACAGAGATGATGTCATTGGTCTCTCGGAGGGTTGATTCTGACAGAGTTACTTATAAGAAAACCGCCGCTGGTGCTGAGTGTACTGAAATTGCCCTGCTCATTTTTGTTTGTTTGTTTGTGGCAGGGCTCTCTGAAACTCCCTATGTAGCCTAGGACTTTGTACTTCTGAGCCTGCTACCTTTACCTCTTGGGTACTGTGATTAAAGGCGTGTACCCGCCAACACACCTGGTTCTATTCGGTTCTGAGGACCAGCCCCAGGGCTTTGCCCTGCTAGGAAAGCCCCTCACCAGCAGAGGCACATCCCCACCCCCAGCAGTTCCCCTGGGCATCAAGCAGCTCCTGGACATGGCTTGGAGGACAGTGGCAAAGTAGAGGTTGTCCTGTATGCAGCCACACACAGCTGCCACTGAGCCATCCTGACTAAGCTGAAGAAAGGATGGTCTCTCTCTCTGGTCAGGTTTGGTTTGGCATGCCTTCCGCAGGGGGTGTGGGCTTGCAAATGAGCAGCCAAACCACTGAGTGTTGCCTGTAGGTATTTCCTGATGAGTGAATTCCTGGTTAAAGATTAGTTTTTACTGCTTCTCCGCAGCTGGTCAGCCCCTGGTGAACCTCACCCCCCAGTGAAGGGAGTTGGTGTGAATCTCCCCAAGTTCCTGTGAATCTCAGTGCCTCATGAAGGAGACTGCCGCTGCAGGGATTGCTTTCTGTCCCTCACCACATCCAAGTTCCACTGCCATCCCACCTGTGGCTGTACTGTTAAGATAACTTGGAAATTAACATAGTAGGTAGACACATCCACATAAAATCCTGCCCTCCTACCAAAAGTCACTATACAGTAAAAGGAATGCTAAGCATTTCACCTTCATCTGGCGATAATGGTCTCTAATAGGGACAGGTGAATGGAGTTCTTTTCCCAAGCCCAAACCATGATCGCTGTAATAGTTGTGAGACTCAACCACAGGTTTCACACTTTCAGTAACTAGTGATTGACAGCAGGTGCTGGGTTCCACCCTAGTGGGCTGTGTGAAAGGGTTGTAGGACTCTGTTCTGGGAACTTAGAGCTAAAGGGTCTAGCCTAGACTATCAAGTCTGTCTAGAGTCAGAAAATGACTTTAGAACTGAATAGAGTGTTTTCCTTCCGGGAGATTATAGTGTCTTTACCATCGTCCTCAGTAACAGATATGCTCAACTTTGCTGCCCATTGTACATGTAACACACATGTTACCCAAAGTAAATTTCTCAAAGGATGACACACATTCTGGTCATGCTAGATACTCAGCAGTAGTGGAAGATAGAGTGTGCCTGGTAGAATACCATCTCAGTCTTTAGCTTTGCATGCCAATCTCGGGTATTATTTTCCTCAGTCATGACCGCTGCACAGATGGATCAGAATCACAAGCCAGCTCCTGTTTCTCATCAGAGGTTAGGTAGAGGCTAGACACTGCTGCTGTTTCTGTTCTTCCTAATTCATTTTGTTTTGTTTGTTGTTTGTTTTTGAGACAGAATCTCATACCAGTCACCCCAGGAATAGCAGCAGTAACCAGATTATAGGATTCAGGATGTGAGGGACTCATTTTTAAGTAAAGTATTCCCAAAGTACAACTTGCAGGGACAGCAAAGTAGTGGTAAGTCTTTGCTGCCTGTGGTTTGTGTCTTCACCTAAGCAGAGAGAGTAGTTCTCACATGCTTACTGGGTTTCTTCTTATCCTGTGCTGGGAGCCTGAGTCATCCATACATAGCCTTCCCAGAGGTCCTGTAGGGTGAGAGTCAAAATCAGTACTTACCTCTAAACATTCCTCATATTTACCCAGTAAGAAAGGTACTAAGTAAAAAAACGAGCAGGTGCCATCACTGCACTGGCTTTATTTATTCTGTCTCTCACCTGTTCCCTCTCCACCTGTGTCTCCTCTTCCCCTTTCTCTTTTGCAGTGGTTAGCGCCACACCCTGCGCTTTGTTTGTACATGTCAGGCAGGCACTTTATCAACAGAGCTCTCTCACAGTCCACTTACATAAATCTATTCATATGAAACTTTTTTATAATGTACTTGTTACTGTAAGTTTATATGATTATGTTATCTTCTCTGTTTTACTTTTTACCCATCTGTCATCTAAATAATTGAGACTCTTTATATTATTTGTTAACCGTGCTTCACAACACAAAAACTGAGCAGTTACTACCCTGTTCTTAACCCACTATGCTAATCTGGCCCCCGCCCAGCGTAAATCTTAGAAATACTTGCACTTTGTGGCTCCTGCTCAGCTGCATGTTTTCTCCTCATCTCTCCTGCCTCTGCCTCCTCTTCATTCCCCCTTTTTTCCTCTCCTTAACTCCTCCCCTCAAAGGCAGGAAGTCCCACCCTATTCTCTCCCCTGCAAAATGATTGGCTGTAAGCTGCTCTTGTCAGGGGACAAGTGTTTATATAGCCCTGAGACATGAGCTCCTCAGAACAAAGGCTGATACCAGATATGGGGAGGTACAGAAATTAACATTTGAATTATACAATAACTTTATGCCTACATCTCCCCCTTTTAGTCTAATAAAAGGTTCTTTCTCTTACAATATCAAATCATATGTAATAACAATTCTGAAAATTATTAGGTAAGATTTACATTTGTATATTTGGCACCCTTGAATAAAGTAGTGTACTATTTATATCTAAATCAATTCCTATCATCCTAAACAATTTAAGTTTAACTGTAAGAATGTAGTACCTAGTCTTCAACTCCATCAGAGACTTAAGAAGGAATAAAGTTATTATTTGAGTGAGTTGGAAGTGCAGACAAGCAATTTCCAGAATGGAAAAATGACAGTTTGCTGCCTAGACAGTCCCAAATATCTCTGGATATTGTTGAAGCATCATCTTCAGCCTTCTGGCAAAGCATATCTCATGGACTTAATTGTGCAGCAGGCACTAAGAAGGATTTGCCTGCCCTCTCTTTGTAGAATCAGGCCATCAGTTTACCTGCACTTAAACTCTGGTCCATCTTTGGACTATATAGAGCCTATTGTCAGAGCAGGGGCATTTCTGCCCAGTAGGAATTATCTCCTGATGGAGATTTTTTTGATGCTCATTGTGTCCTTCCATGTCAAATGGGAGCTGCCAGGAGCTGATTTGTCTTAAGTCAAAGAATTCTTAATAAAAAAATATCCTTAAATGCCATATTCTGTAGATCTCTGAGGTTTTGAAAATCATCTATCTGAATTGTTTATTTCTAGTCATTTTTTAAATGTCAATCTAGGAAACATATTTCTGTAATTATACTAATATCTAACATGACCATGACTTTGAATGTCTGACTGCTCACGTGCATTTCTTAATGATCCTGAACAGTTGGTAATAGCAGCTTTCACAAGAACTAGAATTTAACATTTTTAAGAATTTATAAGAATTACATAGGCACAATACCTTAGCATGTTGTAACAAAATATAACCTTAAATCTGTATTAATATACGAAAATTTATAGCAGTGTAAGAATTTTGGCTCATTAGTGCTCTGTGGTCTAAAAGTAGATTCAGTAATCCATCCTTTTATATATCATTACCATATCCAACCCCTTTACAGCAATAGCAAACATCCATCACCCACCCATAGAACAACCAAAAACCATCCGTCCCCTCTTGGGATAGGGGAGTAGTTTTCTTAAATTGCTTCTTGATGATTAGGGACGTAATTTTTCTTTTTAGGGGCCCAAGAAAATTGCAATATTGTCCAGTCTTAAGAAATCTAGTGGTAACTTTTGCTGTCCAGTCTGCATGCTGAGAAAGTTCAGACCTTAACTGAAGTCATGACTGGAACAGTCTGTGATGCTAGACGATCTAGACAAACCCACATTGTTTGTTTGTTTGTTTCTCAAGACACGGTTTCTTTGTGTAGCCCTGACTGTCCTGGACTCACTGTAGAGCAGGCTGGCCCCACAACGCACAGAGGTCTTTTTGCCTCTGCCTCCTGAGTGAGGATTAAAGGCCTGTGCCACCACCACCTGACTGTGTTGTTTGGGGTGTTTTGTTTTGTATTTAAAAAGTGCTGTGGCTACTCACACTAGAGTTTGTAATCTCAGCACTAGAGGGGCAGGTACTAGTAAACCTCTAGGAATGACTGGCCAGCTAGTTTAGCCTAATCGATCAAGTTCCAGGCGAGTGAGAGACCCTGACTAAAAAAAAAAAAAAAAAAATCAAAATGGATATTACCAGAGTGAGGACACTCCAAGGTTGACCTCTGGACTCTGTCCATGTGAACACACACACACACACACACACCACACACACACACACACACACACACACACACACACACACACGAGTGTTTTAGGGTAACGAAAAAGGATTTACTTTGAGAACTCTGATATGTGAGTCCACATGTAAAACCTAACTGGTCAGAGGGCGGAAGTCCCAGTGCTTGGTCCCTGGTGCGTGGACTGTGCCGTTCTCAGGCACACACGGACCAGCACCTAGCAGGACTTCCTGCCTTCCTTCATTATCTTATTCCTACTTTGTGCACACTCAAAGTGGAAACCATGCATGGAAGTTCTGGGAAGTTACTGTGCAGCCTGTTGGCCAACTGAGGTGAATTGTTGGAGATTTCTTATCCTCCCAGCTTAATTGTTCCTGAATTATTTCCCATGTGGACCTTCTGAGTGTCACCACTACAGAAGCTGTGTGGGTGCTCTCTACCTATGAGATTCCTACATGTGCAGCTCTCAGTAAGCTAAGCTTGCTCACACCCTGTGGTTACCATACACTCATTAAGACCGTCTGTCTCCAGCTTCAGACAGGCACATCCAGGTGAGACGGCTGTCATGGTGGCAGGGCCTCTTAATAACTTGAACAAGACACTGTCTGGTCTCAGAGCACCCCTCTTGCTTATGATTGATAATGAGGTACCCTGGCATCTGATAGCACATAGCACACACAGAATTAAGATGACAGGAATTCCATTAAATGTTAAGACACAAATTCTGTTTAAACACTTACTGAACTATATGAATTTCACATTCTGTGTGTAGGCAGGACATGTAGGTTGGAGAAGAGGCAATAAATACCTCTCCTTGTTCTGAGCCCCTTGTAACTTCAGCCTGAACCCTACCAGGATTGGGATCCTCACTAGCAACTGTGTTCTTAGTCAGCTGAATCATGGTACCTTGTGCTCTGCATCCGGGGAGATGAAGCCACAGCATAGAACAGTCGGGGGGTCTTGGCTGGAAAAGAGCCACTGTTGGCATGTGGTATCACCCTTCAGTTTCTGTTGATGCTAAATATCCAGCATCCTAGAGTGCCTCGAGGATGGCCTACAAGCACATGCATCATTTTGGATCTTCTGTTGCTTGAGAGAGGATGGTGTGTTTGGGAGACAGTGGGTGCTGTGTCCCTGCTGACTTCTCAGGGTTCTCAGAATGAAGCGTGGCCACTGACCCTTAGTACCTTGCTCTCTGAGCAGTCTATCAGCCTTCAAAGCCTCAGTATTTTCAAGTCTGAGCTGACTATGCAAATCAACCTAAAGATAAACTGTGATTATCCACACCTCTTAATTTATGGTGTAGGGAACATCTTGGAGGAAGTGTGGATCAACAGAAATTGTTTCCTGTCATCGACAGAAAAAAAGTGCTGCTGATGTTGAACTTTACAGATAATGAGATCTTTAGGGAAGTTCCTATTTCCTAAGTTCCACAAGACAAACCCAGAAGTCTAAACTTTGTTTTTCGGTTGTTTATGTTTTTAATTTTACAACCCCTGTTATTTTTCTTTGTGGCATTTGTAAACATCCAAGGTGGAAAGGTACTGGTGGAGGGCATTCCGGGTGTAGCTGACAGGCCCCTGTGGATCAGCAGGAGACATAGAATCTGCCTCAAAATGTGAATTTTATTTGAGGGTGAATATTTCTAACTCAACAGCAAATGTCTCCATATTGTGAGCTTTTGGTACTGTTAGTGTTGCCAGCCTTGGTAACTAGTTGAGTATTGGCTAGGCATATTCTGTTCCATAAGAATGAGGTGCATTCTTCAATTATTGTTTGTGTGTGTGTGTGTGTGTGTGTGTGTGTGTGTGTGTGTGTGTTATGGGAAGGAGGAAGTCAGGCTAGATCCAGCTCCATCCTCTAACCCTGTGTCCAAAGTGTGTGATGTCGTCAGGGGTAGAGTTTTACCTTCAGGTTCTGAAGACAGTCAAGGGCAGTGTCGACAGGTGCTATGAAGGGGGACTGGAAAAATAGGGGAAGGCAGCTTTGACTAGGAGAAGAGATGGTGAATACTAAAAATCCACAGGGAAACTTTATTTTATAACCTTGCTTTAAAGTAATACAATACATATATGTATGTGTAATATACACATGTAGCTTAAATGGAGTTATGCCACATGGGATGATAATGCTACCCCAAAGAGGCATAGACTAACAAAAACCCCAATGCCAGGAATACAAAACCTGTCTTTGAATTGTTGGCTAGAGGAGTCCAAGAGACCCCTAAACAATGTTACATCTCTCTTGGGGGGTTGGGGGTGGGGCCGTCTCAGGGCAGTAGCGTGGTACTCTTCTGAGGCTGAAGGGTAACCATGGAAACCAGATGCAGGGTGTGATTATTTGCCTCTGACCTGGCAAAGTGTTGGGTTTGACAAAAGAAGCTTTAATAGAAACACTCAAATTGACCCCTCTCATCACTCGGCTGCTTCGAACTCAATCAGGCCGTCATTATTACCAGCGTGATTCGAGCAAAGGCAGCGTGATCGTAGTTTTCATAATCACTCCTTGAGCCAAATGTAATTTGCAATTTGCGGTATTGTATTATGAGACAATAATGCATTAAAATGAACAGAGCAAGAATTAGGAGCAAGGGAGAGCAGAAGAACCCAGGGAAGGAGCCAGGAGAGAGAGGCACCCCAGAATCCTCTGACTGGATGTGACTGGTGTTGTTGCAAAAGGAAGCATTAACAAAATCAGAATCCTGCTTTGTTTTCCCGTGTTTAAGTATATGGGAAAGTGTGTGTATGTGTGCCCATTATCATGAAGTTGGTATACTTAGAGGAGAAGCTAGGTGTAATTTGCATGTCATTTGCATTTATATGGTAGGGGTTATGGGGTTGGTGTGGCTTGATTACTGGTATAGGTATGATATATTTAAAAAAATAAGGTGTAGCAAAGCCTTATAAACACCTGGTGCGAAGCAGCAGTTACTAATCGACCCCTTGTTACAGGAAGTCCTGGAGACCATGTCTTGTGTTCTGTGAGCTGATGGCCAGGCTTTGCCTTCTGAGCGTCAGAACGGGTCACCTATGATGTCTGAGCTATTGACGCACTTGTCACATGTCTGGAAGGTTCACCTTTCGTGCCTTGTCCGCAGCACTTCCACCTGTATGTCTGTACCTCAGCTTTTATGTTCTGTGTGTGTGTTTTTCCCCTCAAGACCTTTTATTCTTAGGTCAGAGTTGGTTCCGTGCTGACCTCCCTCCCCTCTTCCCATATTCTTCTCAGATTTTCTATTGTAGCTTTCCTGTTTCCTTTCTCCACATCCACCTAGGGTTTTTGAAGCCCCAGGTTCCCAGGCATATCTGTGCATCCTTGATTGGCTAACAGAGGATGTGGCAGGATGGAGTGCACTCCCAGGGATGTTCTCAGGACTTTGAAGAAGGAAATGACTTCCATGGAGTTCACATTGTGTGTCAGGCTGTGATAGGCTGGTTCTGCAGAAACTGCTTTTCCAGGCATATCCTGCTGGGGGCGCCCTCACTGCTCCCTTTAAGGAGAGTCACTTGTCCCTGCATGCCAAGCAACACACATTCAGTTTATTAAACCAATCAGACTAGTGTTGATGAGAACTGTACACAATCAAAAATAATGGCTCCAGGGTTGGTGAATTTGCTCGTAAAGAGCGTCCCCTGCTATACTCCATCACGGGGAGCCACGCCCACCTCACAAAGGCACTGTCAAGCCCCCTCGTGCCCTTTCTCTCTCTTCTCATCACTGCTGATTACTGGGGCCTTTTCTCCTCCAAATAGGAGCTTTCTGCTTTCCATAATCAGCCCCCTCTTCCTTGATTTCCCCATCATTTCCACAATCCACTGCTGAGCAAATCAGCCACTTTCATAGTAGCGATTTCTCAAAATGTCACAAAACTGTACAATCACAAGAAGGACAGATTACAAATGACCCCCCGCCCCAGAAAGCAGTCTGAGCTACGGGAAGTATGATGGAAACTGTGAACATTCTGTTTCCAGTGATTTTTGTGCTCCTCAGTCCTTGAAGTTGTTCCCTCTCCGTCCAGGCTGATCTTTGACAGTATTTGCCTACGCCAGACTGAACTTATAACATTTGGCTTTGCCATTGAAAATAGAAATGCTGGCAATGCCTTATGAGTGGCTGTATGCAGTTTTTATAATTCTCTTTAGTGTGTAGGGGTCAGTTGTTGACCTGGCCTTCAAACTCCAGCTCTTCATAGACAAGTTCTTTTGGGGACCCCTGTCCCATAGGTCACAGTGCTATAAACAGTACAGGATTATCTCATGCAAAGTGTGTGTAATACTAGTGAAATGAGTGTTTTATGCATGTTAGTGCTTGTGTGTGTGGGTAATGCTACATATATGTATGGGCATCACATGTCTACCTTGATCACGTTCTGTTTTTTGAGACAAGGTCTCAGCAGGATTGGGGCTTGCCAAGCTTGCTAGAATGACTTGCTAGTGAGCCATGGCATTGTTCCTGTCTCTGTCTCTTGGGCACTGGGATTACAGTTGCAGACCAGGGGTGAGTGTGCTGGGGCTTGAATTTAGGCCACCATGCTCAATGGAAGCAATTTACCTGTGACCCTATCTTCCCAACCTTTTCTCAAGAATTTAAACAAGGAGCAAATCAGTTCTCTGCACATAATAGCATGGAGGCTGTCTTTGGTTCCTCAAACACTGGGTGTCTGGGTTGGGTTGAGAGAGCATTGGGTGTTACTGCCCTCTTGCTGTCAGTAGATTCCCTTGAGCTTCCTGCTCAGGGTCTCTCCTGTGGGAACAACAGCACTCCCACAGGTTGATGTGGGAATCGTAAAATAAAGTGCAATGTAAGAACTCAGTAAATCCCAGTCAGATGTAGTTACGTAATCAAATAAGCACTGTCAGAGGCTAATTGTGTATCTTAGGAAGTGCACAGAGTGAGCTTCAAACAGACGCTAGAGCTTTATTTTCTCTTGGGAGTGTCCAAGTTCAGAACCTCTGAGGTGGTCTGAGCTCTAGTCCCAGCCTGCAGTGGGGCTTTGGACAGGTCCCAGAGCTTCCAAACCTCAGTTTCTTATTCTGTCAAGAGATGACTGGACTGGAAGGCGAGTCTTATGATTTCCAGAAACCTATGAATATCTGTCTGCAGTGGATAAGAATGCAAAACAAAACAACAGCAGCAAAATCTAAACGTTGTATGGCTAGAGTTTGTTTTGTTTTTTTCTTCATATAAAATCTAGAATGGTTAGGATTTTACACAAAAATAAGTTTACAATTGTGTTCAAGACTACAAGTGCATATCATTACTTTTCTCGTTACCATGACAAAACTCCTGGGAAAGGCAGTTTAAGGAAGGAGGATTTATTGTGGTTCACAGTCCATGGAGGCAGGACAGCCACATTCACAAGCATTTACACTCAGTCTGCAACGAAGTGCTGAATTAGAGGAAGCCAGGGCATCCAAAATGTAGAAGAACAGAGCAGTAGCACCAGACTCAGCTGGAAACGGTTTTCTAGCGCAACCTAGGGCCTCAGCAGCTCTAGAGCAATGATAGTAGGAGCCTGTGTTTTGTTTTGACAGGGTAAGCCTGGTCTCTGTCTCGTGGGACTAGTCTGGGTTGGATTTTGATGTCTGCAGTCTTTAGCTGGCTTCCCGGGCAGCTAATATACGTCAAGGGTCTGCAGAGCAAATGGCACCATTGTCACTACTGGCAGTGGCCAAAGGCAGTGTACATTGCAGGCATCGCAGCTACTGACAACAAATGAAGGTTCCAGAAAGAAGAAAAATGTTGAGATGAATGGCACTAGGTCAGGGGTCTGGAGACGGTGAGCAGGATGCAGGACCAAGACAGTGGCGGTTGGAGGTGCTAGTATCTGGAGGCTGAGGCCAAATCAATAAATAATACAGTTAAGATCTCTTCTACACCATACAAGGTCATTTATTCTAACCTATATATTTTCTGAGGTAAATAGTCCGATATACATCATGGCAAAGTCACAAGGCCCTAGTAATTAGCAGTGAGAAACACCAGACTCCAGCGACACTTCACTTGACTTGTTTGAAGAAAACACCATTTTAAAACCTGTTATTATTTTGTTATTTTCTTCTTTCCCTCACTCTATTTTTTGTCTCTTTTATTATTCAAAAACCTGTTCTTCAAAGACTGTAAAATAATTGGTTCTAGAGATCCTGTTTTTTAATATCTGGCTGCATATTTTTATGACTTTTTATTGTATCATGTTTTAAAACACTGTTTTGGGGAAAGACCTTTCGTCACAACCAGTGGGCGTTTTTATTTTATCTAGGAATAGAATACTGTGTTATCAATTAGCATGCTTTTCCTAAAGACTTCTAATTTTAGTAGCAGTTTAAATGGCAAGCTATCCCAGCAGTATTTATACTGCTTTGCTGAAAACGATCATTTAATATCGAGGAGAACTTAGCAGGCGTTAATTGTTAGTGATGGGAACGGCAGTTAGTGCGTCCATTTGGGGTTGTTTCACTTGCTTTTAGCTTTCTGTTCATGAGCAAAGGCACGCCTCACCCCACCTCACTCCCGTAGTCACTCTCAGGTGGCCTGGCTTGCGCTGCAGATCTCAGGTCCGTTGTGCAGCTGGTCTGATATTGTAACATGGGTGTCTTATCAGTCATTCATCCCTGGCCTATGAAGAAGAATACACACAGAACTGGGTTTTTCCAAGTTGTTAGTTCAGTGGTAGAATATCTGTACAATGTCACAAGGCCTGGGTTAAAAAACATACATGAATCAGTAAATCTCAGTTTCCCTTAGTAGGATTACTCAGTGCACTGACTGGCATTATCTTCTCAGTGATAGTAACGGGAATCACCATGAAGAGTGTGTCATTTGGGGGACATTTGCAAACTGGAAACCCATTTACCTTTATAGCTATCTAATTATAAGTAAGTACAATATGTTAATATTTATTTGAACTTTAACTTTCTTGCATGTGTGTGGTTGTTTGTGGGTGATGCTCAAAGGTTAACTTCCCTAGGGGAGTATCCACTGTTTTTTGAGATGGTTTCTTCATTTGGACTTGAGTTTCAGCAATTAGGCTAGGTTTCACAACCTGTGGAAAAGAGTTGGGTTTCTTAAAAAACCCTGTTATGATGTGAGAATATTTTTGTTTAATTCCAGGTGTTGGGCTGTTCCAGTTAAGGCCACAGGTCCACAGGTGTAAACTATTAACTGTGCTTCTGAGCTAGCAGGGGCGTGGCTTAGCCAGCTGAGCAAGTTTAACTCCTTGAGAGAGGGATAAAAAGCCAGAACCCTAGGAGGAAGGAAGAGGTTGCTGCTCTCCCTGCTGCTGTGTTTCCTGCTTTTCCTGGTTTCCTGGTTTGAATGCTACATACCTTGACAACTGAGTTTGGTATTGCTCCTAAAAAGAACCTGATGATGACCCTAATCATCTGGAAGTAGCTAAAAAATAACTCTGTCCCTTTTCCCTTTAATATTGTTTCTATCCCACCTAGGGCTGGGGGGTTGGAAGGATCAACGGTTGGAAGGGACATGAAGTATTAAGTTCCGTAAAATTAATTAGAGTGTAATATAATAATAACTCACATTCAGCATCAACAAGCAGGCCCCAGTGATTCACCAGCACCGGGATCATAGTAGGTACCTCCACATCTGGTCTTTATATTTGAGTATTAGGAATTGAACTCAGTTCTTCATTTTTGCTAGACAAGTACTTTACTGACTTAGCCAACCCCTCCATAGACCCCTGAGCATAGACTTCTGGAAATTCCGTTTATACATCCAGCTGCTGCTAAGTTACACAGTTTTCAGGATGACTTGTGACACTCAGCTTGTCTAGCCTTATGCTGTCTGCTAGGTCTTGGATGTGAATCCCTCTCACTCCTCAGCCACCAGCCAGCCCCCCTCCCCACCCTGTGTGTCTGTCACTGGATAGATAGTAGCTCCGTCTTCCAGGTGATGGACTAAAATTCAGAGGGAACAGTAACTTTCTATCATGCCTGTACTTCTCTATCTGCAAATTCTAGTATTCCTGTGTATTAACCTCTACGTCCCTCTCTGCCCCTGAACTCACCTGACATATGCCGCAGCGCACAATTCCTCTGCAGGACTCAGTTCTTACAGTGTAACTATTATTGTCAGATGCCAGCCACCCAGTGTCACTCTTGGATTTGTGACCCTTGTGGTTCCTCAAAGGGAATCATCGTGCCTTGCCTCAGGGCCCTGGTGCCAGCTCTTTCCTCATGCTTTATTTTGATGCAAGATTTCATGTATACCACAATGGCCTCATTCTTAGTATGAACCTAAGGATGACCTTGAACTTCTGATCCTCCTGGCAGTACCTCCCGAGTGCTGGGATTACAGTCCTCATCTGTGGTTAATGTCATTTTCTCAGGAAAGCCATCTTTAATTCTCTAAAATAAAATCTCCGTCCATCTCGCTTTGCCATTCTCCTTTGTACACGACACTGTGTGCTCCCTTGCCCCATCATCCTGATGTTACCTAAACACAAGCTGGAATAGAGGCTCCATGGTGCCACAGTGGCATGGCGTGTTTTCTATTCCGCGTGTAGATGCGTCAACTCTCACGCAGGAGGTACTCAGTAATGCTGGTGAATGACTGAGCATTGTCCTTGGGATGACGTTTCTAAGATGCATGTTTTTATATTTGCTGCTTGATTCATTCATTCTGTAAAGTTTAACTTTATAATGCTTCACTCCCAGGCTTTACGTACGTATGTGTGTGTGTTTTATATATATATATATATATATATATATATATATATATATATATATAT
>CAJQZJ010000537.1:1349728-1367086 GCA_907164525.1 Lophiomys imhausi | reverse complement strand
GGGACCACAGCCCAGGGATGGCACTGCCCACAGTGAGCTGGCCCTCCCAGATCAATTATCAGTCAGTAAAATGCACAAGTTTGCCCATTGGGCGGTCTGGTGGGGAAATTGTGGTTTCCTCTTCTAAAATGGCTCTTGCATGTGTCATGTTGACCTAAAACTAGCCAGCACACAAAGTGAGCAGTCCACATTCACCAAGCCATCTGATACAGTTAGAGAGTCTGTCATTAAAACAAAGGCTGAGGTGACACAAACAACCCAACAAATGAAATTGTGAAACTAATGAAGCCATAAATAAGGTGAGGGGTAATCTTAAGGACATTTTGTTTAATTCTTTTTGTTGATTAACGTTGCCTGAAACCACAACTTGTTTATAGCATTAATCTGTGTGTGTGGGAGGGTAGTTGTTTATATGTTTATTTTCGCCTTAGGGAACACTTACATATTCTGCAGAAATGCAGGGCTAAATGAAAACTATTTTAGACTTTGGTAATCATCAGTAAATTGCCCCCAGCAGAGTGTACTCATTCAGTCTTAATGTCTCTCTTGTCACAGAGCCCTGAACTTGTGGGTCTTTGATGATGGGCTGTCTTTGCTGCTGTTGCCAAAATCTACTTCATCTGTGTGGCACAGTGTGTGTTTTAGTGTCTATCAGATCTTAGTACCACACTTTCCATGCACTCTGAACAATAATCCACCCTTCTCTTTCAGTCTGACTACCTGTTTCCCCATCCCCTCCACAATCCAAACTCATGTATGGCTTTAGGTGCCAATCTTATTGGTATTTAGTGATCTTAGACTCGTGCTATTTCCTTATTGCTCCTGCATAAGGATGGAATATCAGACTATTAATATAAATTCATGAGGATTTATGTGGAGCCCTGTGGTGAGATGCATTTTCAGCTTCTTGGGAGACTTTATCGAGCCCTGAATCCACAATCCATTTTTAAATTAACCCCCCAGATGTTCCAGGGCCCTTCCTTGGGCATGTAAGTCCTCCCATGGATGTTTGATTACCCTGTTTTTCCTTCTTCATTCTTTCCTTTTCCATGTTTTCTTCATTGGCTGATTCTGTGTATCTGAAACAATAGCACTAATTGATTTAAAAAGAGGTTTTTCTTTTCTGATCAAGGAAATAGCTGAATTATCCATAGTTGTTTTCACCCAGCTGTATACATGAAGATGTGGAAAGGAATGAATGTTCTAGATTGTTTTAGTACAGATGAATAGAAATTACCTGAAGATACATTTGAAATTATATAAAACGGACTCAATTCAAATGTTAAGAGAATGAGTGTGTGCTAGTGTACAGAACTGTTCCTTTGCCCAGCTGACCCTAAATTAGCTATGTAGCCAGGGATGACCTTGAACTCCTGAACCTCCTGCCCCTCCCCTCCACCATGTGCTAAGTATATATTAACTACCTTCCCTAGTATATGAGGTGGGTTAATCAAGCCCAGGCCTTTATGTATGCTGTTTAGCCCCTGTACCAACTGAGTTACATCTCCAACCCCAGAAATAAATGTTCATACAATCAATATTTTTAAACAGAATTTTGTGTATGGTTTTGCTTCTCGTTATAATTTTTATCCCCCAGTGTGTAGTGAACGGTGCTACTGAGTCACTAGAGACATAGGAATCTGATGGTTTATTGGTTGTCAACTCAACAGGATCCAGAGACAAATCTTTGGGCATGCCTGTGAGGGATTATCTAGATTAGGTCAACTGGGGAGAGAAGTCCCACCCTAAATGTGGTTGACAACACAGGATGGGTTGGGTGCCAGACAACGTCAAAAGGAGAGATCAAGCAGAAACCCAGCATTACCCCTCTTTGCTTCCTGACTGTAGATATGTGACCGAAGCCTAAGGCTCCCTCTGTCCTTAGCTCTACACAGGGTAGCCTGAACTCTTTTTATTTTTAAATTTAATTATTCAAGTTGCCGCCCCCTCCTTCCTCCCCTCCTGACCCCACTCTCCCACCCTCTTTCCCTCTCCCTCCTCTCCTCCTCAGATGACAGGAGCCCCCACATATTGACCTCCCACAGTTCAGCATAGTGTGCACTCTAAGAGTCTAAACAGTAACTCCCTCCTTCCTTCAGTTGATATTGTCCTTTTTTCCATTCACAGCACATAGAAAAGTAAGTAATACCCAGATAAAACACCCGAGACTCATAGAAGTGTCTCAAGAGAAACGAGGCTGAGTCAGATGTTAAGAGAATGAATGTGTGTAGTGTACAGAACTGTTCCTTTTCCCAGCTGACCCTAAACTAACTATGCAGCCAGGGATGACCTTGAACTCCTGAACCTCCTGCCCCATCCCCCCCGCCCCCCCCCCCGTCCCCCATGTGCTAGGGAGAAATGTCTTGGCATTTAGCTGCACATACAAAACATAGGTGCATACCAGACAAAAGGGCAAGGGCTCCCACACAAGTTTTCACTTCTCCATCACTTTTACTGCCATTCCTGATGACCTCACCAGAGGAACCTGCTGGTCTTGTCCAGCCCAGGGGCAGGACCTTCATTGAGTTTGGAGCAAACCAAAAGGAAAACACAACCAAGTGCAACTCAGAACAAAACTTTAAACAGTAAAAATGATACAAAAGTACCAAGTTTCTGACACGGTAAGTTTCCCTGGAGAGTGTTACTCCAGGCTCACTCAAGTCCTTGATTGCAGAAGCCCCTGGTAACATAAGTTTAAAAAAAAAAAAGCCTTTATAATGAAACTAAAGCTGACTGAGGATAAACCCATTTGCAATGAGCCTTCTGTTTCATTATTTCCTTTGTCCTGTACATTTTAAACTCTGACTATTTAAAGGCTTCAACTTTTTGAAGAAGCCCAAGCTCTAGGGCTTAGCTGAGTATTCCTGGAGGTCCAGGCAGCTCCTAAGATGCTGTTCTGTCTTGGCCGCCTGCCAGTAATGTAAATGGTGATGTGGACAGAAATGAGCAAGAACTGAAAATAACTAAATAATTCATGTATGTTGTAATGCAGTAGAGAATTTTGGGGGTTGCATTTGAAATAGTGTGAAATGGACTCAAGTGTTAGAATGAATAGATTTGTATCTTTTACAGAAATACACATTTTAAACAAGTATCTTACAACTGAACGTTTAGTATTTGTTTTTTCCTTTCCTTTTTTACTTTTCCCCCCAATTCCATAGTATATCCAGAGTGCCTTCTAAGTTCTCACTTGGTGCCAAGCTGTACCACAGGGTGCAGTGTGCTGATACTAGCTGAGATACTAAGCAGGTTGAGTCAGCGGCAGAGCCTCTTTCTAAGAGGGTGGAATACCTGGTCTGCGTCCTCGTGGGTAAGAGCCGTTCTGTATGTGGGAGTGAGACTGAGTCTTGACTAATTAAAGTGCCAAGTTCAGATCTTCCTGATGTGTGTCAGCTTTCCATGTCTGTGACAGATAAACTGAAATCATTGGCTTAAAACCAGAAGAGGTTCATTTGGTTCCCAGGTTGTGAAGCTTCACTGTGACTGGGGAACCTGGTGCTTTCTGGCCTCTGGGGGGGACTCTCACCTTATGTCAGGGGGGCAAGGATAACTGGACCACTTACCTCATAGCTGGATGTGGAGCAATAGGAAGGGGCTAAAAGGTTGTCTTGGTGTCACCTTCTGAAACAAACGCCCAGTGAGCAGACCTTTCTCTGAGACATTCCAGCACTTGCCAGCAACACCATGGGCTGGACCAAGCTTTTTAAGATGTGGCCCTTGGGTGACACTCAGCTAAACTGCTTCCTTGTTGATCAGCTAGGCTGACTGGCTAGTGAGGTTCAGGGATCCTCCTGTCCCCACCTTCCCAGTTTGGGCATGTGCCCCCCCCCATGCCCAGATTTTATGTGGGTGCTGGGGACCTGAAATTGATTCTAGAAAGCCACTTAACCAGCTGATCCTGATGTGAGCTAGTTTTTTAGAAGGGTAAATGGCTCTCTGGTTGTTATTGGGTCTTCCTTTATAGCTTTCATGAGAATATTCCCTCCCTGACTTTCATATCTTGTACATTCTTGAAAATATTTAAAAGCCAATGGACTTCCAGTGCCACACACGTATATGCTTGTGGGTTGCAAGAAGCTGTGCTCCGAACGAGCAGAAATTATGATAAAATTAATGTTTCCCCTTTCTGCAGACACTGCTAATAAACCCCGCTGCCATGGAAGAAGGATCCAGGCTTGACACACATGGAAGCTGGTCCTGCCTTCTCAGCACTGTAGGGATCAGCATGTGCAGCCCTGAAGCATGCTTCAGGGGGACAGATGTCCCTCTTGACCCTCTCTGGATCCTTCCCATGCTCGCTCATTTCTACCATATGATTCTTAAGTTTTCTGACTGGATTTCTGCTTGAAAGCCTCCATGGCTCATATGGGCAGAAGGGAAGCCGGTGAAGTAGTTTAGCCAGGGAGATGAGGTAGGGACAGGTGATGAGCTGGTGGGCCTTCAAATTTTGGGAACACAAGAATTCAACCCTTGAGAAAGACAAAGCCCACATGCTTTGACTGGGAATGCAGCTTTCTCTAGTGCCCTCACCTGGAACGTGGTTGGCTGTCTGTGAGGGGCCGTCTCTGTGGCCACAGCAGCATTCGGGGTGGGCAAGCCAAGCCAGCAGGCAGTGCCTCAGGAAATGCAAACGATTTCCAACTGTGTGTTTGCCCACCCCCTGTTCACCTTCCCTATATTATATTGCCTGCTAATATTTTTACATCATACTGTACATGTGACATACTTCCATGGTTTTGTCACTTCTTCAGTTTGAATTAAGTTGCATTTAAATCAGGGGTTTTGTCTGTTTTGTTTACTGTTATATTCCAAGTTCTAGCATATTAGCATTCATATATGTTTATATTAATTTATAAATGAAAGTCAGTGTGATTAGAAGCACTCGCTGCCAAGACTGGTGACCTCAGTTCAATCTCCAGGACTCACATGGTGGACGGAGAGAACTGACTCCTGCATATTGTCCCTGGCCTCCACATACCTACGGTGGTAAACACATGTATACGCACATGTATGCACACGCGCGTGCGCACACACACACACACACACACACACACACACACTAAAGCAGACTTCTTTTTATGACAGTTTCTGTAGTGTGCCTATATAACAAAGGGCCTGTTTTAGGAATATAAACATTTTAATTGTTAAAGTATCTGCCTGCCATCTCAGCTGCTTATGAGGCTGAGACGGGAGGGTCTCTAAAGCTCACGAGTTGGAAATCAGACTGGACAACATAGCAAAACCTTTCTGCTTATTTAGGAGTTGGCTCTGTGGAGCTTATCTAGTTGACAGGAGACTGGTCGAATGCTCTGCCGTGTGACACGATGTGGTACGTTCCTGTATGTATTGAGTTCACATCCTTGAATGGTGCTTGGCTCATAAGAAGTTTGCAGTTTTCTTCTTAGACCATCTTCCACAGGCCCTGTGTTACAGGGTGTGCTCGTCGGCCTGTGGTGGCATTGGGAACTAGAGGAAGTTAGGGAAAAGGCATTCTCCTCCTCACTCTTCATTCAGGATGCCATGAGCCGGTTCAGCCTCCTTTGCTCTGTGCTCTTGCCATGGTGTGCCCACAAGTCCAAAGGACAGGGCCGGCCAAGGTTTCATATCATGTATTAGGATGAACCTTTCTTCTTCATAAATGGGTTCTCTCAGGCTTATGAGTCACAGTGATGGCAAGCTGTCCACTGAGGTTATTGGAGATCCACCGCGATCCTCACCAGCAGCACAGCACCTTCATTCTTGAGTTCTAAGGACATTGGGAAGCAAGATCGTTGGCTGTGTTGATTGCTTTTGTCTGTGTTGAGTATGCCTTGTGTTCATTATATGATAATTACTTCCAGTAACATCGAGTGTTAATACATAGGTAATATCTACTACCAATGCTTTTTTCCTGATAAACAGGAAGCGTTCCAGCTTGGGAATGACACATGAACTATGCGAAGGCCACACTTTATTCTCATGACGATGTCTTTACTGCCACACTTAGACCACTTGTGTGGGTTCAGCAGCCTTCATGCCTTCTAAATTAGGCTCAGGACAAGCTAAACACCCATCAAGGACTAAATTAATAGATTTGGGTTGTTTTAATTAGCTAGGTGTGATTTAAAGGTTGCTGAAATAAAAAAGCCTTATTCATTTTTCATCAATATTCATTTGCCTTAATATTTCATTAGAACCTGCTGATTTGCAGGCTTCCCTCTGGGCATTGGTTCATTGTAACTGAAGAGAGCATTTTCCCTCCCTCGTCTCCTCATTCTGTACTGTGTACTCTCATCTCTGAGACACCGTCAAGATGTTTCCAACATCCACAGGCCACTAATTGAGCACACTTAAAAAAGATCTGTACTAAAGCTAAGAATTCTAGGCTCTCTCTTTCTCTCTCTCTCTCTCTCTGTATATGTGTGTCTGTGTATGTTGGTAGTTTCTTTTCATCATTTGAATGACTAATAATATGTACACTTTCTTTTTCACATGTCTTAAGAGTCAAGGCTGAGCCCTTGTACATAAAAGTCAGTAGGGTCTCATGTTTGGACTCTGCCACCAGTGGAGAAGAACAAAGCATCTTGTGTGTGGCACTCTGTGGCTGGGACCTCACCCTACACATGTGCCTGTTCTCATGAGCAGCTAGGTTGCCCATGTCTACCCAGGTTGGAGCAGCTGTGCTGCCACCTACAGAGGACTGTGGTGACAAAGGGAATCTGAGAGGTGGGCCTCAGGGTACAGATGTGGAGTGAAACCTTCCTCTAGAATCAGGTGACTGGTGAACAGTGCAATCAGAAATGGGGACAGGACAGATGGGCTAGGGAAAATCTAGAAGAAATTGCTTAAAGTCCCAGATTTCAAGTACCTTTTAGACAGCGCATGGATAGTAATGTCTCGGGTTTGCTGGGGGGCGACTAATCTAAAATGTAGGCTCACACAGTATAGACTTAGGTTCTGGCTGACTAACGCTGACGGTGAGAACAAGAAAGTGAATACATGAGTGTTGTCCATGTCTTCAAGACTGACAGTGAAACACCCCATGTCTTTACAGCCATGCTGACTGGTTTGTGTAAAGTACAGATTATTAACTGTTCATTGTACCAGTCATGATGCTACAAAGGAACTGCAAACTATTCAGAAATATAGATTCATGTCTTTAAATTTTTGGTATATGCATTCAAAAGTAAACATATTTGCTAATCTGTACCCTTTTGTTTGCTTTTTATTAATTCCAAGAAAATTGAATACTTGTCTCCCTGTATCTAGGTTTCTGTCCCAAAAGTATTTCTAAAAGATTACTTTTAATCCAAGCATTCAGGAGGCAGAAGCGAATGGATCTATGTGAGTTCCAGGCTAGCCAAGGCTTTATAGTGTCTTAAAAAAAAAAAAAAAGGCACGTAGCTGAGAAGAGATCGTTCTCTTGCTTTGCAAACCCAAGGATCTGAGTTTGATCCCTCACACCCACAGAAAAGCCAGGTGTGCTGTGTAATCCCATCACTGGGGAGACGGAGACAGGGAAGTCCCTGTGGCTCCTTGGCTAGCTAGCCTAGCCTGCTTGACCAGCCTCAGGCCAGTGAGAGACCCTGTCTGAAAAAACAAGGTTAAGAGTGTCTCAAATTGAACTCTAGCCTCCACAGGAATCCCCACAAATGCACACACACCTGCACACACACACACACACACACACACACGCACGCACGCACGCACGCACGCACGCACACACACACACACGTGCACACAACACAAAATTAAAGAACCCTCAGCACATGTGCAATAGCTGCTTAGACTGAGGAAGGTGGTTCACTTAGTGGCTGTACTTCCTGTAAAACAAAACTTTGTTCTTATCATATTAGAGTTAGTATAACTTGGTTTGGATGACTATGTATGTTGTAAATATTTTTATTCTTGTGATGATGTTTTGGATTCCTGGAAGATGCTGTAAGGGAGTGTATAAAAGTGTCCTCTTTTTGGCCTGGAGTTTAACCTCGTGACCCCCTCTGCCTGCCTCTCCCACTTTCAGAACAGCAAGGCGTGAGCTCCACCAGGAGTGGTTTTAGATTTGAACCTAGCTCTCCCTCCTTTTTTTGGCTGTTCCGCAAGTTCTTGACCTCTCTGGGCCTTGTTCTAATCATTTCTATTTTCCTTTCCTTGTCCCATTGTTGGTGCATATGTCAGCTGTGTCCTGCTTTTTATATTTAGAAAATCTGGTCTCTCTAAGCATGCATTGTGATCACGCTGGAAGCCAGCAGGCTGAAAGGGAAGTACAGACAGCATTTCTGATAGTAGCACTCGTCCAGTGTTCTGGGGGAACAACAGACGGACTTAAATAACACAACCAGTTTTATTGACCATGCTGTTTATTTTAATAGCTGGGCCAGAATGGTTTTGATTGACTTTTTAAAAATCTGGTATGTGTTTTGCCATATGGACAAAGCCATATCTGAAGTGCCAAGCTAATAAGCCTTCTTTTCCCTGCCAGTGAACCATGGAAGCTGGTAGCAAAATGTTTTATCTTGAATGGATCCATTTTCCAAGCTCTTGGTAAAGTAAGTACCCGTCTTAAGGGATAAAGTGTGACTTATCTTCCATCAGTCATTGGAAAGTTCTTGTGTGGAGGAGCATGTGCAGTGGTCGGGCTCTGCCTACTGTTGCCCAAAGTTGGTCCTGCATGAACTTGGGAGGTCCTCTTACCCATTCCTGGGTTAGTTGTTAAGGGCAAAAGCAGGTTCACAAGGATGTCTACAGTGCTCTCTTCACATGGGCCTCTGATTGGATCACCTGCAGTCACATGACCACCTTTGCATTCCCAGGTCCCCTCACTGTGGTCTTATTTCCCCTCTGTACGCTGCAGAGTGGGAGAGGCCACCAAATTGGAACCTTCAGCAGTCGTCAGGAGTACCTCATGCCTCCTTTTTTCAGGGGAAATAGTTTTCTGGGGATCCAAGTTTTGACAAATGCTTGGTTCCTATATTTTCTAGTTTTCCACTCTGAAAAGTTAATTCTGGACCATTTCTTCCCCTCATTGCCAGACATGGTAATTTCTTAGAATGTTTCGAGTGCTTCTTCTGCAAAAGACTTCTTTTCTTCTGCTTCCTTCATTCTTACTCACATTTCCCCCTTGCAAGTGGTTTGAACCTCCCTCTCATTTTTTAACGGTTTTGTCGAATGTGTCATGAGGAGGTCATCTTTTCTATGTCGACATTCAGCCTTCAGCACCCTCTTATTTTTTGCTCTTTTATGCTCCCCCTGGCCTTCACTGCTGACTCACCTTTTGGAGTTTTTTATGTCTCCTTCATGCCCACAGCTCTAAAGTAGTGACTCTTGCCTCATCTTCTCTCTGTCACTCAGATGCAGCTGAAATTCTCTGTAGTGGTTGACTCATTGCAAGTGGCAGACCTGACTTCCAGTGTAGCTCTGTAGACATGTCATTAATTCAGAAGGAACTCATCTCTATTACAGTGACCATGGCTGCTCCTGTGTCCCCTCTCCTTGGGATCTTTCTAGCAACTCCCCATCTCCTTGTTCTTCCTTCTCCTCCTTCCTTTACCCCTGCCTAGTTATGAAGTTTCACAGGTTCTGTCTGTGCTATTTCTCTGTGACTTTTGCCTCAGTTGCCTCTGCTTTATCTGGTGTGCTGTTGGTGGTATAGTGTGCTTCACGGACTAGATGTGAACCTGCTCACACAGGCCTGCCAGCACTACCTTCTCGAGTCTAGCCAGTTGGGTATAAAACACACAGGCTGCAGAAGCAGATCCATTCTCTCCATCCTGGCATTCTGTGACATTCTTACCTCGTGAACTTGCATGGTCTTGGGTCTCATCCAGTCTCCCCAGTCCAGACTGTTTCCTCTATCGTGCTGTGTTGAGAGTTTTCCTGCCCCTTGCTAGCGTGGAGTGCTCTGCTGTGGGCTTGTCTAGTCTCAGGGTGAAATCTCAGGCCTCCAGTGCACATTGAGAACCAATGGATTCATCTCTGTGGATCCAAAACAGTTGGTTGTTTCTTCCGAATGTCCCCAGCATCTTTACCGAATGGTTTAATTGTCTTCATCCCCTCTCTTGTACAGCTTGAATTTTCCTTGATTTTTTTTCCTTGGTGGCATTTGGAAATCCTCAGACATTTCGTAAGGGCCAGTTTTGCTTCTAGAATGCGGCATTGGGCCTAAGGACTAGTGTAAATGGTGAGTTTCCTTCAAGGGAAGAATAGTTCATCTGAAGGAGATGAAGATACAGTCGGTTTGGCCCACCCTGGCCCCTCAGAGCCTTTTGAACACTTTGAGTTAGTTTAAAGTTGGGTTTATAAAATGAATGGAAAAATAACATTATTTAATGACAGGTTACTTTTTAAAGATCTTTTTTTTTTTTTTTTTTTTGGTTTTTCGAGACAGGGTTTCTCTGAATATCTCTGGCTGTCCTGGACTCGCTTTGTAGACCAGGCTGACCTCGAACTCACAAAGATCCGCCTGCCTCTGCCTCCCAAGTGCTGGGATTAAAGGCGTGCGCCACCACCGCCCGGCTAAAGATCCTTTTTTATGAACTGTGACCTCAGTAAGTAGAGATGATTCCCTTTCAAGACTGTGGTGTGTAGAATGGATCAGAACGGATCACTTGATGAACCATTGTTATGCTATGATGTTTGCTATGACTTTTTCTTTAAAAAAAAAAAAAAAAGCCAAATTCAGAAGTGACTGGGGCTGAGGGTGTGGCTGAATAGGTTGACTGCTTGCCTAACCTAGAGTGCACGGAGCCTGAGATTCACTCCCTAGGATCACATGCACCCAACATGGCAGCGTGCATGTGTAATCCCAGTAGGTGGAACATGCAGGTAGGAGGAGCAGCAGTTCCAGGCCATCCTCATCCTGAGTCAGACCCCGTCTCAAACAAGCAAGTAAAAAATACATTATAATGATGGTCATGCATGTATTAGAGGAGGGGGTTCTGACAAATCTTCCTCTTGACACTATTGATTTCAAGTGCAGACATCAAAAGGAAACAGGGCAGGATGTTTGGAGACCATGGAAGATTCATAACCTGCCTCTTCTCTCTTCCTGTGCAGATGATCAGGCACTGTGTTTAACCAGACCCAACACTTTGCTGATTTCCTTGAAATGTTTCTTAAGTAAGAAACACATTATCCCTTAATCAGCTTCTTTTGAGCTATCTGTTTATACTAAACAAAGTCTTATTCGAATTAGTTTCAGATTCTAAGCAGAAGCATGGCTAATTGAACATTGTATGAAGGAGTACCCTGTCACTGGCTGTGATATCAACTTCAGGTGCAGGAGAAGCAAATATGAAGGTCTATTAGCATGGCTATCAGTTAATTGTCTTGATTGATTAGTCATGCACAGGGACGGACACAGGAGTTCCCTGTTCTGCACACTTAAGCACAATGCGAATGTGGGACACTTTGTTAAAGACTCTTCTTGTTGCCGGGCAGTGGTGGCGCACGCCTTTAATCCCAGCACTTGGGAGGCAGAGGCAGGTGGATCTTTGTGAGTTCGAGGCCAGCCTGGTCTACAAAGTGAGTCCAGGACAGCTAGGGCTACACAGAGAAACCCTGTCTCGAAGAAAAGAAAAAAAAAAAAAAAGACTCTTCTTGTTGCTGTGACAATATACCTGACAGAAGAAATTTGAGGGAGAGTTTATACTGGCTCGAAGTCTGAGGGTGTGGCTCCTCACAGTGGGAACGTCCGGTGAGTGTGGCCGGAGCTTGAGGCAGCCAGGTGTGCTGTTCCTGCAGCCTGGAGGCAGAGATGACCGTGACCGTCTTACATCTTGTTCGCTCCTGTTTCTTAAGTCTGTACTGAGCCTGTAGCAATGATACCACCCACGTTCGTAGTGGATCACCCCACTGCAGTTATCCTAATCTAGATAGTCCTTCATAGACACGCCCAGAGCTTTGTTTCCATGGAGACTCTAAATCTCACAACGTCGCCAACAGAGATTTAACCATAGCCACGGATTGTCTTCCCTCTGTAAAATGAGATAACTGTACGCAAGTGGACGGGATAGAGATGTTTTAGGATAAAGGGGATATTGTAAGTAAAACATGGAGTAGCAACCGCTTATGGAGTTGTAAGTGCCCCTAACTGTGGTTCAGGGCAAGCTCTCATGACAGATTCTGCCTCTGTATAACTTTTGGAATCTTTGGAATGTGCTTCTGAGCAACCCCTGATAGTGCCCTGTCAGAGGTAGGGACATCACTGTTAAAATCAAATTCTTACAGTGACTAGATCAGAATTCGGCGTATAGGATAGTTACTTAGATAAACATTCTGTTTTAAATCAGCGTGAAAGCTTAAACAAACTCTTGGACATTATTTGGAATGAAATTT
The DNA here is from genome assembly GCA_907164525.1 of Lophiomys imhausi. Lineage (NCBI taxonomy): Eukaryota > Metazoa > Chordata > Mammalia > Rodentia > Muridae > Lophiomys > Lophiomys imhausi. The sequence continues at coordinate 1,354,771 of CAJQZJ010000537.1, read as the reverse complement.
AATCTAAATAAAGTGCTGGCTGAGGAAGGCAGCAAAGAAGATGAAGTAATCTCCAACCACGGCCTGCTGGAGAGTGTAATCGACACTTGTCAGATGGTAACTACGGCTTTCTGAGGATGCCAGCTACTGAGAACATTTCAAATGTGGGCAGCTGGTCCAGGAGTTACGGTTAACGATAATTGGTGAAAGAATTTATTTCATAATGTTCATGATCTGTTGCAGTGATAAAATAGATTATTTTTAGATTCCCAATGTAAAATTGTTTCCTAACTAGATAATTATAATTGGCTCTGTGTGTAACACAAATTTTAAATATTTGATGTTATTAGTAACACCAGTGTAATGGGAATTAACAAGATAGAAATGCAAATATATTCTCCTGTTTCAGTATGGCTGCAAAGGGAGACTTGTTTCTGAAAATCCTTTGGAATGAGCTTGCTTTCTGACAGTGTCAGGCTGGGAATGGAGACACTTTGATGGGTGTCCCATTGCTTTTGTATTGATGAATTACTGACTTTTGCTAAATTTGACGTTCATAAAATATATAAGGAATATAGGTTTCTGCCATGTTGGAGTTAGGAGGGGCCTACCTTACAACTCTTAAAGTCACAGGGGTAGGGCAGGGCTAGGAGATTATATAAAGGCTGCTGTAGCCACCATCTGGGTGGCATGACATTGCTTTGGGACCTGGGAGCCAGTGGCCCTCTGCCTGCAAGCTTGAACAAAGTCTCCCATTTATCAATAGCTCTTTTACAAATTCCTAAAGAGAGATAATTATTCCTCTATTGCCAGTTAGAAAAGGAAGATAAACTGATGTCAGAGAGATGCTTCAGGCTCCCCTTGCCCCTGGGCCAGATGCAGTCCCTTGGATGGTTGCCCATGGTTGGATGGTTACACTGTCCTTTTCCAGGACCTCTGGAATGCATGGCATGAATTCACCTCAGTGTTTGTCTTTGTGTCTGTGCACCTGGATTTAGGAAGTGTCTGGTTTTATTTTTCTGAGACAGAGTCTCACCTATTCCAAACTGTCCTCAGAATGGATATGAAGCTCAAGGTGACCTTGAACTTCTCTTGCCCAGTACTGGGATACAGGCGTGCCCACTGCGTCAGGCTTATTCCATATTGGGAATCAAGGCAGGCTTCATGTGGCTAGGCAAGCTCTCTACCGACAGAGCTCCAGCCCTAGGCTTAGGTGTTTCTGTTCTAAATTATACCCAGTTAAGGATCTTTCTTTGACTTTTAAAAGAATGTTTCAAAGACACTTAGGTGCACCACACTTAACTCTAAACAGACAAATCTGAGAGTTCAACAAACATGACTGAAAACTTGTGGGATCTGAATGTTTAACTTGCTTTTTTTAATTTAAATCAATAAGTAATCATTGAAGAATCATAAACTTATGAAGAATCAGATTTACCAGTTGTGGTGGCGCACGCCTTTAATCCCAGCACGCGGGAGGCAGAGGCAGGCAGATCTCTGTGAGTTCAAGGCCGGCCTGGTCTACAGAGTGAGTTCAGAACAGTCAAGGATACATAGAGAAACCCTGTCTTGAAAAATCAAAACAAACAAACAAAAACCCTAAAATAACAAAGAATCAGATGTGATTTGAGCAACACATGCAGCGTTGGTGCTTGGAGAGGTCAGCTATGAGGAAGAGTGTGTTGGGTATCTAGTGAGGCTGGCTCTCCTGGGCATCAAGTTCCTTTATGTGACAGTACCTACCATTGCTTCTACTGAGAACCCAGTGGCTGGGACATCTAGGTGTGAAGCAGTTTCCTCTCAGATCAGGACCAACTCCTCTTCCCTCCTGAACCTCCCATCCTCCTTACTTTACTGCCCCTGACCAGCTGATGCCTCAGGCTGCATTGGCACATCCCCATGACACACAATAGGTGTGGATGTACGGGAGTCTCCTCTGCCTGTCTTATGTTGTCTGGGTCCTGCCTATGCACTCTGCCTGGTGTTATGACTTGGTTTATTTACTGACTCTCAGAGAATTCTGCTGTGGGTCTGGGGGCAGCACATATGCCACCGAGGTAGATGTTCCCATTTTAAAACAAAACAAACCTCTCCTAGAGGGGCTTCCTGCTCTCAGTTTTTAAAGCACCTTTCTGCAGACCCCTCTCTTCATAGCTAGTGCTGTTTAAAGAGCTGCATTGGGCTTGGGAAATGGTCCAGTGGGCTAAGAGGCCCTGGGGCTGGCAAGATGGATCCCTGGGAAATGGTTCTTGCTGCCAGGCCTGATGATGTGAGTTTTGTTCCCAGGATCCATGTGATGGAAGGAGCAACTGACTCCCTCAAGTTGTCAACTGGCCTCCACAAACATGCATGCACACGCATACCCTCACACCAACACACACAAAAAAACAAATGAAAGTGTTAATAAAAATATGCAGAGGCGCTCAGTATGAGATTTGCTGTTAACTCTTTTTGCATGCCTTCTAGAATCTTCTCTTTTGATGATATGTGTAGAATTTCTAGAAACCATGACTACTGAATTAGCGTGTGTGTATGTGTGTATGTACATGTGGGAGTTGGTGCATTTGGGGACCAGAGGTCAGCTTCAGGAATGACAGTTCCTCAGAACCTGTCTACATTATCTTTTGAGATAGTGTGTCTCACTGAACCTGCAGCTTGCCATGTGGGCTGTTCTGGCCAATGAGCCCCAGAGAGTCTCCTCTCTCCCCTGCCCTGTGCTGAAATTACAGACATGGGCCGCCATGCCCTGCTACTGTCATGGGTGGTATGGATTTAATTCAGGCTCTGATGCTTATGCAGCAAGCTTCTATTCACTGAGCCATCTCCCCAGCTCCAGCATATATTAATATAATTCTTTTGACCAAACATTAAACATTGTCTTAGTAGCGAAATAATACTTTCCTACAAAATAGAAAAAGAATAAATCACCCAACTCCAAAACCATAACGTGATCATTGTTTATGTATTCTTGCCACGATAGTATGCGCCTGTGGTTCTAGCCCATGGGCTATCCCCTGGGCCTCACTGGCTAGCCGATGAGCCTACTCTTAAAGCCCTGTGGAGAATGATTAAGGAAGACACTCATGACCACTGGCACGTGTGCTCGTGTGTGTGATAAACAAACAGAATACTAATAATAAACAAAAATATATTTAAAGTGACTATTTCTTCCCTTATCACTCTTTCTGATTGGAAAATTAAGTGTAAAGCTGCCAGCATTGCATGGCTTTTTAAAAAAAAGTTATTTTCTTGTGCTTAAGCTCCTTTTTTATATTTTTCTTTATAATCCATCTTTTCTGTGTGTTTTCCCTTCTATGTCTTCTGTCTGCTGTAATCAGAAACCATTGCTGGCTTCCAGCTTCTTTGTCCTGGGCCCCATCTCGGCGAGTGGATTTGGGTAGGGGAGTTATTCAGCCCACCTGACCTCTGAATTATTCGTGTGGAACTGGCTGTTTAAAAAATGCAACAGAAAAGCCTGATCATCCTTTATTAACTAGGGAAGATCCCGACCAAATTAAAACCCAGGAGAGCCTTGTTGAGGCTGGATATGTTAGGTTATGAGAAGCACCCTGAGTTCTGAGAAGAAACACATTTATAGCTTTAATGACTCATTTGGGATTTTATATTCTGTTGCCAAAGCCAGTTATCAACAGCTTTGATTAGAAATCGGGAAAGCCAGTTGCTGAAAGGCAGAGTGGAAAGAATTGTATTGGATTAGAGAGGCATTGTTTTGAGCTGAAAGAGAAAGGAGGCATCTGAATATGCATTTATTGAAATATCCATGGCCGAGGTGGAGTGCAGTGGAGTGGCTTCGTTATTAAATTAAGTGTCTTTGTTCGGTTGTCTGGATTCGCCTGTTGGCAGCACCCCCTTTTTTCCTCATTTGCTTCCACTTTGATGCGGTGTTACATCCTGATTTGTGGGTTGAAATATGTCAGTATTCATAAACCAAATTCATGAACCATCCTTCAAATTATTTGGACTGATGAAACATCATTTACCAGTATGAAGCCAGCCCAGGAAGAGCCTTTGAAATAATGCATTCAAATGCTACCTTAAAAAAAAAATAGCATTCTTTATCCCAGCCCTGTGTGTAGGGAGAAGTACTACTTTAAGCCTTATTATTTTAACAATGTAACGAGGGAATATAATGTACATCAGAGCAGTGTGCTCAATGCTTGAGTACTTCTGAATCTTGAAGCTAAATGCACTTTGTATGTTCAGAGTTTTTAGTGTTAAACTATGTCAAGAAGAGATGCCTCGTGCCTTGGAAAAACTGTTAGGTATTGCATAGAAATTTACACATGATCACTTCTTCATAACTGTAGTTGAGTTTGTTAGTGGGTTAGATTTCTACAAAATATTCCAGTCTCTGTCTCTCACACACACAGTGTTCATAGTATAGTGTGTATTTATAGTCTTACATTTATGCCAATATACTAAGAAAATTATCAAACACTGTCTCTGTGTGCTCTGGCTTCCAAGTTAAAACTGAGAATTTCCTCCCAATTATTTAACCGTAAGCAGTGTAATGCTTAAACAAAACAAAGATAACATTCTGTACCTACACAATAGATCAAAACAGCTTCTCTCATCTCCACTTTGGACCATCTGTCTTAAGAAAGTAAAAGCCCTCAGGAAGCAAGTCTGCAGTCTGATTGTTTCAAGGCTCAGGCTCATTCCCACAGCCCAGCCATGTGCCCAAGTCCTGTAATGGTTTTGTGTTGGCTGGGAGGGGCTGTGTGGCTTGACCTCAGCATCTGTCGGTTAGAGCTTTCCGCTTCTCACTAGGAATTTTAAAATTCTTGCTGAAGAGAATTAAATTCTGCTATTTGAACATCAAGTTTAATAACTATTGGGAATAATATTTTCCAACAGCTAGATCATTCTTAGTTTTAAAATGTTCCTATGAGTCATAACTCTTCCTGTACTTAAACTGGTATGTATGTAAATGTTTATGTCTCTCTCTCTTTCTCTCTCTCTCTCTCTCTCTCTCTCTCTCTCTCTCTCTCTGTGTGTGTGTGTGTGTGTGTGTGTGTGTGTGTGTGTGTGTGTGTGTGTGTG
>CAJQZJ010000537.1:1317059-1331613 GCA_907164525.1 Lophiomys imhausi | reverse complement strand
CACACACACACACACACACACACACACACACACACACACACACACACAGCAGAGATGTAAGTTGTGGACATAAGAAAATAAAGTCCTAGGAGTGAGAAGAAGAATCAGAATTATGTTTGATTTTGCCAAAGCAAGTCTTCCATATCTCCCGAAGTTAAGTTAGGATAATAGTGATTTCAGCACATTTCAATTAGTAATCCTGGGGATGGGTGGAATGGGCCAAAAAAACCAAACCAACCGAAACCAAACCAAACCAAACAAACAAATCTCATGGTGACAAAACACAGAGTGCAGAAATATGGGAACTGACGAGGGAGCATCGTGAGGTCACTGTTAACTCCTTGTAGGTTTGAACCCAGGTCCTCACGCTTGCTGATGTGATGTCCCCAGCTAAAATCCATTACTAACGTTCTTACAGGATTTACTCTAGAAACAGGTGAGGTGACAGGGAGATGCTAATAGACATGAGATGCCTCTTTCTAAAGAGCGGAGTGTCGCTTCAGCCCTTTGTTGTGCTGTTCCTCCCTCCCAGACACTGAGTTCCTCCTAGTTCTCAGCCATTTCTCCACCTCAACTGTGGCTTTAGTGCAAAAGCACACAGTGAACAGGAGCTTTGGTGGATAGGAAGCCCCTCTCCCCCCAGCGGTAAGGTGTGATGGTTCAGATCTGGGCCCAGGCTCTTCCGCAGCCACTTCCTGTTGCCTCTCAGGGTTAGGGTTTGGGTTTGGTGTGACTGTGCTCACCTCCCAGACAAATGAGACTTTAGGGGCAAGAGAAGAAAATAAACATGTGTCTGTGCTTGTGATGTGCCAGCCACAGTCCAGAGGATTGTGTGTCCGCAGAAGGTCTGTACCTATAGGGCACGTGTGTCCATCGGAGGGGGTGTTGCAGAGAGTGTGTGTGTCTGAGGAAGGAGCCAGCCGTGTGTGCAGAGGGGATGTTTCTGCTGGGGAGGGGGGTGCCTTTAGAGCGTGAATATCTACAGAGGATGCTGTCTGTGAAGGAGAGGAGTCTTTTGGGGAGAGGGTGTCTGTAGAGGTGAATGTCTGCAGAGGAGAGTGTAGGAAGTCTGTCTGCAGAGGGGGTGTGCCTGTGGGGGATTGTGCAGCCTTGAGGAGGGTCGGCTGCCCACAAATGGGGTATGCCTGTCAGTCTGTGGAGGGCAGACCGTGTCTGTCTCAGCTACACCTGACAGTGACGTGAGGAGAATCTTCAGGTGAGCACAGGTGAGTCTCCACCGCCGCCTCCCCTTAGAGCATCTTCACTTGCAGCAAGCTGTGTTACTGTCTGTGGTGGGCGTTCCTTCCTGCCTGGAGTGCAGAAAGTTCTAAAAATGGGAACGTGGAACCCGGCTGCCATGATGAGGAGTGTTTCCTACAGGAAGGACCTCTGGCCCCTGTCCCTGTTAGTGCATGCTGTAATGTTCACATGGGAATTTCTGCCCAAGACAGCCATTATGATCTCTGCTAAGGTGTCACCAAGGAAGCACACCAGCACCTTACTGACCAGAGGAAAGAGATTCAGCCCAAATATGCCTCATGCTCCTCCAGTTCCCGGCTTTCCACATCCGACGTGGATTCCTTGTCTGTTTATGATGGTGGTCAAGGGGTGCAGGCCCTGCTCTGGGCCTACCACAGAAGCAGTATGCCACTGTTCACATTTGATATGAGTTCTGGAGACTCTTCCTACCCTTGAGATATATTTATGGATAACTTTACAGAAAGAACTGTTGTAAAGTCAAAGAATCTAATCTCTACAGGGATTTTTTTAGCAACTGAAGATGGGGTTTCCATGTGAATGATATTCAGAAACCTATTTTGGATTTCTACCCATAAATATCTTATTCTGGCACAGTTTAAAAACCACCACAAACGTTGTGATAAAAATAATAGTGTTAATTATAACTAATAATAGCTAACATTTATTAAACACTTTCTCTTGCAAGAATTTGCATGCATTTTCCCATTTAGTTTCCACAGTATCCCTGGAGGTGGGTCCTCCTCCTGATAGCAGTTTCAGCCTCAGAATACACAAAGTAGTGAATCAGCCTGGACCCTGTAGCTGGTGTGTAACAGAACTAGACAATCTACAATGGAGACCACTTCCCCGTTTTATGAGTGATGTTGAGTTTCTACTCCCCCCACCCAAAAAAAAAAAAAACCACATTTACAGTTACCATAATATCAGCGGCCTAACCAGAGGGCAGGGCCAGTGACATGAAGCTTCTTCAAGACTCCCTGGGCTCCATCACAGCCCACTGCTGCCCCTGGTGGTGTCTCCATGCCAGCAGCACCCTTTAATCCTAGAAGATTTAAATAGCATAATATTAAAAGATGCTAAATAATATGGAATCCTTTGGGTGCCTCATAGTCAGATGACCCTCCCACTGCGCATCCCGCTAGGCTTGTGATGGGAAAACATTTCCTGTGAAATGAGGATCATTTCTCATCAGAACTAGTGGTCTCATAAGCCCTCATCTCTGAACCCAAAGAATGGCTTTTAAGGAATAGGAGACTCTTGAGTTATTAAAGTAGAAAGTCTGAAGTTGTTTTTCCCTGATTTGACTAATGTAAAAACAACAAGATTAAATTTTATGTTGTTTCACTTTTTTCTTGGTTAAATATCCTATATAAAAATTCAGTTTGCTGGTGGCGCACGCCTTTAATCCCAGCACTTGGGAGGCAGAGGTAGGCGGATCTCTGTGAGTTCGAGGCCAGCCTGGTCTACAATGTGAGTCTAGGACAGCCAGAGCTGTTATATAGAGAAACCCTGTCTCGAAAAACCAAAAAAAAAAAAAAAAAAAAAAAATTCAGTTTGCATTCAAAACTCATTCTCAAATATTACTTTCCCCTTCAGCCACAGTGTGTGTGTATGTGTGTGTGTGTGTGTGTGTGTGTGTGTGTGTGTGTTTGTAAAACATATAAGTATATTTGTAAACGTTTAAAGGGCTTGAGATATTTAAATTATTGCAGAAGCTCTAATATGTGTGTTTGTAAAGAATTGAGACATCCAGTATTCAATGAAGTAGTGGGGAAACTACCTTTATTAATAAAATTGTTATCATTAGTATGTGAGAAGGTGCTCATGTGTGTGGTGTGTATACACAAGCTTATGGAGGTAAGAAGACAACTTCAGGTGTCGTTCCTCAATCACTGTCTGTCTTTGCTGATAATGTGGTTCCTCATGGTCCTAGAGCTCCCAGGTAGGCTGAGCTGCCTGGTCAGGGTACTCCAGGGACCCTCACATCCCCACAGCCTTAGCATAGGATTTGTATGCATGTGACACCACAGCAGCTTTTAAAATGTGGGTTTTGGGGATTGAGCTCTGGTCCTTGTGCTTTAGGTTAAGCATGTTATTGAATGCATCAACTCCTAACCCAATTAATTTTTTTTTAAACAATCTCCACTGGTGACTACACATGTCTGCAAAAACTCTAGAGAGTTTAACTCAGTCTTGATTAATATGAAACAGCTTGAGGTCTTCTGGTTCCTTTTGATCTGTATGGCACTCTGATGTGGCCTGTGCTGAGTGTCCTGGTGTCCCAGGGCAGCTCTTGATCCACAGTTGCAACAGGACCATGACTTCACGCTCTGCCACTTTTCTTGCCTAGATTCTCTGGTTCTCCACAGGAAGCCAGCAATGCAAGAGGCTGTGAGAGCCTTCAGTGAAAACAGAGGTAGGCCACATGCTCTTGCTTGTGACCCCAGTGGCTAAAAGCACCTTCCTGAATAATAAGCAAGAGAGCCTTCAGTCATGTTACACCATGGGGAACAGTCCAGCTTGGGAGACTCAGGCATGCTCTGCTTGGACGTATTTTCTCCAAAGAAAGCTGAGACACCCTGCGTGGCTTGGTCCTGGAACCCTGAATGGGAAGGAGTAAAGAAAGGACTAGCATGTGTACAGAAAAGCAGGGGTCAGGTGGGCCCTGTGTGCTGATGGATACGCACCAACAAGACCAACCAAAAGATCAGTGTGTTTCCTTGTGTTGAGCTGAACACGGAAGCAGGTATCTAATCTCTCTAGGGTCTCTGTAGGGAAGCAGGCTCAGGCTGCAGTCACCCTGGAGGAAGCTGTGCCTGTTACATCTCAGGCTGATGAGCTGTCATATGGACCAGGGGAGGCACCGGCGTCCCAGACATGGCCATGCCCACATCACCAGTACATGTTCACTCAAGACTTCGTTTATCCTTACACATTCACTCAGGGCTTCCTCTGCCTCCCTTCCTCTGACCCTCCATCCGAGAAAGGACAGTTGTTGGCTGTGACTCCTGCAAATGTTTTGACTGCCACCTTCTTCACCGTTTCTACTCTGCTCACCTTGGATTGCCGGGCAGGGGTCAGTCAGGTCAGCTGTGGGAATGAGCATCCATGCTGTTTATAGAAAAGCAATCGGAGCACAGTGGAGCGTACCCACAGTGCCGATAATCAGAAGACTGAGGCACAAGGATCACAAGTGCAGGACAGGTCTGCACTACAGTGTTAAGTCCTGGCTCAGGAAACAAAGAGAAAGAACGTGACACGGCTCATCTGTAACATTCTGCTCCTTTCTTCTGCCATGGTTATAACACAAAAACTGTGAATGCAGAAAGATTAGAAGCTTGACTTTGGTCTCACAGTGAGCCCCTGTGGGAGAAAGGAAGGGGACACGCCTGAGGGATAAGTTGCTGATGAGGGTTAGGGACTCTTCCTCCCTAGAGAGGCTCTAAGAGGGCAGGGACTGATGATATGGTCAGTTGGACGATTACTTGTCTAGCATGAACAAGGTTTGCGCCCCACAGGACTTGAACCAGAAGTGGTGCTGCACGCTAATAATCCCAGGATGGGGAAGTAGAGGCTAGAGGACGAAGAACTCAAAATCCTCACCTACTTAGTGAGTTTGAGGTCACCCTGGGCTACATGAGGCTTTAAAAAAAAAAAAAAAAAGGAAAGAAAAGGAAAAGCAACAGACCTCAATCTAGCATGCCTGCTCACATTCAGGTAGATCATTGAACGCACCTGCATCAGCAGACAAGGTTCAGTTCAGGCACAGGGTACCTGATTGCTGGATGCTGGTCTTTGGATGGAGTCCCAGTTGAGTCCAGTATTCATGTCTCAACACTGGAGTGTTAATCCTTGTTACTTACTGTGGGAAGAAGGCCAGGTTTAGGAAAAATTCTAAGCAGAAACAGACAGGCAGGCGAAGTTCTAATTCCTGTTGGCTAGGTTCTGCTCCATAGGCAGTGATGCCCCGAGACCTCCAGTCTGGTTTGAACTCTAACTGAAGAGCCGTGGGTGGGTCCCAAGGCGCTGAAGCCTGTGAGTGGGCCAGAGCTTCACTTACAGTCTTGGCTCAGACTGTCAAAGGTCTCATGCTTTCTGTCACAGGGCTACCTTTCCCCCTGCTCCAATACCTGTTCCATGATATGATGTGTGTGACTGACTAGCATGTTATACCCATTGTAGGCATCCTGCTATAAAGTGGCTGCTGCCCTCCCAGCCCCACATGAGTCCCCAGGGGACATGGCACCCCCACTCCTCCTTTCTTAGCACCTGAGGTCTTGACTCCCACCTGCCTCAGCCCCTGCTTTTCTTGACCCCCACTCACCTTTCTGAGCTCAGTATCCTTCGGAATCTGGCCATGGTGGCCCCTGCACCTGACCCTCCCTGAACAGCTCTGGGTGTCTCCCTTGGAAAGCAAAGAATGTGAATAGGATGGGAGCGTGTTTTCCTTTTAAAAATTGTTTGATTTGGGTTTTGGTTTTTGAGAGAGGGTCTTATGCAGTCGAAGCTGGCCTTAAGTCCTTTGTATAGCTGAGGATAACCTTAAAAGCCTTCATCCTTCCGCTTCCATATCTCAAGTGCTAGAGGTATGAGTGTCGTCTGCCATACCCTGCTTATGTAGCTAGTGTAGGGGCCTGACGCCGGTGCTTGGCACATGCGGTGTAAATTCTCCACTAACTGAGCTACATTCCAGCTCTTGAGTATTATTTTTTAAACTTCTGTAGAGGCATTCGAGTACTTTACAGATTTGTATGTATCCAGTTGGATTAAAATATTTCTCCTGCTCCAGGAGGCATTCCAGGACAATCTACGCCTCTGCAGGGATTGTTTTCTGCATAACCTTATTATCAATATAAGATACTAAATATAAAGAGATCAGATAGATTCACTGTGCAAGTGTGAAAGAGCTCAGGCTCTGCGAATTCACACCTGACTGTTCTGATGACTTCAGTATCAGATGTGCTAGTTGAGAAAAACTAATTCAAGGCTTTCTTGCATTGTGACTGTATCACCCACCCATCTGATTTCCCAGGTCCCTAGGCCACCCTCCGTGAAATGTGCTTGTGATACAAAGGTTTGCCGTATGGTTTTTCAATTATTTTGAAGACGATCATGCCCAGAATCAAGTCACACATCCCCCAGTTACTGCGATTATGCATATATAATCAGTTTGCTTGATTGTGGTTGACGGTCTCAAACTACCTTCCCTTGAGTCATTAGAAATTTTATTGGAGTTCTTTAGTGTGATTATAAAAATTAATGAGCTCATAATTAGGTATAAGAGCAACAAATACAAAGTTTGCCAAATTAGCATTTGTTCTAGCTCTGAACTTGCACACATGTACATGGGAGGCTATAAGATACATGGCAAGACCCCAGGATCTGACCTTGACTGCTGTGCGCCTCAAGGAAGACTGAGCTGGGCGGCAGTGGGGCACGCCTTTAATCCCAGCACTTGGAGGCAGAGGCAGGTGGACTTCTGAGTTTAAGTCCTGCCTGGTCTATAGAGCAAGTTCCAGGACAATCCATGCTACATAGAGAAACCCTGTCTCAAAAAACAAAACAAGGGCTGGAGAGATGGCTCAGAGTTTAAGAACACTGGCTGTTCTTCTAGAGGCCCTGAGTTCAATTCCCAGCACCCACATGTTGACTCACAAACATCTATAATAAGATCTGGTGCCTCTTCTGGCCTGTAGGCATACATGCAGACAGAACATTGTATACATAATAGAATAAATAAAGATATTTAAAAAAAACAAATCAACAACCACAACAAAAAGACTATTTGAAAACTAATTGAGATCTTAAAACTTTTCTTTAAAAGTAATTTTGGCCAAATACATATGGACTGGACATTGGGAATGTATGCTAAGCCATATAACTCTTTTAATCGTGGCCTATTTATTTCTGTTGTTTTGTATTGTATTTATAGTTATAAGAAAAAGAACCATTATTTGAACTGAAAGGGAGAGCTGTTGGGGGGAAAATAAATACCTTAAACTAAAAAAAAAAAAAAAAAAAGAAAAGAAGGGAAGAGGATGGTGGGGCTGAGGGGGAGGAGGGTGGAAGGGTGGGACTGGAGGGGGGAGTAGGGAGGGGATTGTGATTGAGATGTAACTTGAAGAAATAAAAAATAAATTATTAAAAAAAAAGTAATTTTGATCATTGTTTAGAAAGTCAATTCATACATATTTATATGTTTAGCTTCCACTTTCTTTAAAACATCTTATTAGATTTATTTATCTGTGTGGGAGTGTGTGTAATGTCACAGACTGCATGGTGAGGTCGGAGCTGAAGACCAGCTGAGAGAAGTCACTTCTCTTCTACTCAGGCAATCAGACTTGGCAGCAAGTGGCTTTTCTGGCTGAGCCATCTTGCAGGCCCTAGCCTTCCATTTTCTAAAAATGATATTGACTTAGTCGACAAGTTTACTCTTCAGAACCCTCTCTAATCATGTGTTAGGCTTCTGGGTTATGGATATTCTGAGTACAACTTAGCTGCTTTTGACTTTCAATCATCAGATTCATCTTCCAGGCGGTTAGACTCTCGCTTGGAAGAGTTCAGATATCTCCCCAGCTTTGCTTGCATGCAGAAAAAGCTTTCTCACACCATCTGGTTCCTAACTTGGGTACAACTTACACTACAGCAGGCTCCTCACCAAGAACCTCAGTGTGTGGGTTCCTGGCTGTCCTTTTGTCTGACTGAGTGTGGAGAAACTTTTTCAGGCTACAGAGCATGAAGTGCTGTGTTGGGAGCTTCCTAACCCCAGTGCGGCCATTCACTTTGTCTCAGCTGCTGGTGACTGAGATCCACTTTGCTTTTATTCTTTGGTTTTTCTGACTATAAATGGAAGCATTTTTCTCCATGTTTTGCATAAGCAGATAGCTCTCTCTTCTGGTATTCTTGCAAACATACCTTCAGACTTTAACCGTCATGTTTTCTAGACACAGGCAGAAGAGAAAGAGAAAGGGAAGGAAGTACCCTGAGCCTTAGCTGCTAGGGGTAGCACTGGGCAAGCTTGGGGTTTCCTTGGCCATACTGAAGCACATACCTCAGTGGATTTGCACCTCGGGCCCTTCAGCTGTCATCAGAAGTGGTGTTCTCATCTCAGGTGACATCGCGCCCATGGGTATTAGTTGCCTACTTTCTCTGGCCTGTGGTCCTCTATGTGGCACATGTCCACAGGCCGTGAGAAGGGCCGTGGACTGTCCCTCAAAGGCTGCTAGGAAGGCAGCACACAAAACATACTTAGGCCCCAGTCTCCTGCCTCTGAGCTCCTGATAGACCATGAGGATGGATCCTACGGTGTTTGCAAGTATTTGAAGAAGCGTTTTCAGACATGACGGGGACGTTGGGTCACCCACCTTGTGCAGTATGGCAAGCTCTCGGCCTTGACTCTGCTGTGTGAAGCTGTGGACCAGAAGTGATGTTTCCGTCTCCTCCTGAGTGGCTTCCCGCCACTAGTGTCATTTAACTAATTTTTGTTATTTTAAATTACATGAAAACATATGTATTTGTGTGTGTGAGTTTGTACACATGTGAGTGCAGGTGCCTCAGGACTCAGGAAGAGGGTGTTGGATCCCCAGGAGCTCTACCTACAGATGGTTGTTAGCCACTCAGTGTGGGTTCTGGGAACTGAACTTAGGTACTTTGCAGAAGCAGTATGCGTTCTGGGTGCTGGGAACTGAACTTAGGTACTTTGCAGAAGCAGTATGCGTTCTGGGTGCTGGGAACTGAACATAGGTACTTTGCAGAAGCAGTATGTATGTGTTCTTAACTGCTGAACCATCTCTCCAATTACTAACTTGTTTTTTAAGACAGACGTTCTCATTTCTCTGGGCTCACCACGTAACTAGATTGCTGGCCAGTATACTCCAGATCCACCTCTCCCTGCCTCCCTAGCTCTGAGCCTTTAGTTTATTTGGATTCTGAGAATCAAAATCAGATCCTTATCCTTGTATGTCTCCTCTGTGAGCCAGCTCCCCAATCTCTCTGTATTTCTTGGCATATAGTACAGTTGCTATTTTTGGTGGGTGACTTTGAAGGTTTAACGTGCAAAACTATGCCTCAAAAGTCACTGTCATTACATGTTCAGTTAAAACTCAAACTATGAGACTTGTCTCTGTATAAAGGAGTTGCTGTTAGTCTCCAAAGATGACATGCTTACTCCAAAACACCCTTAGCACCTTCCAGAGAATGGTTTGCATTTGTTCCTGATTTATGTGTTATTTCTCTTTGGTTTTTGCCTATGTACATTGTACCTTATTTAAATAAGTTTTGCTGTTCTTGTTATCCAGTATTGTTGATGAACTTTTTATTTTCCTGAGACACTGCCTCATGTAGCCCAGGCTGGCCTTGAACTCACCATGTAGTGGAGACAGTCCTTGAATTCCTGATTTAACTTCCACCTTGTTAAAGCTGTGATTGCAGGAGTGCACTGCAGTGCCTGGGAGAATGCCTGTCTCGTGGTAGAAATGGCCTGTGTGTCCTGAATTGGTGCATGGTGCTTGTGGGCTGCAGTGAGGTCCCCTGCCTCCACATCTTGCCTCCTGTGCTTGCCTTCCCAGAAGCCCCACATGGGAGACTGTGCCTTCCTTCAGCAGATGGAGCAGAGAGACTGAGTGTCACCACCCAGGGTCTGGGGACAGGGATCAGAACCCAGCTCTGTGGTAAACTCTACATCTCCCCCATTCTGCTCAGCCTCCCTGGGTCCAATGTGAGTGTCAGGTTATGGAGCTAATCTGACGAGGCTCACACACCTCAGTGGTAGAAAAGAGGGTAGAAGAGGCTTACCAAGAAGCTTCCTGTGGGCTTGTTCTGTGCCTGCCCTGCTCCTGAAACGGCAGAGGCCATGGAGGGACTAGTGCATCCATAGACACGACTGCCTCAGCAAGCTGACCCCTCTGCTCTCTGTTGTTCATAGCCCTAGCACCTGCACCCAAGCCTTGGTTTTCAAAAGGAGTGGTAACCCTAGTGTAGGAAGAGCCAGTAGCCTGGTAGTTCAGGAGGTGACAACCCTCTGTATTCCCAGCAAGGCCTCATATTGTGTGTGTGTGTGTGTGTGTGTGTGTGTGTGTGTGTGTACACGTACATGTGGTGGCCAGAGGTCAACCTTGCATGTCATTCTTCAGCAGCTGTCTGCCTTGATTTTTGAGACAGGGTCTCTCATTGGCCTGCTGCTTACCATGTCAGTAATCCACTTGTCTCCATCTCCTGGTGCACGGAAGGTCTTGCGGCCTCTGAACATGCTGGCTGGCATTACACTCACTCAGTGACTTAACCTCTCATTCCTCTGCCTCATGCCACAGTTCTCAGGATTAGCCGAACTTCTACGAACAATTCTCATTGTGGGCATTGTTTATAACCAAGATTCAGAGCACCATAGCTCTCTGAGTCCACTTATGAAATTCTATCTACTTTGATTATGATGTCCACTTAACAGTCTCATTTTTGGCTCCATAGATGTTTTCCTTGACTCTGTCAAGTTTGAGATGTTACCTCACGATCCCTGAGATCATGATGCCATTTTCCATGAGCACAGTATTCTGCCTTTTATTAGGCAACACTGTTGCAGCTCAGATTTGAACAAGAGTCTTTGTTGTCAAGACTTGCAAGAAGGCCAAACAGAAATCCGTATTCCTAAACCTAGAGGTGAAGTGCGTGGCAGACAGCTTTGCTTAGCATGCAGGGGGCCTGGGTTCCGTCTCCCCCTCTGTAGGAGAGTGGATACAGGGGAATTACCCTGATCCAAACTTACTTCTTAGATAGGGAGCAAAGGAAGGTATAGAGTTGGAGAGAGAAAGGAAGGAGGGAGAGATTTTTTTTTTAAACATTTATTTATTTATTATGTATACAGCATTTGCTCTTCATATATGCCCGGGCAGCAGATCTCAATGTAGATGGCTGTGAGCCACCATGCGGTTGCTGGGAATTGAACTCAGGACCTTTGGAAGAACAGCAAGTGCTCTTAACCTCTGAGCCATCTCTCCAGCCCGAGATTTTTTTTTTTCTAATTAGAGGCTTGCCCTTGCGTTATGGTTGAGTTAGATTTGCAGAAGTCAGTGTCTGAAAGCCAGGAGGTGCTGGTGCTGCAGTGGTCACCTGGTAGGATGGGACTGTTTAGAACTCTGATCTCTTTATTTTCCTTCTACCTTGATATGGAAGGCTCACCCTCAATGACAGGTAGCTGAAGTTGGGGTGACACGGAGGACCACAGTGTAGAGCACCCGCGTGAAGCCAGGCTATGATGTTGTTCATTCTGGGCCGCCTGTAGAGCCCACCCCCTGCTCAGAGCTTGGGTTGTCGCCTCTGCCATGCAGTCACTGGAGTGTCCACTCAGAGCTCAGTTATCTCTGCTCCCTATAGCCAGTGGGTGTCTCTGCTCAGAACCAGGTAATTAATTACCTTTGCTCTGGTGTCTCTGCGAAAGGCCATCTCAGATGCCATCCATGTAGGTGGGTAGCTATGGGTTCTCCTAGCTCAGGGCATCCTGACTTTAAGCCTTCCTTCTGCAGGGAAACAGGCACCTGCTTCCTAACGTTCAGCCAAGCCTGCCAGCAAATCCAACTGCTGGGCTGCCCCTCAGGATTTACTTTCAGAAGGAATTACTCTTTTTGACAAATTTGTAACCCTGTGAAGAACATGCAAGGGGTATTTATGGTTCTGATGGTTCTTGTAAAATAAAGTAACAGCCAGTGAAAGTGATTTTGCCAAAATGGAGGAATTTTAACTTTGATATGATAAGAACAGTATTCATTATAGAAAATTTAAAATACAGAAACATGTATAGAGAAACCGAAAAAATAATCCATGTTCTACTGACAGCTGGGGTCTGGCTTTCAGGTACTTCTGTCCTGTAACACCCGTAACACCCGTCAGCAATTCCAGCTACACTCTTCTGGACTTTTAATAGTCTGTGCCAAGGTTGGTGCCCAGATGGAGCTGTTAGAATACTACAAACCTATCACTTACAGAATTACAAATTGTATGTTGACTAATTATTAAACAACTAGGCAGAAATTCAGAAGTCCTAATCAACGCACTTATGAGTGATTTTCATTTCCTTACTTTTTTTGTTTTTTAGTTGTTTTATCTTAGGTAGCAAAGCTGGCCTTGAACTTGCTGTGTAACAGGATGATCTAGAACTTCGGACCCTCCTATCTCCCTCCACTTCCTGAGTGCTGGGATTGTGGATGATCACTGCTAAATCCAGTTTATATGGTGTTAGAGATGGAACCAAGGTCTTCACGCACTGCCAGCCAAGCTCCCTGCCAATCCCAGCCCCACTTTAGTCTTTTAAATTATTATCTGAGTATAATGCAGTCTCTTAAGATCGGGAAGTAAAGCGCTATTGAACTTGACTAGAAAGCATGCATTTGTTTGCCTTGCTGGCTCATTTCATAGTCTGTCATCTAGATGCCAGCTCCTAGAAGACTGTCACTGTCATTGTGCTCGCACACCCAGGTCTATACCTCACTTTATTCTTCTCACTAAATCGCAACCACCTCCATACCCTAGAGTCAGAGTGACGGTTTCTCCAGAAACAGCAGAGGATTCAAGCAAATAACTAGTCAATGTATATTAAAAAATAATTGAAGTTTACCTAGAGGCCTAAATTTGCTAATTTACTGGGTGTATTGGTAGATGAGGCCTCGGAGATTCCTGGAGAGCTGCTGAACTTCAGTCTACATTGGAATCCCAAAGAAATTGATTCTGATATCAGTCAGTGAAGGAATGCCACAGCAATGAGATGGATGAACTTGTCAGCCAGAGTGAGGGCAAGCAGCAGGCAAGAGGCAGTCCTTTTTTGTTGTCCCTTTATCAGGCCTGCCACCAGAAAGCAGTGCAGAAATATGCTGTCTGGGTGGGTCTTTGAATAATCTGGTCAAGAAAGTTACACACAGGAGTTCCTAGAAGCTTGCGTTTTAGTTGACTCCAGATTCAAAATCAAGCGCTGTTAAAGACTGGGCTCACAAAGAAAACATCAAGATTAGCCATCATACTAAGTGTACGCCTGGTTTGAGAAAGCAAAAACGCCAAAAGCCATGGCTGTGTCTAAAACTGCAAACCTATGGGGCTTACACTGTGGAGGTTTGATGTGCGGGAAATTCATGCTCAGACTCAGATGCTGGAGCTTACATCGGGAGGTTTGGTTGCTAGGAGTCGGTAGGTAGTCTGTTTGGGACCTAAATGGGAAAGAGTATCTATTCCTGATAAGAAATGAGAGCTAATGAGACAGAAACCGGGAGCCTGGAGGTTTAGTTTCAGGCCTGGTCCAGGATTAAGCATCTGGTCTTAAAGCATTAAGACCATCTGGGAGAACTCAGGAGCCAACTGAGTGTTGAAAATCAAGTAGGATGTTTCCTAAGAGCAGATGATGTTTGGTCACGTGAGTGCGGGTGCCCCAGGACTCAGCTATTGAAGATGATGAGTTGCTGAGGAGAGAGATGAGTCTACAAAGCTTACCAGAGTACAGTGTCCTGGGTGATCTCTAGAAACCATATAAAATGCTGATGCAGTGGTTCACACTTATAATTGCAAAGCTGGGGGGTCAGAGCCACGATCCCTGATCTCACTGGCCAGTCAGCCTGCCTAATTGACAAGTCCCAGACCAGTGAGGGACGTGACTCAAAACAAGTAGTCAGTGCCCGAGGAGCACCACCCAAGACTGCACCTTCACTTCTGCATCCGTACACATGTGTCCCATGAATCCATATTCACAGATAGCCTCATACACATGAGCACACGCACACACACAGATGCTGAGAAAACCACGAAGCACATTAAGTGTGCATGTGTGTGCGTGCACACCTACACTTTGAAAGTTAGGGTTTCTTTTTTTTTTAACTGATACTTTATGAAGTAGTCTACATTCTAATGGGATGCTATAGGATATTTGGATGGATTTTTATTGTGTATTGATTTTAAATCAGGTTAAAAATATGTATGTTCAGAAGTACTTATCATTCTTTTGTGTTTAAAACATTGAAAGTTGCCCCGCCTTTTGAGATGCAGAATGCATTGTTGTTATGTATGTGTTGTGCACGACCAGAACCTCTCATACACACCGAACCATGGCTCGGTACCACTGATAACCTTTCTCATCCCCCTCTCTTCTCCATGTTCTGGACTCTCATAACCACCATTTTCCTCAAGTTCTTTGAAGTTAGACTTTCAATGCTCCGTCACTGAGCCTGTCCTACTGTCCCTGGATTGTTTTACTCAGTCTCTAGTTCTGTCCTCCATGTGCCTGTCCTACTGTCCCTGGATTGTTTTACTCAGTCTCTAGTTCTAT
>CAJQZJ010000537.1:1303064-1317049 GCA_907164525.1 Lophiomys imhausi | reverse complement strand
TACTGTCCCTGGATTGTCTTACTCAGTCTCTAGTTCTATCCTCCATGTGCCTGTCCTACTGTCCCTGGATTGTCTTACTCAGTCTCTAGTTCTATCCTCCATGAGCCTGTCCTACTGTCCCTGGATTGTTTTACTCAGTCTCTCGTTCTATCCTCCATGTGCTTTTAGTTGATAAGATCTCCTTCTTCATTAGGCTGAGTTAGGTATTCTACAGTACGTGTATGCCATGTTCGCTTTATTATTTTGTCAGTAGATGGACACAGACTGTTCCCATTTCTGACCTTCCATATGCTTTATACTAAAATCAGCACAGGGTTTTAAATGCTCTTCTTATCCACATCTCTTCCTCTTGGCTTACATGGCAGCTTGTCTACTCAGCGAAAATGGAAAAGTCAGACATCCACCTGCATCCAGGCACACACAGCCCTTCCACAAAGTGCATGCTGTTTGGTATCACCAATAACCAGACGCTTAGCATTAGTGGTTCCCTGTGATATGTAAAGGAAATGGGAGATGAAGATTTCAGTTCTGGACTATCTATTAATTGCATTAGTGCAGAAAGGATACAAAATATCTGTAACTCACAGGTATTAAAAGTAATTAGTAAGAAGTGCAGAGATCATTAAAAAAAAATCTGTCTCAAGAAACCCAAATGGAATCTATTTAGTTCAGTTATTTTCTGCTTAAGGTTGGAGCAGGGGCCAGCCTTGTGTTGTATCAAAAATTGTTACTAAAATGAGAACTGGGGCATGGTAGTACTACCTGTAATCCTAGTACTCAGGACCCTAAGGCAGGAGGGCCCTGGGTTCAAGGACCAGGGCATGGTAGTACTATCTGAATTCCTAGTACTCAGGACCCTGAGGCAGGAAGGCCCTGGGTTCAAGGTCAGCTTGAGCTATGTGGTGGCACATGCCTTTAACCCTGACCTTAACCTTGAGGCAGAGGCAGGCAGATCTCTGTGAGTTTGAGTCAAGGCCAGCCTGGTTTATAAAACAAGTCCAGGATAGCTAGGCATCTGTTGCACAGAGAAACCCTGTCTTGAAAAACCAAAACCAAAACAACAACAAAAAAGAGTTGCAAGTCATTTTTTTCATTACAAGAATAGGAAAGACCCCCCCAAAGTTGTTTAAATGACTCTCAAATGATGATCCTCTTTATTCAATTTGTTGCAATATTAAATTAGCCAGATGTGAGGTGCTTCGTTTAAAGATATCATGTCATCATAAATCTGGAATGAGCTGTCTAATGCTGCAGTCTTTATTAGAACACGTTAGCATAGTAAGTATGACTGAGGTCTCACCACACCTGCTAGAGCTGATGTGTCTGGAACACACTCTGCACACCAGGCTCTGCAGCGATTCTGTAGAGTTTTTGCTGTTAGTCCAGTGGGTACCTCAGGAAATGACAGCAATATAGAGACATGGCCTGCCTACCTTTCCATAGCTCCGGTGGCAAGCTGTGGTTTGGAGAATGGCTGTGCCCGTGTGCATAACAACTGCCCTTCCTGTTCTGTTTGGTCATGTCATGTACCATCACATGACTAAAGACATTTTGTATATGTAATGGGTGTGTGTGTGTGTGTGTGACTCCATGTGAAAGCCAGAGGTCATTCCACAGCCACATCAAAGAGTCAGGCACGGTGGCACGACCCGCTCACCCTTGCCTTCCGTACCTGGTAAGTTCTAGGCCATTGAGAAAGCCGAGGTTGGCCTCAGGGTTCCACACATGTTCACACATCTATACACGCACATTCATGTACACACAAAGTTTAGGACTAGCTAGGATAAAAGTTCGGGAACAGCATGAGCCCTGGATTAATTGTACTCAGCCTTTTTGGCAGCTTACTCTATTCATTAATTATAAATTGTGCTTCCCTTCGTTTAGCACCTTTATTTGTGAAATGAGGCCATTTGTTGCTCTTGTTGATTTCACATGGAGAAACTGTGTTGGTTTGTAGTAAGACAGTTAAACGCAGTTTCTGATAATGCAACACCAGGAGTGAGGACATTCACAAAATTAAGTGTCAGTAACACAGGGTGACATTCTAACCACTGTTGGTTCACTGGACTTGACTTCTGAGGCATGTAATCACATGCTTTGTAAAAGGTCTATTTCTGGTAACCATAAGCAAGTGTTCTGAAACAATACACAAGTATAGTAAGTTGTAAGTGATCAGTAGTGAGATTTCAAGGGTTTATGATTATTTCTTTTTAGTGTGCACAGTGCTGTTGTGTGTACTAGCCAAGCGCTGTGTCTGTCAGTCTAGCATACCCGTTTATAAGCACTTAGCTAGAAACATAGGTATTTTTAACCACAGACTCTTTGATCCCATTTGAGGCTATCAGTGGCACATGAGAGGATGCTCTTGAAGAATTTCAAATGTCAAGAGTCCTCAGTCCTCAGTGCCTGGGACTGGATTCGCCTTGCTCCCCATTCTGTTTACTTTACAGAGGTCATATGCAGGTCTGATCCTGTTCTTTCTAGAAGCCTCCGTTTTCCATCAGGAAGATGGAAGACCAAGGAAGCCCTGTAATTGGTGTGGACCACACAGGCAGCCCCTGGGACCTGCCATCGCAGGGAGCGTGCAGCAGAAGTGTCCCAGCCTCTGTTCCCCTTCACTGCTCAGCAGGGGCAGCTGCCACGTCTGGCTCCCCATCTCCTTTTCAGGAACAAACTCCATCTGCCAGAAAACATGACTGTTCAGCTAGAAGCATGTCAAAACTTACATTTTGCTGAGTGTGTCTTATTTTGGACAAGCAGCTTGCTTCAGAGCCGGAATTGAAAATTGCTTTCAATATGTGAAGGAGAGACCATTCTGGAAGTAGGATGGTTATTTATGAAGCTTAGTGGGGAAGGGGGGCCTTGCCCCATGTTCAGTGAAATGAGAAAGATAAAAGTTTAATATTGAAGGCACCTAGGCTTTAAGTCTGTTCTGCCATTCTGTGCCCCATACACATGGCTGTCTCCAGGGCAGTCTCTGAGCCCAACCAAGACCAGGGAACAGTGATGACAGTTAGTCAGTTAAAATGGGGGTCATTGAAAACCTGGGGAGTGTGGCTGCCTGCGTCTCTGAGGAAAAGCCAGACTTCAGTGCCACTCCAAGAAGCTCCTGTGAGGATGAGCCAGGGTTTTTGTGAATATAAACCCAAGCTCAAGAGGATAAACGGATGTGGAGAAAAGGTAATGAACATGACTGAAAGTCTCGAGAATGAACTGCCCATCGCTAAAAGAAACGAAACAAGTCTGAGAGGGGATGCATCTTCAGATAAAATGCGTCCTCCTTGTGGAGGACCATGAAATTTTCAGATAATGTATTTTGGGGAGGTATCATCTGCTTGAGTACATTTCATCTTACAGCAGTTGGAAGTTTGGAGCCTTTTCATGACTGTTAACTGGCAGGGGAATCTTCCTATCCCAGCATTCTTTAAATAAATCTCTTTATGTATATACATATTAAAAATCACCTTGAAAATACCATAGTGGGCAAGGAGTCAGGGCAGGGGGAGCCTACTGTTTGTTTCCTCATAGAACAGACATTTTTATTTGGAGAAAAATCCATAAATTTTCAATCTCTCCCTTTCTAGGTTTTTCAACATTTCTTGCAAATTGTATGTAAATTAATGCAAATAAGCAGTCCTCACTAGTGCAGCTTAGAAGTGTAAAATGCATAAAATTAAGATGCTGAGAGGAACTTGCATCTAATTAAGGTAGCATGTAAAGAAATGTTTAATTCAAATTAGATGCTTCAGTGGGAAGAATTACTTGTTTAACTCAAAAAGATGTTTTGTGTGATCCAGAGGAGACTTGCCCACAACTCAGAACTCAGTGTTAGGTGCTAAATTAAACTCACTTAAAATTTAACCTTAGACTTAAGCCAATCCCAGAAAGACAAGTAGCATATGTCTTCTCTTATTTGTGGTTCTTAGATTGTATATTGGTACATAGAATTGTGTGTGTATATGTAGTATGAAATAGAAAAAAAAAACAGTCTGGGAGGAGAAACACTAAGTGGAGATGTGAGAGTTTGAGAGGTGAGTGAGATATTTAGCACACACTATATACATGTCAAAAACTTAAAGCATAAATAAGTAGAATGTTTTAAAAGAACATTTAGAAAGAATCAGATAGTGCATGCCTACGATCCCAGCACTCCAGAGACTAAAGCAGAAGGATCAAGAATTAGAGCAGCCTAAACTACATAGTGAGACACCATCTTTAACAACAAGAAAAATCAAGATCAGCAACAAAACAAAACAAACAAACAAATTTAAAAAAACTCAGCGTCTACAAAATCCACTTTTATTTGAACACCAACATCTCCAAAAGAGACTAGAAATACCGGTGACATCAGCCGAATTAGGGAGCTTGCCTGCCTGTTCGGTCCGTGGTTCCTCTTCACTGACCTCACCCTGAGGAGCCACAGTGTAGTCATCTAACAGGTTAGCTGGAAATGGAAGGAAGCAAGTAAGCAAGTATGGAGGTAGCTCGGGAGATGGCACAACCAACACAATACTTGCCTTGAAGATGTAAGGACTGGACTTCAGTCTCTAGTACCCACACTAAAAAGCGAGGAGTGACAGTGTTCAAGAGAGTAATCCCAGCTCTGGGGAGGTAGACACAGGTAGATTCCTCTGGCTCAGTGGCCACTGGACCTAGCCTAATGGGTGAGCTCCATATCCCAATGGGAAGCCCTATCTCAAAAATCAAACTGAACAGCAGCGGGAATGACACACCTGAGTTGACCTCTGACCTCCACATGCATAGTCACACATGTGATGTGCACACATATGTGCGCTTATCCACACAGACACACCCAAAAAGGACGAAAGAACTTTTCCCATAGTGCCCTAGTTAGCCTTAAGTGTCAGTTTGGCACAGCTGTAGTCTACCTAAAAAGCAAGTCCCAGTTCACGGATTACTGAGTTCCGACAGGACGATAGCACCGCCATGGAGAATTGTCTTGATTGTTCATGGATGTAGGAGGGTCCAGCCTACTGCGGGCAGCACAATTCCCTGAACAGCTAGCTGGCCCTGGGCTGTATGAGAAAGCAAGCTAAACATAGATCTTTGAATGAGGCATGAACGTCATGGCTCCATGGGTTCTGTTGTGCCTCCTTGGCTGTGAGTAGCTCTGTGGGTGGAGTGATGCTACGTGGAGCAGCCTGGCTTGAGTTCCTGCCCTGACTCCCTGAGTGATGAGCCTATAAGCTCAAGTAAACCCTTCAGTGGTGGTGGTGTTTGTCACAGCAACAGAATGAAACTAAAGCATGCAGCACACAGCAATTGGAACATCGTTAAACACATTTCTGTGCTGAGAAAATTTCAGGTGTTTTTATATCCCTGCTGTTCCGTTACTGGACACAACAGCCTGCAAGGTAGATGGACAGAAGCGAGAATGTAGACTATGCTAGTATTCAAAGTAACTAAAGATGCTTGCCAGTAAGTCGGAAGACATGAGTTCAGTCCCTGGAACCCACATGGTGGAGGGAGGGATCTGAATCCTGCACCTTGCCTTCTGACTTCCCCAGCCATGCTGTGGTCATACCCACACACACACATGAATGTTGCTTGGTTTTTTTTTATGACAAAGAAATAGACTGATAATATATCTTAAATTTAAAATAAAAGTTCTTTATTTTTTGAGAATTTCACATATGCACACAATGAAATATGACCATATCTGTTCCTCACTTCCCCTCTAACTCTCTTCATACTCTCTCCAGCATACATCCTTTCCCAAGTTCATGTCTTTTTTGGGGGGAGATTAATCACTAGGTCCAGTTAGTACTTCCCACATGTGGATGGAACATGGGAAACCTGCCAGTGGCCATACCCTCAACACAGAATGATTTCCCTTCCCCAGATCCTATCAGCTGCTAGCTCCAGTTTTTTTTAAATGTTTATTGCTTCAAGTTACAACTCTATCACAGTCCCCTCCCTCCACCCCTCCCGGCCCCACCCTCCCACTGTCTCCCCCTTCTCACAGAACTTATCATTCTTTTTTTTTTAATAATTAGGTGGCCACAATTATGAAAATTATAATGTATAACATACATTCCCAATGTCCAGTCCATACATATTTTGCAACTGATATTAATATTCTATTATCCATCTATCTCCATGAGTTTAAAGTTCTATACCTAACTCATTTTCTATCCTGACTTGCATTACCAACTTAAAAACATCTTCTTAGACCTAGAACATCCTTCTAGTATAGTTTATCACAGATGTTTTCTAAGTTAACCAGAAATCAAGTTGCTAAGCAACAAGCAACATTTGCTTATCCATATATATGGAGATAGATAGGTGGTCCTGAGAAACCTCAGAGATCTGTAGAATATGGCATTCAAAAAAAGATTTCTTAACTTAAGATTTTTTGATATTGAGACATGTCAGCTCCTGACAGCACCCTCTATTCTACTCCACATAGAGGATGAGCATCGAAGAATCTCCATTTGGAGATAGTTGCATTAGTGGCAAGCCTGTCACTGGGCAAGACAAATCCCTTGTTTCAACTGTAGACAGAATGGACAAAACTTGGAAGCAGGTAAGTTGATAGCCTAGCTCTGCCAAGACAGAGTAGGTAAGTCCTTCATAATTTCTGCTTTACAATTAATGTCTGTCAGAGATACTGGGCCAAAAGGCTGAAGATAGATGCTTTAATGAATGGAGAGAAATTGGGGACTCTCCAGGCAGCCAATTGTCTGTCATTTCTTAGTTTTGGAAGCTGCTGGCTCTGCACCTCCTGTATAGTCAGGTATATTTATCCTTCTCAGGTCTCTGATGTGGTTGAAGACTAGATAGTCTTTTAAGTTGTTTGACTCCAGTTTTTTAAGACAGGATCTCACTATGTAGTCTTGGTGATCTTGGCTGGCCTGCAACCCAGAGAGCTCCTCTTGCCTCTCGCCCTTGTAAGCTGGAATTAAAGGCATAAACCATCAAACAATCATAGCTTAATCGTACACTGGTCTTATGAACTGGATAGTGACTAAGGCAGAGGCTATCCTCGAATGCACTTTCAGACTTCCTTTGTGTGCTTACAAAAAATGTTGTGCATAAGTATGCAGGTCTCCATGTGACTGTGAAGTCAGGGAACAACCTCAGCTGTCCACCTTCACCATCTTCCTTGTTTGAGGCAGGGTATCTTGTATGCCACTGTATATACACCCTAGGCACTCCTGAGATCTCCCAGGGATTTTCTTGTCTTCACCTCCAGCTCACCATAGGAGTGATAGGGCTGCAGACATGCATTCCTGCTCGTGGCTTTGCGTAGGTTTTAGAGACATTAGTGATATATGTGGCTGTCAGACTTACGCTACGCCCTTTACCCACTAATCCATTGCTCCAGTCCCCTCTCCCACTTTAACTTTCTGGAACCCTAAAAGAGCTTTTGATTTATTATTTAGATAAAGACCCAATTATTAGACATTTATATTTGCAAAATCACAGAGAAATTAAAAAAATTATTCTTTAAAATCAACAATGCTAAATTCATACAATTCTGTGACAATAAAATGTTCCCCAGAGAAGAGGACTGAGATGTTTTAAAGTCTGCAATGTCTGGCGTAGGGGCAGCAGATTGTTGTGGCCCATTTTGCAATCAGCTGGGCTGATTGCAGTATTCAGTTTCACCACTGGTTGTAGATTTTTCATTGTTGCACTAAAACCTAACCCATGATAAGAGTCAGACATTTTAATGTAAAGTGAGCTCTAAAACCTTGGAGCTGATCATTGTGCACTTCTGCTAGTCAGCTTTCATTACTGTCACAAAACACCTGTGACAATTCACTTACATAAAGAAGAGTTCTGTTTGGTTCATTGTTGTCTAAGTTCCATTCTGTGTCCTGTTGACACTGTACCTTTGGACTACAGTGAGGTAACAGTTACAGTGGGAATCATGGCAGAAAAAAAAAAAAAAACTAATCACCTCACGAACCAGGATCAGAACAAGAGGAGGAGACTCTGGAAATCATGGGATCTTCCTTGGGGAACACACCCCCACGTAGGCCGTGTCCCCTAAAGGCACCATCATCCATAAAAGTTGCACCTGAGAACCAAACCTCTAGTGTTTAGAACCACAGGCTACTCACCCAAGCCAAGGTTGGGAACTTTTTATACAAATGACTCCTCCCTCCGGAATACTCCTCCATTGCTGGTGGGAGTGGAAACTTGTACAACCACTATGGAAATCAGTCTGGCCATATCTTAGAAAACTTGGAGTAGCTCTACCTCAAGACCCCACCATACCACTTCTGGGTATCCACCCAAAGGATACCTCACCAAGCCACAAGGACATATCCTCACCTATGTTCATAGCAGCCTTATTTGTAATAGCTAGAAACTGGAAACAACCCAGATGTCCCTCAACCAGTGAATGGATAAAAAAAAAATTGTGGTACATTTACACAATGGAATGCTACTCAGCCATCAGAAACAAAGAAATCATTCAATTTGCAGCCAAATGAATGGAACTAGAAAAGCTCATCCTGAGTGAGCTAACCCAGACTCCAAAAGATGCACATGACATCTACTCACTTATAATTGGATTTTAGCCATATAATACAGGATAGTTGTCCTACAACCAATACACCAAAAGGATCAGGAACATAGACTTTGTTACCTTTAAGAGGACACTTTGCCCTAGGGTTGCTACCATGTAGGCCCCCAGTGCAAGAGGAAGCTCTTAGCTCTCATATGACTGTTGAACTGAGAGGGGCTGATATGTAGGGACACTCCACATTGGAGGAGTGGGAAGGATGGGAGAGAGAGGAGAGGATGGGAGGGTGGAACCAGGAGGGGTGGAATGATGTGATGGAGA
This sequence comes from Lophiomys imhausi, assembly GCA_907164525.1. Lineage (NCBI taxonomy): Eukaryota > Metazoa > Chordata > Mammalia > Rodentia > Muridae > Lophiomys > Lophiomys imhausi. The sequence continues at coordinate 1,308,231 of CAJQZJ010000537.1, read as the reverse complement.
TGTAACTTGAAGTAATAGATAAACAAGAACAAAAACAAATGTCCCCTTAGTAAGTGTAGACTTTTATATGAGGAGATTTATTTTAAAATGACTCTTTAGTATACAGATAATTTTTTTTACCATTTATTAGAGATGAAAACATTTTAAACACTAAGGAGATGGATGTGCTTGTGGATTTTACATAAAGAATTAAATATTGACCGAGTATTTGCAACTGCAACATGCAGAACCTCTTAACATTTTTTTCAGAGTAGGCATTTATAATTATCAATGCTGGGAATGCCATTTTATGGAAGTACGTAGTATAAAATGCCAGAAATATACCTACTTCAGAAATTCCAACCCCAAATTTAATTGTTTGTGAAATTCATGGCAGAAGTGCAGCTACACTTAAAAGTAGACTTTGTAGGACAACAGACCTGGAACGTTTTCTAACTTCTTGGCTCCACGCTGAAGAGTGTTGGTAGGATGATAGGGAAGGTCTTTGATTTTTTTTACCCAGTTAAATGATGACATGTCTGTGAGAACAGGAAGCTTTGCATGTACAGCAGAAACACTGCGATTCAAGTTATTTCAGGCAGTATTTGCCAGTGCCATGTTGAGTGACAGCAGACACCAAGTACAAAGTGTGCGCCTCTTTTCAGGACCAAAGCTGAATTAAACCAGTGTGACACAGCATGGTAACCACTGTTACATACACCTCTGGTTCATTGCCTTTGATTTTTAGTTAATTTCTGATTGCTGTTAGTTCAGAGACATTTTATTTGCTGTTACCCCCTTTACTACCACACCTTCAGCTGTGACCTCACATAGGATGGAAACCACAGGTGAAGAGGCCTTGATCCCAGCTGGTGCAGTGCAGTCACACTCAGGGCACGCTCAGGGCTTTGAGTGACACTCACACTTTGAGTGTTCTGTGGCCTGTTCACACATCAGCTGCTGAGAAGAAATGGGCCCACTGTGTTATACAGGTTGTCTAAGCGATGGTGTGTTATGTTCTATGGTAAGAAAACAGAGCAGAAATCTTTAAACTGTAATCTCACAGTGATAGATACAAGTTTTCTAATTTTCACTGAGACCTTCAAATGTTGTCACTGGAAACGGATACCAATAGCCATTTTTAAATAGTTACAATGTGTCTGAAAGATGGGTTCTGTTTGTTTAAAATCAGTTGTTCTTTTGCTATAAAACAGTAACCTGGAGGTAAATGAATCACTGGCCTTGTAGCTCCGATGACACTGTGCTCTCCCTGGAGGCTGGCATTACATTTTGTGTGACAGAAACATGCTTTTGCCTTTCTAGGACAGACTTAAGGAAATGTTTACTTGGGATCAAGATGCACACAGCTCAGTGCTGTTTTACATGGGCCTATCTAAAGGAAACTTGCTTGCAGGAGAAAATTAACAGTCCCCACTGCTACCTATAACACAGAGTGGACTGACACATGACAAGCCTCCACTGTGTTACTGGCCTCTTAGTGGGACCTTTAGTCTTTGGAAAAGGGTGCCATGGTACCATAAAATGTTGTGGACCTCACATGTGCTCACGAGGCATCTCAGAAACTCCAGGTATGCACAGGGTACAGTTAGAGCATGATGTAAAAGCTTTTTAGGCCAGGTTGCAGAGTTTGGCCCAAGAGTGAGGTAAGGGATGAGGGGTAGGTCAGGTGTAGTGAATACAGTGACAGGAGAGCAGAGTGTCTCCTGGGAGCATTGGAAAATATGAGCTGGATATCATGCTGAAAATATAAATGTTGGATTGGGGATATGCTAAAACCCTGGTCTGTTACCAGCAATGGATAGATCAGGCATGGTGGCACATACCTGTTATCTGAGCACTTGGGAGGTGGGAGGTAGGAGGATCAGAAGTTCAGGGTCATGGTTGGGCATGGTGGCACAAACCTTTAATCCCAGTACTCCAGAGGCAGAGATGGTTGGTCTCTGTGGTTTGAGGCCTGGCTGATAGCGAGTTCCAGGACAGAGGAGGAGGAAGAATTGTTTTTTCAGGGTCATCATCAGCATGTGTTGTATGAAAACTTGTCTCAAAAATATACATACCTTGTTTCATTGTTGTCACCAAATACATGGATATAATGAAATCCCAAATTCTTAAGCACTTTGGGGTGGTAATTCAACATCACATTCATTCAATTGCAAAATAAACTGGGCATCTCAGTTTATTTTGTGTTTCATGGTGTGGAACAGTGTTTCATGTGTATGCTTACTTCTATCCTGTGATTTGAGTTCAGGGCACAAGCCAGACACACACACACACATGTACTTGACATGTGAATGTACTTGTGCCTCTGGCTCCAGGCCTGGAGAGATTCCTGGCCCTCTTTGTGTTTCCTTATCCGTAATGCACTTCTTGGACAGCTCTTGCTATCTCGTGCTGTGGCACATTTGTTTACCATAGAGAGCCACCCCACAGAAGCATGGAAGACTCATTACTCTGTTCAAGGGTCTAGGTCAGTGCAATGTTCTGAAGTCATTGCAGAGCCTTCTGTCTAGAGCCATGGGGCTCACCTGGGACTCCATCAGGAGTCTGCCTCTTTGTGGAAAATACCAAGCAAAAGATCCAGCTGATCCCATTGTGATTGATCCATGTCAATTTTTAAAGTAATTGATGATATTGCCTTAGTTGAGTCTGTTAGTGCAAATAATTATTAATCAATATGCTCTCAGCCCTCACTTCAGAGGATAATGCTCACACACGATTATTCTGAGCATTTCAGTTGAGCTACCGAAATCAATTATCAAGCACTCTAAAGCACTTGAGTTGTGTGCAGCCCCCATTCCATTCCCTGCCATGTTTATCCAGGCAGCTTTTCTGATTCTGGCAAGGGCGACAGGAAGTATTTCATTCCCATGGTAGAGACCAAACACTTTGTGCTCCTTGGATTGACTAAGTTGGTCTAACGTGATTTAGCTAAATGCCTGCCAAGGAAAGCATTGTGGGCTTCCTTTGGAGAATAGAATTAACCCTGTGCTGGAAGAAGGAGCGTGGTACTAATCTCAGCTCTGTGGGAAACGGCGAACTAATGCAGGCAGAGAAGGTTTGTTGGCTCATCCTGAGTGGGCAGAACTGCCAGAGTCGGGGAAAGGATAAGGACCGTGTGTGGTTCTCTCCAAATGTCACACATGTGGAGGATGTGTTGTGTCTTCTATATGTGTAGGCTTTGTAGCCCGGGGACTTTTATTTTGCCCTGTTAGGCAATATCTTGATGAATGTTGTGGTTTGTTCTTGTTTGTCCGCCCTCCCCCCCCCCAAGAAGAGTTGAAGAGAAAAACAATCCCTGCTTAGAAGTAACTCTGCCTTTGTTATAAGTGGCATGCCGAGCATCTGGTTTAGTTGTTCTTGTGGAGGGCACAGGAGTGTGTGGGCCTTAGCAGGAGGACAGCAGATGGGAAATCTCAGTGATGCTCTGCTGAACTGCCCCTGTGTCAGCCAGCCCCATCCTGTCCCGGCATGCTGTGCTGGTTGTCTTCCCACTTTGTTCTTGCTGCTGTTGCAGGGAAGCCGAATGGTAACTGCTTAGAAGCCCAGTCATCTGTCTGACTAATTGTCTGGCTGTTTGAAATGGGTCTGGGGTCCAGAGAAAATGACCACACCATCTGAAGTATTTCAGCAAGGCAAAAAGTTTTCAGGACTCTCTCTGGGTTTTTAAGTCTTGGCTCTGAGTGGTCAGAATGTGTCCCCACATTCTTACGTGATTTCCTCTTTTAAAGTGACAAAAGTTGATAAGCCAAATGCAATTTCTAGCACTGAGTGCAATCTTGAACACATATTTTGATTTCAGGAAGTACTAACCCTGGAGGAATCTGAAATTCTTCCAAGTGAATGTTTCACAATTTTTAAAAATGAAATTTTGCCTTATTGAACTCTTTGCTAGAAAATACCGTACATTTCTTTTGTATTTCGCTCACACCCTCTCCTCAGCCACTGAAGGCTTAGGTCTAAAACTTCGAAGCGCATCATACTGCAATTCTATCTTAGGTCCGTGTTAGGTCTCCCAAGGCAGTTGTTGTCAGTACATTGTCAGGTGTGTGGGGGAGAATGGATTAGAAAGTATTTCTAGAAAATCTAGCTTGGAACTGGCCCCACAGTGACAATCAATCACACTAAAGAGTTGAGGTGGGAAGTCAAGGCCTCAGCCTCTAAGAATGCAGGGGAGAGGGCATCACTTGGGAAGGAATGGGGGCGGTCTGGTGGGTGGCTAGGGCCTGGGTGTCCTCGGAAGGTCACGGCCCGGAGCCTCATGGGGCCTCTGCAATTGCTGCTGTGTGTGCTCGACTAGCCCTGCCCTGGTTGTCCTCCCTGAGGAACAGTGACTTGCTCTGGGCTCATCAGAGAAGCTGGGAAAGTAGAGAGTGGGACTAGGCATGGCTCTCAGGAATAGCTTCTTCAACGAAGGAGGTAAAGGGCTCCAGGGGAGATTACCACCTCCATGTCAAAACAGCTGGGGACATGGCAGAGTGTGCAACCCTCTCTCTCACTGGGGCATTTAGTATGATGACTAACCTTTGATGACCTTTGCCATAGCATTTGTATTCTTTCTGTCACCTGGCTGGCCCATACTGTGCTCATCCTCAACTTGTGGAGACAGAGGTTGTCCCCAAGTCCAGGTCCTGAGGTCAGGCTGTGTACCTTGGCTGGCTGGGTGCTTTGAACCAAAGTTCTGCCTATCACGTGAGCATGATACATGTTCCTCCAGGGTGACATTTCAAGGAGACAAAGTTAAAACACTTTCTAAGCTACATAATGTGTAACATGGGCACACGGGTACACGTGATCTGCAAAGACTATTTGCCTCTCCTTTCGGTTTTATGGTTTGTCCTGGCTGCTGACTCCGGGCCTGGTGGTGGTGCCCGATTCTTGTAGTTGAGATGGCAGCCCTGGGTGGGAGTTTTAACTGCAGTCCACCCCGCTCTCTTCTGTCCATTACTCAAAGCTCTTGAGCATAAATTTAACAAGTAAACTATCTGAAACACTAACACATATGGTTCAGTAAACATGAAGAATGCCTTAAGTCACTTCTTCCTTTCCTCCCATCTTCTTCCTCTGTGGGTTTTGTTTTATTTGATATGGTTTTATTTTGTGGAGGGAGGTGCCTGAGGGTGTGTGTGTGTGTGTGTGTGTGTGTGTGTGTGTGTGTGTGTGTGTGTGT
>CAJQZJ010000537.1:1282199-1294232 GCA_907164525.1 Lophiomys imhausi | reverse complement strand
ATATATATATATATATATATATATATATATATATATATATATATATACAGCTATATCCCCTATATATATATCATATATCACCACCCCAAGTTTTTGCATTGCCAGGGATTGACTGGGCCAGCATTCCACCAGCTGGGCTACATCCTATACCTAGTAAAGTTGTTGAATGAGTAAAACTCATGACAAGCTTTGAAAAGCAAACCGTATCTCAAGATACCAGATGTGATCTTGTGGATGAGACTAAGGATTTTGTAAATTACTCTAATGCTATAGGTGTGTGATTCTCAGCCACAGTCTGGGTTCCTCTTTGCCAGGCGCCTCCCCAGCCATGCTATAGGTCAGGGAAGTGAGAAAGAACTATATTGGCTCACCATGGCCATTGAGAGTGGAGAAATGTTCTAAGCAGAAGTGTCCCGAGGCCCTGGGCAGTTACCACAGCCTAGTGCTGTGTGGTTCCTTGGGCTTGACCTGTTTCACCCCTTAGTCCATCCATTCTTTAAGTTGTGGGAAACCTCCTACTTTTATGTATCTGTTTTCACAGGTGACAGTTCTGCGGCCTCCTTCTGTGACCTAACCCACTCTGTAGTTTGCTGCATCACTCTGTCAAATGCATTCCTTCTCTTCCTCTGAACCCCCTAGCTCACAGCTTTCTCTATTGGTCCCCAGTGCAGAGGAGCCACAGCTGGCTACCTCCAAGGCAGCTTCTCTCTCCACCCTGTGGGTCACAAGTCCTCATACTTGTGGTCGAACTTTCACCTCAGGTTTTATCACCAGAATCTCAGCTTGCTTTGCAGTGCCTACCTTCCACCTCCTCCCTTCCTGTCCTCCTCCCTCCCTGTCCTCCCAAGGTCTTCTCTGGTTCCACTTGTCATGACCACAGGAAACTAAACCACTTTTTCTGCCATGACTGTTGTGGTTCTTTGCAGCTGCAAGTTTCTGGACTGCCTGACTCTTCTTAGTGTTCCCTGCAGTACACAGCACCCAGAATGGAATTTTCTGGAGGCTCTGCTTCTTGTTCACATGCCTCATACCAGTCTGAATTGATTGAGAAATGTAGTCAGTAAGCCCATTGAGCAATGATTCCTATTCAAAGGGAAACTCTGTGTGTGCATAGAAGAAAGAAAACCAGTTCAAAACTTAACTTGAAGAGCCCAGCACAGAACTGAGGAAAACTCAGTACATTACACTCACGTTTTGGGCTGGATGTAGTGACTCACACCTGCAACCCAGTATTTGGGAACCTGTGGCAGGTGGATCACCACAAATTACAGTCTAGCCTGGACGACAAAGTGAGCTCTGGGTCGGTCTAGGCTACAGAGTGAGATCCCATCTCAAAACCAACATATAGAACTTCTACATATCCAGAAGGCAGAAGTGATCTTGGTGGCTTTGAGTGTTCCATTGTGGTGGCTGTGTTAGTAGTACAGATAACATAGATAAGGGAGCATCAGTGATTACTGTGATGGGATTTTATACTGCATAATTAATGTTTTCAAACTATTCAGAAATTCTTGGATGAAAGAAAATAAGGACTTAGGTAGTGAAAAGACAAAAGCAAACTGTTTCTAAAGTTTGTTACCAGACACTATGTTTTATGAGCACAGATTGGCAAAGTATCAGGACACATCTGTTGATTATAGAAACTCTCTTCAGTAACCACCTCAGGCCTTAGGCTGGTGGACCCTGCGTAGGGAGAGCCTGTCAGAGAAGATCAGAGTGAAGCATGTCCCCCTCACAATGATTTACCAGTGGCGTGCCTGTCCTGGAGGCTCTCCACAGCATCTAAGGAAGAGTGCAGCTAACTGGAACCACACAGCAATGTGTGGACTTGAATATTTTAACATCAAAGCCAAGCTCTGGCAAGATGTTTTGGCAATTCTCATAAACACGTGCTTGGTGCTCTGCATTAAAGAAAAAAGATAAATCAGAAAGTCACTTCAAAATTTGTGTTTACTATGGCATGTTTTATGTTAATCTGATTTTTCAGGCGATGAAACACCATTTTAAGTCTAAGTACGCAGCAAGGAAACAAGTCTAAGCTTTCATGTCAAATGCAAAACTATCACTGAATAACCTTGAAGCTCAGTGTTGAGTTTATCATATTTTAAATTATTAACATTTATGTTACAGGAGACATCTTTTCATAAAATATTTAACTACATATCTTATAACACTCTCTTCACCCACTGATCCCCAAAATTGCAAACACAGATGATAGCTCATGTGTTATAATCATCAAACACACAACTTTTTCATTAAGGGGGAGAGGTGGGAGGGAAGCCACTCTAGCCACTGTGACAGCCTGACCTTTGTGCAGTCCCATCTGTGCTTCCTGGTATTCCTCTGCACCCCCGGGAATGGCCAGGGTCAAAGGGCAGCCCTTTCTGGTAACAGAGGTATCAGGAGTCCATCATTGTACTAAGGGGCATGATTAAGAAGCTATGAAAATAATTAAGTTAGAAAACGAATTAGAAATTAATGTCTTATAAAACTTCCTTCCATTACTGGAGTTGAGACATGTCCAAGCATAAACAGGCATTCTGCATGACGGGGGCAGAGCAAGCTTAGGATGTATAAAGGAAGAACTCCTCTGAAGAGAGACACTGTCTGCCATCCTTTGTGTTTTCAAACTTTATTTTCATGTTGGGTATTGAATATTATTGTCTCTGCCATTTTTGCTACTGACCCAAGGAGGCATTTCTTGTCCTGGATTTTTAAAAATGTTTTATATTTCCCTTATATGTGCTCATGTGGATGCACATGTGTTTACAACTGCATGTGTGTGGAGGCTAGACGCTGATGCTGTTTTATGTGGCGGGGTCTCCCACTGACCAGGAACCCATCAGATGTCTAGACTGGCTGTCCATCAAGCTCCAACCACCTGTGTCTGCTTCCCCAACTCCAGGACTATAAGCGTGTGCCCCATGCCTAGCTTTTGAAAACATGGATTATGTATTTACGTTTTGTTTTGTTTTTTGGGGGATGTGAGTGCAGGTACCTATAGAGAAATCCATGACTCCTGGAGAGGGAGTCACAGTCAGGAGTGAGTCACATGATGTGGATTCCAGGAACTGAACTCAGGCCCTTTGGGAGAGCAACACACACAGTTACTTGCCGACCCATCTTTTCATGGCTTCCTGGGATCAGGTCCCTCGTGTTTGTACCACCGGTGGTTACAAACCGGAAGCCATTGCTTCTCATATTAACTTGTTGTAATGAGGGTGTTCCTAGGCCCATCTAGGCCCATCTGTGCCTGGTGTAGCACATATCCAACTCTGTCATCTAACACATGGACACACACACACACACACACACACACACACACACACACACACACACGTGCACACATGAGCTCATTTAGCACACCCAGCCATGACACTGGATGTTCAGAGTGACCTGAGGTGTTGACTTTGGCCATAAAGATAGTTCTGCGAAGTCAGACTTTGGGGAGGTTCATTCAAGATGAGTAGCCTTTGTGGACAATGTGACTGACTGCCTATCATGGAGACTCAGAACACTGTTGATGGGATCCAGTCAAAACACAGACACAGACTCCTAAGCAGCAGAGTCAGGGGAACCTGGGTGTGAGCCCTCAGAGGTCCAAGTGACAGGCCAGCCATAGTTGTCACTCTGTTCATCAGCACAATAGCTTGAGTGTGTTTTCAAATAGAAAGGGGAGAACCCTGATATAAACATTACTAACCATTGTCTTTAATCAAAAATAGTGGTGAAGGGATATAGACTTAACTTACAGCTCTATTTGTTAATATCTATAAACACCGACCGACCAACCAGCCCTAACACTTTACAAAGGATACCCAGATCCAGACGTCCTCAGGGGCAGGTCCTTTGAGGTCAGCAGTCTGCAGGAACACCGCAGTCGGCAGTCACTCAGTGGTCACCTGGCTCTGGTATTGCTATGGTAGCCTTACTTCCACTTGGGGTCAAGCTCCTCCATCCCTCCACGTCTAGCGCCACCTCTGCCCGCTGGTCCACATGGCCAGTTTACCTCAGCTGCTCTGCTCCTGCCACAGCCGAAGGGGCACCAGCTGACTGCAGTTCTCCTCAGCCTATGTGGTACTTAAGAACCTTCTGTGTGCAGGTCCTACGCCATGCCTCCTCTGCTGGGGGCTGGTCCCACCTGAGGCCACAGCCTCCTCGCCATCCGCTGGGCTGGCGTAGTCACCAGCCTCCGGCACACTTCCACTTGAGGTCCGACCTTTGACCTTTTCCATCTGCATGGCTTCACCGCCAGCTGTTGGCAAACACTTGTTTGGCACCGAGGTCTCTGGTGGGTCTCAGGCCTTTTCGGCCACGCCCTTCGGCAAGGCTCTGTCTCTATGGCAAGTACCGCTTTCCTCAGCTTTCCTTGGCCTTCCTGAGTTCTGCCCACCTAGGCCATCGACTTCAGCAAGGCTCCACAGCTTGAGTCTTTCAAAGTTAGGCAGCAAATGAGCAGCTGAGCAGAAACAAGGCCAAGCAAAAAGCTCTCCCCTCCGAGTTTCCAGGCCTTCCTTTATATAGTCTGTAGGCAGTCTCTTAATTATGTATCAGGCTGTCTTCTCATTGGTCAGCCTGATGCCCTCCTCCCCAGGTACAATGTGCATTGTCGGGTGTTCCTGACAGAAGCAAGTCTTTAGGCTGATTTCGTATGCCCCTTTAAGAGTCTGTATTTCAGAAGCCCTTACATAGCTTTTACATATTAATTCAACATAACTGTGTTATAAAGAAATCCAAGCCTCCACCACAAAGGAAGATCTTTAAGGCCAGCTTTTGTTTTCTTGAGACATGATTTCATGTATCCCAGGCTGGCATCAAACTAAGAATAACCTTGAACCTTTAAGTACCGGCATTGCCAGCATACACCAGATCTAATTTGTACAGTGCAGAAGGTTGAACCCAAAGCGTTGTGCATGCTGGGCAAACACACTACCAATGGAGCTATATCCCAAGCCATAAGGTTGATATTTGATGGAATAAGACCCTGTCTCAAAAAAAAACAAAACAAAACACACACACACACATATACACACTCGTACACATTCATATACACACATATACACATTCACGTACTACACTCATACACACACTTATATACACACACACACACACACACACACACTAAATTAAAATTTTTTGAAGGTGACTCTCAGTCTGTGTTCTGGAAAAAGAAACACTTACGGAAGACCATGAGATTGTGAGCACTGTGCGGTGCCTTCTAGGTATTTCTGACAGGACTTCTTCCTAAAGGAGCACAGGACTGTTTCAAGCTGGCGTAGAGTCCTGGAGTTCTTTCTAATGTAAGTGAGATTCTGGAGTTTCCACCTGTCAGTGGCCAGCAGGCGTTTTGTCTGGAGAGTCAGGGAAAGAACCACCATCCATTCATGCTAACAGCCCAAACTTTGGCACACAGCAAGCACTACTGGTGAATTTAATTTTGTTTTCCAATTAATTTTCTCCAATGGGCAACTTTTCCAAAGCTTCATATGTTATCAGCAATAAAGTGAAATCCCCTGTTCCTGCTTCATATCTTTGAGTGCAGCTCATTGAATTTGAGTGAGGGATTAGAGAAAGAAATTAAGAAGGGACTGGTTGTAAAGATAGAGGGATGATAGCACTAACTCTTGTGGAGATATGGAAGTTGGGGGGGCTGCAGAGAAAGATGCTTCATTTCTATGTGTGCAGGTAGCTGAAACGGTTTGGGGGTTTGTTTTGTTTTTGTTTTTTAAGATTTTTTGAAATCTTCGTTGAAGATTTAATTTTTGTTTCTGTGTCTCTGTGTGTATGTCACATTATTTCAGATACTCACGAACATGTCACTTGTGAGCCACCTGATACAGATGCTGGGAATCCAACTCACATCTTCTGGGAGAGCAGCAACCACTTTTAACCACTGGGCCACCTCTATAGCCTGAGGTGTGGTTTTTATAGGAGAAATTAGTTTTAAAGTATGTGACATGAAACAACTTAAGAAAAGGTTGACTCTGGTTTACAGCTTGACAGAACACAGTCCCAGCAAGACTGCTGCAGTTCAGTCCCCCGCAGGGCCTGCCAGTGCTGTACACCGGGGAACTTTTGATCAGTGCATTGGTTTAGCTTTTAAATTTTCCACAGTTAGGAGAGAAACTAAAAGTAGTACTTAATGAGTCTTGAAAACAGGACAAGTTTGCATACAATTATTGTTTGGATTTTTTTTTTCATTAAGGTTATAAGCTAATTTCTGCTATAGCTGTGAGGAATATGCCTGTAGACTGATTGGCTGAAGTTTGTGCTTGTGACTGTGTTCTTATATTCTGCAGAGAAAAACTGAAGGGATACTGTTTATTCAGAGCTTTACACTGCCCCCTTCTAGACTGTTTAGATCATAGATTTGTGGCAAATGTATTTTGTGGCATCTGGTGTCTTGAAGCAGCCCATTCTCAGTTAATTCCTGGAGATTACAAGAAGGATTGGGGGTATGTTTAAGAGTTGAATAGAGTTATCCATCACTACCGTAACCAGTTCAGTGTGTTCGATAATGTTGGCAGCTCATGTGAAAAATCTATGTTAGAAATGAACAGAAACTTTCCCACTCATCTTCCAAACTTGGTCCAAAAGAGAAAGAATGTTTTTATGACCCCTTCTTTTTCTCCATTACTTGGCTCTGCTTCTGAATTTCCAGACCTGTACAAAGCATCTATTTATTTTTGCTTTAGGCAGAGGCTATATTAAGGATTTACTATTAATTGTCAATCTCAAATAGGTCAGTGTGGTATTTTAAGCTTTATTTTGTCTGTGTTTGTACTGGATGCACTAAGAAAATAATAATTGTTTACCTTAACAAACAGACTCTTAACCCGATTGGTTGTTTTGTTCTTGTTACCCCTTTCCCATGGATGTTGATTGCCCTGGAGTCTGTTGCTGTGGATAACAAGAACCTAGATGCTCAGAGTCCTAGTGCTTCACATCTGAGGAAAGCAAATCTGTCTGCAGTCCTCTAGCCTGAGGCTCTCCAAGTCACAGTGGGATGCCACTGTCTGCCTGTAGCTTCTTTTCCACAGAAGAAGGCAGAGTGTGGTAGCTCCAGAAGACACACCAGCCTGGAAGACTAAATGTATCTAGATGAGGTGTGCTAGTGGTTCCCATTTTCCACCATGAAGGGCTTTATCCCTGTGTCTCTCTAATGTAAATTGCTACATTCCTCATATTCTTCCTTGTTTGGCATCCTGATTCTCAGCCCAGATGACATCCATGTTGGATCTGATTACACCTGGCCAGTGTTGTCTTTTCTTCTCATTCTTCTTCATCTTTTTCAAGTTCTACTCAACGTATATGGCAGCTCACCGAGGAACGCTGCCCAGGCGGACTACTTGTCATTAGTGTACCTAGCCATTCCACACACACCTGGTCTGTGAAGGGAGCTCAGACCCCAGGCAGCTGCCCATCCCAAACTTGCCTTCTTTTTTTTTTTTTTTTATTTATTTTTTTATTATGTATACAGTGTTCTGTCTGCAGGTATATCTGCAGGCCAGAAGAGGGCACCAGATTTCATTATGGATGGTTGTGAGCCACCATGTGGTTGCTGGGAATTGAACTCATGACCTCTGGAAGAGCAGTCAGTGCTCTTAACCGCTGAGCCATCTCTCCAGCCCCAAACTTGCCTTCTAAGACAAGTCTTGGCCCCTCCAAATCCAGCTGGTCTTGCAAATGCTAAGATTTCAATACACTTGTTTTTGTTCTTGTTTGTGGTTTTATTAATTTAGTGGCTTCCATTCTACAAAATGTAGCAGTAGCTATCATGAGCTACATAAAATCTGTAGGGTTTTGTGAGACAGGAGGATCATGGAAGCGGAGCTACAGAAGAAATGCTATTTTATTGGTGTGATGACTTGAATAAGAATGGTCCCCATGGGCTTATAAATCCTTAGTCATCAGGGAGAGTGGCTCTACTTGAGAAGGATTAGGAGGGATGGCCTTGTAAGAAGTACATCACCGAGGGTGAGTTTGAGATTTCAAAAGCCCAATTTGTGTTTCTCTCTCTCTCTCTCCCTACAGATTAGGTTGTAGCTTTCTGCTACTGCTCTGGCCTGCCACTTCGCTCCCTGCCATGATAACAGACTAAACTTCTGAAACTCTAAAGAAACCCCCCATTAAATGTTTTCCTTTGTAAGAGCTGCCTTGGTTGTGGTGTCTCTTCAAAGTAATAGAGCGGTGTCTAGGACCTGCATTAGAGAATTTTAATATCCTTTCAAGAAAATTAAAATAGAATTGGTTAGGTGTAATTGATGACTACCTAAGCACGCTAGGTGTCTTCCTCATGCGGTTAGTGCTGAACAGACTTCCTTATTGCACTGACTGGGTGGGGTAGACTCTCCTGTTTTCAGGACAGACTTTCCATTTTGGTTTCTATGTGCGACTGTAAAGTAAAGAGGTCTCATTTAGAATGAGGGACTCCATTCTCATTTGATCTGATCTACTGGGTTAGCAGGAGCTGAGTGCAGAATGATGGAGGCCTGTAATTTCTGTTTAAGAAACCTAAAGCCTTATCATCTAACAGGCGACAACTCATCCGTTTCTGAGGTTAGTCATCTGGTAGATGTGAAAGCATGCAGGTGTGGAGCAAGCCCCTCATCTCTATCAGGGGAAGACGGCCGCTGCTGCTCCAGAGCACGCATGGCTGCATCCCAGCTATGTGTGAGCCTTCTCTCAGATCCGACCTGCAATTGGAAGAAGTATTGCTAGCTCTGTATTGTGGAGTTTCAGATTGCATTGTGGAGGTGTCAGCATGCCTTGGACTTGGAGGGACAGGTCCTGCCAACCTGTAAGGCCTACCTAGATACCATGAAACGCCATTCAAGGAAGGGTACATCCAGCCCCTTGGGTTGACTTCCAAAGTCCTTTCCATTTTAGTCTGTGTATGCTGTTGCAGTGGGCCAGATTTGGAGTGAGTGGGGAGTGTTGAAGTCAATTAAATTGCCCCCCTTTCTTCTTCCAAATAGCACAGTTCTGTTTAGTTTGTTATTGGCACCACTGGTTACAAGCCACCAGTTTGTGCCTAGCACTGCCAGGGTTCATACGTACACACACATGAACCCATATGCATCCCACTCCAGTGGAAATGCCTCCTTCATCTTGTTTACTCTCCCAAGACATAACAGGAGTCCTTGATGTCACTCGCGTGTGGGTAAGTGTAACAAATCCATCCCTTACCCTCTCAGCCTCAAATTTCAGCCACAATAGCCTTAAAAACTTCCTTGTGGTGAAACAGTCTCTCCCAGTCATCCCCAAACTTGGGCTTGGATGAAAAAAGGGCCACAGAGGCAGGTACCCTGCTCCTTTACAGATACCTGTCACCAGAAGCTGATGGCTGTCAATACCTACTGCTGTGAAAGGTCAAAGTTCACACATTCTCAAGTAATCTGGGGGTGAATGCCATTGTTCTTTTGCTTGCTTCTTCCCTGGAGGGCAATTGCTTTGAAAGCCAAAAAAGAAAAGATTGCAGAAGATTATACCTCTTACAGGCAATCTCTGCGTCCTGTTCAGTGTGAGGAAAGTCTGTAAGAAGGAGTGTGACTTGCTCAGCAATTACTCACCTTGCTAGGTCTAATTTCAGAACACTTCGATTGCTATTATCTTAACACTTTTTTTTTCACATGAACCCAAGAGCAGCGTTGGAGCTGCAGTATGTTAGTGCATACTGTTGCTGCCAAGCTCTGTGCTCTGTCTGGAGGATAAACTCCTAGAAGACACCAAGATCCATCCGCCTCATTCACCTCACATAAGTCTCTTTAGTTCTGTGAGACCAGCTGAAGCATTCAGTTTGGTGAATCACCCAAATAATAAGAGCTTACTGCTATGATGGATCAACCTGTCCTGTATTTCTTAAATTACAGTTAATAACCTGTACCCCCTTTAGTAGTGTATTCAAACAACAATTGAACCACATTTTAGAGTTCCTGGCCATTCATTTGTATTAGTTGCTCCTTTGTGTAACAGAGGGCTGATTACCCCTGGTCTGTTTTTATAAGGTCCTATCTACTTCCTTCAGAGTCATATGATTTTCCATTTCTACCAGTGACACTTGATGCTATGAAATATTATCACATTTTAAACAAGTATTTGTAAATATGACCTGTTCAGTCAATATAATGTTACTTGTAACTATGTTTTCAGGGCTAACCATTTGGGTATTTTGTTATCAACAGTGTGCTCCTCCATAGGGAAGAGCATTTCTCCCTCTCAGCATTAGGATCCTGGAGGAGAACGTACGAACACTTCACTAAGCCAGCAAAAATCCACGAGGTTGAGGCCTTGTGGGTTTTTGCCCACCCACTTTGGCATGACTGTTGACACCAACCTTGTTCAGTTCATACTTATTCAGTCACGTTGCTAAGATTTTATGGGAGTAGCATCTGATATTACTAGGAGGCACAGTCTCACAGAAAACACCCTGATCCTCTGGCTCTTACAGTCTTTCTGCCTCCCCTCTTGCAATGTTCCCTGAGCCTTAGGCATGAAAGTGTTTTGAAGATGTGTCCATTGGGACTGTGCTCTCCGATTCTGGGTTTTGATGCGTGGTGGTTTTCTGTAATGATCCCTGTCTGTTACAAAGACGAGTTTCTTTGATGAGGGTGAGGGTTACACTTAGGGGTAGACATCAGGACAAATATTTAGAATGGAGTTAGAGTTTATGCTGGCTTAGTGAAGTGGTTGTAGGTTCTCCTCCAGGATCCTTGACCTCACGAGCACTGAGTAGTTGGCTATGTTTCCAGGACCAGGTATGGTTTCCCTCTTGCTAAGCAAAGGGTACAGCAGTTTTTAAAGAGAATGTGGGAGTAGCTTGGTGGTCATCACATACTCAACATGTTCAAGGCCCTGGGTTTGATCTCCAAGACAGGGGAGGAATGTGGTAGAGAGAGAGGGGGGGGGAGGGAGGAGAGAGAATATCAGATTGCGTTGAGAGTACTTTTATTTCATGATGTATTTCAATTTCATACTTATGTACTTTTGTGGTGATAACTAAATAAAACATTCTTTTTATTGTGGGTTGTGGTTAAAACATGAAAAATACTTGGTTAGAATTATAGTTAATGTGACAAATAGAATTCTTTCTCTAGTTTTGTGATCTCTGTTTCCATGGGAACTGCTAACTTGCTTTGTCATACACCCTGTCATGCCTTCACAGCATCAGAGCCATAAAAAAATAATAATGTAAACCTCTGAATGTGAGAGGTTGGGAGCAGGAGCAGGTGATGGCGTAACCTTAGGCAACTGTTAGAGCTTTGTTAGAAGACTCAAAACAGTTTAATATTATGAAAATTTCAGATTCAGGAAATGTATTCAACTTTGGGGAAGTAGTACGTACAAAAACCACGTTGTTCTGTGTTGGAAAACTGTTATGGCTAATTTTGAGTATCAACTTGACTGCATTTAGAATCGGCCAGGAGGCAGACTTCCGGGCCTCTCTCTGAAGGCATTTTCAGAGAGGCAGGGCAGAAGACCCACTTTGAATGTGGACTGCACCATCGTCCGAACTGACAGAACTATGCAGGAGCATTCCCCCTTTCCTGCGTCCTGGTCAGCATCACAGACCAAGCTGCTCTCATCCTGCCACGACAGGCTGTACCCTTCTGAACGGTGATCTAAATGCGCCTTTCTTCCCTTATGTCAATCATTTAATAAAAGAAAAAGAAAAATATAAAAGTAAAAGAAAATGGGAACAAACAGACGCATGTGACCAGGCAGCACAGACCAGAGGTTCTCGCTCTACAAGTTCATGGCTCAGTCGTGGCTCCTGCCCCTGTCTTCAGCCAGCTGCCTGCCTCAGCAAGCTCACTTCTTGTTTCCAGAGGGTCACAGGTCCAGTAGACAAGCAACAGTGGGGCAGCACACACTGCACCCCTATTCTCTAGGGGCAGCACACACTGCACCCCTATTCTCCAGGGGCAGCACACACTGCACCCCTATTCCCCAGGGGCAGCACACACTGCACCCCTATTCTACAGGGGCAGCACACACTGCACCCCTATTCTCTAGGGGCAGCACACACCGCAC
>CAJQZJ010000537.1:1260434-1282189 GCA_907164525.1 Lophiomys imhausi | reverse complement strand
GCACCCCTATTCTCCAGGGGCAGCACACCACGCACCCCTATTCTCCAGGGGCAGCACACATCGCAGTCCTTTTCTCCAGGGGCAGCTGTTCAGAACCTCATGCACACTAGGCTCTCCGCCCCGTGACCATGACCTTCTTCCAGGTTTCCCAAGGCTAGCACACGGTTGATTCTACCGTGAGTTGATTCTTCACTGTGACATACAGTTTAGGAATTCAGTTTAAACCTTTTCACAGAACAATTGCATTTGGGATTCAGCCCAGGCCTTTCCATGTTACATTCATCCTCAAGGGCTGATGTTTTTTTTTTTCTTCCTCTTGTTTCCATTGAAAGATTGCCAACAGAAATGAATGGGATGCACTTCCATTGTCACCTCCCTGCTTATACTTAGGTATTTATAGTAAGAAGATTGAATATGCAGAAGCTATTCTTCCTGTTGATGTGAAGCAAACATACAGGGGTTTAATAAGCTCCTAGGTGGAGGTTTGCTCTAATGAGAAGGGCATGCAAATAGCCAGGGTCTAGTTGAGTGAGACTGCCTGCAAAGTCTCAAGGGCCATCAGCCATGCTCAGCACCAAGAATGAACTAGTGGCTGGAGAGGGAACTCCCCAGGCAGAGCTTGATCCGAACTCGTCCATCACCTCTGAGTTTTCTCGCAGGAGCACCTGCAACATAGCTTTTAAATCTCTTTGCTCCATGTAGACTCAGCTGTTGCACCTTAAAACTTGAAGTGACTCATTTGGTCTGACTGGGAACCATCTGTCCAAGAGCAGAGGCTACGTACTGTTGTCTGTTGTTTTCAGAATTCAGGGCAAGTGCTGCTCTATCCATGAATGTGTAGTGGCCTCTCCATCACACACCTGCAGTCTGGTGCTGCTCTGCAGAAAGAACCACCTTGAAGCTGTCGGAGGGAGGAGCAGCTTCCAGCCCTCTGTGAACCCGAGCTGGGCTGCGCTGCTGTGCTCTTCTCGTTGCTCTGGGTGTTGTGAAGGGGAGGCATGTGGTGCCTGCGTCTCTGAGTGTGCCCTGTCCTAGCATGCAACACTCAGGTCACAGAGTCTGTCAACCGACAGTTGCTGGCTTTCCTGACATCTGTGCTCACTGGTTCTAGTGCTGCTCTCATCGTGTGTGTGTGTGTGTGTGTGTGTGCACACAATGTGTGCACATACACACACATGTGTACAGGTGCATATGTGCCCCTCCAAATAGAAACCAATACTCCCATTGAGCTGTATAAATGTGTGTGTGTATGCATTTGTGCACACACACTGTACAGGTACATATGTGTACCTGCAAATGGACATCCACCTTGGTTTTGAGGGCAGGATCTTTAACTAGCATGGAATTTGCCATGGGTTAGGCTGACTGCCGGTCCCAAGGATCCTCTGGCTCTGCCTCCCTAACACTGGGATTACAAGCATGTGCCACTGTACCCAGCTTATAAATGGGTTCTGAGGACCAAACTCAGTTCCTCGTGGATATGTGGCAAGCATTTTACAAACTGAGCCATCTCCCTAGAGCACTTTCTTCTTCTTATTCTCGTCTTGTCTCCACATGAATTGATCTGTCAGCCTCAGATTCCTATTCCTCTCTCAGCCCATCTTCGACTCAGTCTCCACCATTCCCTCAGACCGTGGTCGCTCTTCCTGCTTCCACATCTGGCTGTATGCTAACTATCTACAGACCATGGAAACCATGGGAACCATTTCTCCTCTCTGTAGATCTGCACAGTGCAAACAAGTTTCATGAAAGCGCCTGGCATTTAATAGCATAATAAATAATTGGGTAACTGTTGCTGCAAATGACAGAAATATGTTAGAGCAGTTTTAAGGCTCAACCTTCCCAAATTAACTACAGAAAAAACATTCTCAGCCCAACCAAGGGGTGGTTATTACAGTAAGCAAGTCACACATAGGCAGGGGGTGGGATGGATTTAAAAAATTTATTCTTGCTGTCATTACAAAAGAGAGATACCGTCTGGGGTAGAAAGGCACTTGGGTAGAACTTAGGGATGGAGTGGCTCGGTTTGTAAAATGCTTTAGTTTCCCACAAGGAAGAGTAACCCTAGCATCGGGCAGCTGGGGGCACACCTGTCTACTTCAGTCAGAGCTTGTCTGCGGCTGTATCTTCATCATCTTTGCCCTGAGTCCAAGCAGACTCAAGTCCAGACCTTGCTCAGGCATGGCCAGGGAAGCCATGTGGCACTGGAGGGTTCTCTATTAGGACAGAACGTGAAGCTTTCCTTTTTCTTGCCACTTCACTTGCGTTTGTCCAGCATCTGTTATAATGATGATGGATTTAAATTTCTGAGGGGCTTTTCATGAAAACCCTCTGTTATTCTTTCAGGGTTCCTGGACCATCCCCACCACAGCCCCACCATCATTTCAGCACAAGTCTGTTTGTCAGAAAACTCTAATTGCTTTATGTGTGAGCACATTAAACTGCAATAAATTTATGAATACAGCTGCTCCATTACCAGAGAATGAGTTTTATCTCCTTATAAATTGATGTTTCTTTTTAGTGTCAAGTGAAACCAAAATTTACACCCAAGGAAGTGAACCTTAACACTAAATAATTCCTTCAGTGCCACTAGTGGTGAGAAAGGGTACCTGCCACCCGGTCCTAAAAAGGCCAAAGCAGGAAAAATGGTTTCCTCCATTAATTGTTTCTTGAACAGCCATTCTGAGATGACTATAATTGAAGCAGGCGCTGAACACTCTGGACTGTGAAGCAGCCACCAGAAATACAGCGTTGTTGGTATGAGATTCTCTATGAGATACGGAAGGCATATTTATGCTGAGAGGTTCTGGGAAGAGAAAAGGTTTCCTTTAGCGGTTTGTCTCTTTAGAGTCATGTGCTAGATAATGGAATAACTGCTTAAAAGTCTACAGACAAATACATATTGAATCCACCTCTCCAACAAAACATTAAATTGATTATGGATAAAAGATACAGCTTGGACAATACTGTAATTACATACATTTTAGAGAATCTGAATTGAAACATCTGTATTGTTGCTTTGCCATAGCTAACAAGATACTTGATAGAAACCACTTAATGGAGGAAGGATTTATCTTGGCTCATGGTTCCATGGGGCACACAGCTTCTCAAGCCAAAGAAGGAATGGCTACCAGTATGCTACCTGCGGTGGCAGGAATTGAGGCACAGTTTGGTACATCTTGGTAAACAAGGAAGCAAAGGGGAAGCAGAAGTAAGTCAGGTCTACCCCAGTGGCCCGCTTCCTCCGGCCAGACTCCATGTGTCTGTACCTCCCAGAACAGTGCTGAGGACCAAATGCTCAAATACTGAGCCTGTGGGATACATTTCACACTCAGATCCTAGCAATGCCCAAGGTCTGGCTTTTGTTCTTTTTGTGTGGAAGTAGGTATTCAAATGGATTCAGGTGTGTCACACACATGTGAGCATGCATCTGGAAGCAGAATCACAATTTCTGGGGCCACCTCTCAGGGCTGTCCATCTTGTTTATTGAGACAGAAACTCTTACAGATTCCTGGAGCTCACGAAGTGGGCTGGGAAGGCTGGCTAGTGAGCCCAAGGATCCTCCCATCTCTCTCTCCCCTGTGCTGATATTAAAAGTATGTGCCACCAGACTGCTTTTCCCAGGGGTCGGGGTACTGAACTGAAGCTCCCATACTTGTGAGGCATGTATTGTACACCCCTCCCACCCAAAGGCTAGTTTTATTCTCATCTTTCTATATGATGCCTCAGATATGGGACTTATTTAGGGAATACCTCCAGCTTGAGGAGTCTGTGTAGAATAAAAGCATTATTTGATTTACTTTCCATTCATGTATGCAATATAAATATATATATATGTATATATATACACACACCCACACACACACGCGTGTGTGTGTGTGTGTCTGTGTATGTATGTATGTATGTTTGTATGTATATATGTATGTATGTGTGTAGAAAAGAGGTAGAGAAACAGAACTCTTGCGATTCTACCTCATTCATGTCTGGCACAGACTAGAAAATTTCTCCCCAATTTCTGTGCATGAGGGAGAATTTCAGCAGAAAATACCAGCATGGGCCAAGCTGTAACCTGCACATCTTCATGATTGGACCTCAGGACTTCACAGTGTATATCCCTGAATTATCACGTGCTGCCTTTGTCCCTCAGCTTTCCAGTGAACACAGCTAAGGAGGGTTCTCTCATTCCAAGGTGCTGGTCTGTGGCTGTGAAGTGGAAGCTGTGTTGGAGCATTTTGCTAGGCTCCGTGGCCACGCCCCCACTCCAAACAGTTCACATGGCTTTAGCCGGCCGCTCTCCACTGTCCACAGCCAGGGTCTCAGTGAGAATACAGGAAAGCAAAGCAGCACTAGTATGTCTTGGCAACTCTGTACCTCCTTGTTTAAAAGCCAGGCTTCTTTAAATGGCATTTTAATGATGGTAACTTGATCAGCATATATCCTACACTCCATTGAACAATCTATGAGCTCTTGCCTCTGGCGTTTTGGAACAGTTCTGATGCAGATGGAATGACTTTTATAAAGTCTTACTAGCTACTGGGAAAATTTCCAAATTAAAAGGAAGATCCTGTGGAAAAAAATCACATAAAAAATACAATGGGTCTCAGGGGCAAATTTATCAAGGGTTTAATGAGAAAGTATCTCTCTTTTTAAGAAATGTGGACTTAGTGCTTTGGAAAACTATGTTAGAGTTGAGAAAAGAAAAAGAATTACAGTATTGAATTATTAGCATGTTCATTTCCTGGCAAATTTCTAAGAATTCTTTACTTATATATGGGAGTGTAGTTTCTATGTAATCTAAAACCATGAGTTGTCGGTCGTAATAGAATGTATATAAAGCCCTGCTACAGTACTTAAAATCTCTTACTATTGAAGTAACTGTGAAGAGATAATGTTACTGTGTTGTTGCTTATACAGCCCACTGTGGGTGTGTCCTGGAGCCAACTTCTTGTTCAGACTCACAGCTTCACAGCCTCCCATCATTATCTTACTCCTGTGGGAAAATTCAATATTCACTTTATACTGTGGTTTCTAGAAATGCATTATGGTGAAAAGTGGAGAATGCCATGTTTTCTAAATTTAAGCTCTCAACCCTTATAACCTTGGTTATAACTTGGCAGGGTGAGAACAATGTGTTTGATGTTGAAGGCTGTTTAGGACCCAATTTGGAGTGTGGTCTCAGGTATACAACATGAATAAAGAAATGTCTCCATAAAAACCAAATGTTAAGAAATCTGGAGCTTATCTATAGACTGGGGGTTTTAAAATGAGGGTTTTGCTTTTTTAAAAAATGTACAATTTAAATTTTTCTGTCTTTACTTTATATCATGACCAGCAGTGTGTTCTTTGAAATATGGACTAAAGCTGATAAAACCATAGACTTTTCTCTTAAAGGAAGAAAACAAAACAAAACCAAAGCTTGCCGTGTGCCTGTCGTAATCGAGGGTTATGTTACCAGTTTACATCTATAATTGTATAGTTACTACTAAGACCCTAAAGAGAGTCATAGTCATTCAGTTCAAAGGGTTTGTTTGGAAATCATTTAACTAAATTGAGGATATCCAATCAATTAAAAAAAAAAATCTCTTTAGAGCTGTTTCTATAGCTTAGTTGGTAAAATATTTGCCTAGTATGCATGAAGCCATAGGTTCAATCCCCAGCAACGTATAAACTGGATGTAGTGGCACATGCTGTATAATTCCCAGTACTCCAGAGGTGCAGGGGAGGATGAGGAGTTGAGGTTATCTTATATTATATAGTAGGTTAAACATCATCCTGGTTACATGAGACCTTTTCTCAACCACAAAAATCTCATTTAGAATTATATTCATTGTCCTTAGGAATTACAAGAAGTAAATGTTCATGTGTAGATAGACACCAAAGACATGGTGGCCCATACCCTGCTGCCCACAGTGATGCCAACCCACACTCTGTTATTTTCTGTCAGAGAAGAGCCACCCACAGAACATATGATGAGAGTATCTAACAGAAGGTCTTCATCTGCCAAGGGACCATAGTGAACCTTGAAACCTTGACACAAAAAGATTAATATCAATGGCGCTGAGCAGCCAGCAGACAGATATCACTGATTGACAATGTCTAGTCAGCGTGAGGTCCTGGGTTCAACCTTCATGACTGAAGAAGTGTGATGCATAGTTGGTAGGTAGGCAGAGAGATAGATGATGATAGGTAGGTAGGTAGGTAGGTAGATAGATGGATGGATGATAGATAGATAGATAGCAAATAGAATAATAGTTTAAAATACAATGTTAGAAAAGAGATGTTCATGTTGAATTGGCTTTTTGTCAGAGTTGGAAAAACACCATTATATTGTAAAAATATGTCTCTGAGAATTTGAAATAATATAATTTGGGAGTATAAAGTGCTAGGAATCATGATTCCTAGTCTTATTACAAATCATGAAGTGTTCATAAACAAATTAGTAGACACTAAAGGAATAGAAGAGGAGGAAGAATTGTCTTTTTAATTCTCTGAGGATAGTTGTCATTAAGCAATTTCTACCTAAAACTATGTTGAGCTTAAAATTACATTCATAATGTGGTTTGTTTTGAAATCCTTAAACTATCAGCAATTATTTATTACTGTTTTTCTAGTAATATTGATTTTATCAAGTGCCTGACTTGACACCATTTTCCTCGGTCATAAGATTCACATTAGTTTTGTAATTTGACATCTCTGGTATTGAGATACTTCTTACAGCCAATGTTAGTTTAACTGCTTTCCTTTTCTTTCTTGTCAAGAGATGCATAGAACATTCCATAGCCAATGGCTTCTTAAATTCAGTAATAATAGAAAGGTATCACAGTGTCCTTCGTAAATTTCTTATTTGCAATTTTGTATCACAAAACTGAAACCATGTTAATTTTTAAAGTAACTTAATTCATTTGTCTAGGTACTGGAGAAATGGCTCAGAGGGTGAAAATAGCTTAATTCTAGCCATAGGACAGAGGATTAATTCTCTGAGATTCATGACATGTGAAAGGGATCGTTGTGTCTCTGTTGACTGCAGAGTCAACCTCATAACTGTATCCACCCTGTCATGAGCCCTAGGGCTCCATGTAAACAATTTTGTGAACCTTCCATTGTGTACATATCATATACATTCATCCTCACCAGAAGGGACTCAAAGTTTATTAAACACTCTGCACAGTACCAGTTCAGCCATCTGTTCCATGGGCCATGCACCTCGTCTCAGCATTCTGTAGACAATATGAGCCAAGACCGTGGAGATGGTTTTTAATGTCAACGCAAAATAATATAGAAACCCTGTTGCACTGACAAAATGAAATGTCAGAGGAGGTCTGCTCTAATGTAATATCAGAACAATGTGTCAGCCAAAATCCAAGGAGGCACCATTGTGATGTGAAGATGAACCAATGTCTCTGCCAGCCTTGGAGACATTTGAGTATGAGAGAGGAAGAAACAAAGTGGTGTCTCCAGGGGCTGTGACTTCACATCTCCACATGGTTTTTGCTAGTTGGTTGTCTTCTGGTGGAGGAGAATAGTCCTACATTATGCTTTATAACTCCTCTTTTTGCAGTTCAGGACACCCCCAGGTCATCCAGCTGACTAACGCCTGGCTTCAGACGTTGCTGGCGTTCTGCAGGAGGCTGTATTTGTATGTCATGGCCTGTGCCACCCGAGTCCGTGCCATCCTGGTTTTCAGTGCTGCTAAGCACGTATTTCGCCCTGCTGGGTCTTGATGTAGCTCCCTGCACACTGGTCCTGGGGTATCAGCAGATGGTGGGCAATACAGAAAGGCCGTGGCTCTGCTGGTGGAGACTCTCCTTGGCTTTTACAGACACCTGGCTCCCTTGTTTCCCCTTCATTTCAAGTGGAACCTAGCACTGCCCTACCTCCCTGACCTTCGGTACAAGGCTGGCTTTGAAATCTGTGTCTCTGTCCTCACGCCCCATCATCTGGTATTCCCTTAGCTAGGTAATTATCTACCTGTTTCCTAAGCTCTTTCTTATTAAAAGAACAAAGACTCTACGTATAAGCAAAAACATGAATTTTCACTGAACTCTGTGATGATGTCAAGCAACTTTGACACATACCTACGTATCTAAGTTTCTCTGGTTTTCTTTCTGTTGCTGTGGTTAAACACTGGCCGAAGACAACTTAGAGGAGGAAAGGGCTGATTTCAGCCTGCGCTTCCAGGCCACAGTCCATCATGAAGTCAGGCAGGACCGTGGACTCCGCTGCCTGTGTCTTACTTCTGTCGCTGTGCTCAGCTAACTTTCTTATATAGACCAGCTCCCCAGGGAGTGACGATGCTCCCTAGCGGGCTGCCGCCTCCCACATCAGTCAGCAATCAAGACAACCCTCCCAAACAAGCTCACAGGCCAGTCTTACCTGAGCAACCCCTTAACTGAGACCCACTTATCAGAGGACGCTAGGGCGTGTGTCTGTGAACACTTTAGACACAGAGAAGTGAAGGCTTTTGGTATGTAAGACAACTTACAAAGGAAAAAGTGTTCATTTTTGTTTCATCTTAGTCAACTACAATGTACTTTTAAAAAGTCAGGTGCTGAGGATGCACTCAGTAGGTGGTGCTTAGGTAGCATGCACAAAGTCCTGGGTTCCATCTTAGCATGGCACACACTGTGCGTGGTAGCACACATCTCAGCCCTAGCTCTTCCGGGCGGAGGCAGGAAAATCACAAGTCTATAGTCATCTTTGACTACGAGTGGGTTCCAGGCCTGTCTGAGTCACATGAGACCTTGTCTCAAACAAACAAAAAAACATGCATTAGGCCACAAGAGGATAAAGTAGCATCTAACTAAAAATGAAAAAAAAGCATAATTGCCCAGTGTCTGCAACATAAACTTTATAGGGAGTTTTGTGTCTATAAAAATGCTGCTGCTAAAGCCGGGCGGTAGTGGCGCACGCCTTTAATCCCAGCACTTGGGAGGCAGAGGCAGGCGGATCTTTGTGAGTTCGAGGCCAGCCTGGTCTACAAAGTGAGTCCAGGACAGCCAGGGCTACACAGAGAAACCCTGTCTCGAAAAACCAAAAAAAAAAAAAAATGCTGCTGCTAACATTCTTCAGCAAGCCTGGAGATGCAGAGACCTTGGAGACTGTCCCATGGTCTGCAGGGTAAAGCCCCGCTCAGTTGCTGCCTTGTCTTCTGCTCACAGGGTTCAGTGGTCACGAAGAGCCTCGAAGTGTTTCTCAAGAGTTAGAGAAATAATACCGAAGCTTCCTTTTCAGAGTGGAGGAGACATTGCTTTCTAGAAGACTGTCTAAACAGAAGGATTGACACATTCAAAGGAACGTTTGGCAGACTTCCAGATAATCAGATTATCCATTGCTTTTTCCATGACTCTCATTGTTTAGGATCCTGTACCAAATTGAGTTGGCTTGTATCCATCCGTATGTGTCAGTCAGGAAAGCCCGGTACTTTCTGAAAATAAGGTATATGCCAGGGGCCTAGCACTGTGTCCTCAGAGCTCTATAATTGTGGGCAGGCCAGACTGTGAGGAAAAGTACCACCTACTTCTTACACCCACATCAGGGAAGCAGTTTGAAGAGGTTTGAATGAAAAGCTGTGTTTCTTCTTCAGTAGGAGGAAGAATAAAGGCAGCACATGTGGAAACTGGGCGGAGAATTGATTGTGGTCACCATGGTGACCAGTGGGCTAAGGAAGCCTCAGAGCAGGGAAGGCCGCTTTAAGCACACAGCCAGAACATGAGATGGGAGGAGGGACGGGGTCAGAGGACTTGGCTGAACCTTAAAAATGCATTTATATTTGGGGCTCTATAGGTAACACATTTGCTGTTGTGTCTTTATTTTTGAAGCTAATGGGGTGATGTGCGCGTGTAACCCCAGCACTCAGAAGGCTGGGAGGACCGCCTCAGGTTCAGAATCAACCAGGGGTATATAACCAGACCCTGTCTCAAGGAAATTGGCCTTTAAGTAAATTGCGTACATTTCTTTTTAAGGGAGTACAGAAATGGTTGTGTCATGGCCCAGGTAGTCTGGTTACTGTTCACAGACAAACATCATTTTTTAAACTTGTAGCCAATAATCTATATATTTACATTTTATTGTAAGTACCATTGCCTGGGTACTCTTTCATTGTTATGCCGAATTTGAATGTTTTCTTTGAATTTTTTATTATCTGAGAATTTCATACATGAATATTATACATCTTATGCAAATCTACCCCTCTCACTCCTCTCCAGTTCTCTCTCTATTCCCACTTTTCCTTCCCAACACCATGTACTCTTTTTTCCTAAACCAATGAGTCCACTTGTGTGAGCATGGTGTATAGGGCCAACTACTAGAACATGGGTAGCTTCAGAGATACCAAATCCCTTCAGAAAACTGACTCTCCCTTCCTTAGCACCCGATTGCCAATAACTCATCGTTTGCTTTAGCTCATCCAGTAGGGGTTGGACTTGATGAACCAACCTCTCCTCCGTTCATGCTGGGGTTTTAGATGACTAGATTTTATACAAGTCATGTTCAAGCAATTACATCAGCTATATGAAATGGTGCTGTAACATTTTCAGCCCATGCCATAGTACCAGGCATGAGTTCCATCTTATGGAGAAGGCTTTAAATCTCATCAGGAAGTGGCTGGTTACTCCCAGAATCTCTGTTCCACTATTACACTACTGGGCTTATGTCATCAGAACTGTTGTTATTGCAGCAAAGAGGTTTACAGATGAGCAAGACTGCTGATCGTTCTTCTCCTCTCGTCTCATAGACAGAACCTTCCAGTGCTTCCAAGTTAATTATTGAAGTGATACTTGAAAGCAGTTGAGAATTAAAAATAACATAAATCAGAAAGTCCAATGATAATGAAAGAGAGTAAAAGGTGTGTGTGTGAGAGACAGAGAGGGGGAAGGAGGGAGGGAAATATATATATATATATATATATATATATATATATATATATATATATATATATAGAGAGAGAGAGAGAGAGAGAGAGAGAGAGAGAGAGAGAATGGTCTCCTTATGGCCTTATATATGAAGGCAGAATGGCCCAAAGGCAAAAGTTGCTGTGTTCTGTGTTCTCCTGGATAGATATTTAAATGGCCTTGACAGAGGAAGTATGTCACTGGTATCAGGCTTTGGGGGTAAACAGCTTCGCCTCCTTTCCAGTTTGCTTTCTTCAAGCTTGTGATCTCTCAGATTCCATAGCCCCCCTGCCATTGTGGATCCTTCTGGAACTGTAAGCAAACAATGTGGCCCAATTATGAGTTGCTTTTTCACATGGTTTTTTATTACAACAGAATGTAATTAATACAGACATGTAGAAAGTTTTTCTTTATATTTGGGTATGTCCAAACTTTTTCCATTTTCTTCATGGCATTCTTTCTCTCTCTCTTCCCTAAGTAAAAGCATTTCCCTTCCCTTATTTTAGTTCTCAAAGCAATGTCTTATTAACTGTGTAGTCTATGTCTCATTATATTGCTTCTTTTTTTTTTGAGTCATTTCATGGAACTCATATAGAAATTACCCATTATTTTGAATTAAAATACAATATAGAATTAAGCCATATATTGCATTGGGATTTTATCTTTAAACAGATATCTTTCTTTTTTTTTAAAATATCATCTTGCAATTATGCTATCATTAAAGATAGAATGAAAAAACAAAGAAAATATTAGCCCTGGATTCTGTGTAATCGTGTCATGATTAAAGAATTAAAATAATGGTTCGATAATTAGTTTCTATGCTTGTGTGATAAAAAACTCTCTAATATGAAAAAGAACATTATAATCATTTTATTTTGTCACTGAAATCTATCAGCTTTTGTAATTTAATTTTCAATGCTTTTTTTTTATTTCAAAGTTGACAACTTTTTTTTTCTCCTTTCTCTGCTGTTGCATTTTTTTTAACTTAGCATTGGATTCTGTCTGATTTTTACTCCTGAATGTCTATCTCAGCTTGAAGCTCAGACCTTAACTCTGGGTCACAGCTGGCTAACCTTTGCCTCCCTGATGGCTTTATTGAATGAATAGCACAACCATAAACCCACCAACATTTCCCCCACTGAAATGCCTCACATGCTCTGACCATTTACAGGAAGGCTGAAGAAAGCCACCTATGTAGGAGAAGTATACTTTGAAGGTTAACCCCAGGTTATAGCGAGGGGGAAAATGTCATGTATGATTTCTTACAGGTGTTTTCCAAACTGCTTTTAGATTTGTAGGTGTATCTGAGCTCAGTTTTGTCCCCTCACTTGTTTTTATGGCTCCACAGAGTGGCTTGCTGGGAGCTGACTCAGGGCCCAGACCCAGTTCCTGGCTGTTGCCTGCCCTTCGCCCATTTCCTTCAGTAAGGGGGTGGGGGGCGCTACAGGGTCACTCAGTCTTCCTCTCTAACTGTCTCTGGGGTTTTTGGCCCTACCAGGTTCTCTCATCAAATACCATCTGTTTAAAAAGTTCTATTCAAATATGTTTTTTTTCATAAAAACCTTTGATAGTTAGTTTTACATTTATATACTTTCAAGATTTTGTTTTGTTGCTTTTAAAATATTTTTGTGTATTTATTGCCCGTGTGTGTATATGTGTGTGCACCACTTCGTGCATGTGGAAGTCAGGAGATGACTAGAAAGTTCTCTATTTCCACAATGTGGTTCCCAGGGATAGAACCCAGTTTTTACCCACAGAGCCATCTCAACAGCACACAGATGATTTTTAAAATAAAAAATCCAGGTATAGAGCACATAACCCCATCTGTCTGTGAAGTTGAGGCATGATGATTGCTTAAGCAGAGCAGTTCAAGGGCTGCCTGGGTAGCAAGTGAGACCTCCTTAGTTAATAATAAATGTGGTGGTGGTGGTGGTGGTGGTGGTGGTGGTGGTGGTGATGGTGGTGGTGGTGGTGGTGATGCTGATGATACTTTTGTGCTGTGACTTAGGCAAGTGTATCGTCTTAGATGTTACTACCCAACATCAGTAGTCCCTCTGGGTAGAAGCTGGCCTGAATTGTGTATGACCCCAGTCAGGGAGGGCTCCAGTGGCCTTTTCTCTGGGTGCTTACTGTTGGGTCCTGAAGCTGTGCATGCCTGTGTACATGTGTGTTCTGTAGCTGGAGGTGTTCCTCTCAAAAAGTGAAGCTAAATTCCCCTCACTCCTGCTTGAGACCACTGACAGGCTAATAAGGAAGAGTGATGATGGTAATAAAGCCAGCTGCTTATAAAATGAAAGGGTTGTTACCAGGGGCCACAGAGGACAGGCATGTGTCCCTTCCTGAGGCTCACCACGGGTGAGATGACCTCCCCGTGATCCACAGAGCATCCTGGGACTCAGAACTATCTTTATCGGAACAAACCTGGGATTAACAGTCTTGATGACCCAGAGAGTTAAACAGCTTTTTAACCCAGAGAGTATAGCTATATGGTTTTAATTTGTTATGATTTATTATACTGGAATTGGTGTGAAATGGACAACAAATCATTGGTGTCACAATCTGGAGATGAATTTTATCAGCTGAGCAGAGGGAGAGCCTGTGGGATTTGCACGAGGTTCTCATAATTCTTTTCATATTACAGATGATGGGGAAAACTGTAAAAAGAAACTGAAGGTGACTGGTATTCCCTAAGTAGCTAATTTCCCATGTACACATGGACACGTATAAATAGAGCTACTGGGTCTCTGTTTACCTGCCTCTGTACAATTTAAAGTGATTGATCTGTATACAGGCAGAGATCTATTTAAGGTGATTTGTACATAGGCAGAGATCTTTTTGCCTGAAATTCATTAACCCAATACTTAAGATCATGGCTCCATATCTTATGTATGTGGGCTATCTGTAGAATATGCAAACATTATATTTCCCAGTTATAATTTATTTCATATTCATATTTGAGTGAATTTAGATTCACCCACCAATAGAAAAATGCTAAGATGGGAGAAAAAAAAACTATTCCAAAATATCAAACACTATAAATACCCTCCTGCTTCACCAAAAAAAAAAAAAAAAAAAAAAAAAAAAATCTGCCCCTGTTCAAAGCTAACTTTGCATGCATAATTAATTAGGACATCACATTCTCGCTTCACAGCCCTAAGAGAAATTGAATTCAGGTGTTTGTAGAACATATGGGGGGGTGTGCCGTGAATTTATGACCTGCGGTTTGAGTGTAAAACCCCAAGATATTTGCTGTTAAAACTTAATGAAGCTCAAGTAGAGGGGCCGCTTCTATTTGTAACTCAGTAGCTGATGCATCTCTCGGTTTACCCTACACCCTCCATTTACCCTTCCTCCCACTCCTCATCCCTCTTGGAGCCTACAAGATGGTGGAGCCCCATATACCTGGCCAACCTGCTTTAGCATCAACAGCTTGAGGGTTAGTTTGCTCCATATCATTTTGGTCTGTCCAAATTTTTTTAAGTTTATTTATTTTTTATTTCTTCAAGTTACATCTCAATCGCAATCCCCTCCCTACTCCCCCCTCCAGTTCCACCCTCCCACCCTCTTCCCCCTCAACCCCCCATCCTCTTCCTTCTTTTTTTAAGTTTAAGGTATATCTTTTTCCTCCCAACAGCTCCCCCTTTCAGTCCAATAAATGGTTCTTTCTCTTATAACAATAAATACAATACAATACAACAGAAATGAATAGGTCACAATTATGAGAATTGTAAGAACTAGCATACCTTCCCAATATCCAGTCCATACGTATTTGGCACCTGACTTTAACATTCTACTATCTAACCATCTCCATGAGTTTAAATTTCTATATCTAACTCAGCTTTCATCCTAACTTGCATCACAATTTTAAAAACATCTTCTTAGATCCAGACCACCCTCTTGATTCCTAAACAACTCAAAATTTAACTATGAGACTCTACCTATCTATTCTTCAACCACCTCAGAGATCTGAGAGGGATAAATATATCGGATTATACAGGAAGTGCAGGGCCTGCAGCTTCCAAAACTAAGAAATGACATACCAGTGTCTGGTCTGTCCAAATTTTAAGTCAGTAATTTCAGCTTTGTCACTCAGACAGATGACAGAGTGGAGAGCAATACCTAGAAAGAAACACTCCTTTCCACCAAAAGAAACAAGGGATGACAACACTTGGCCCTTTCTGAGGAAAGCAAAAATGCTGAGTGGAGAGAGCTTAGTCCTTAATGCCTGCTGCCATGCAGATGTGAGCATGCTCAGCATGTGCACAGAAATCCAGGCATACCTGTGATTTCAGTGCTGGAGAGGCAGGGACGGGGTGCGGGGGCGGGGGTGGTCCCTACAACTTACAGCCACATTAGTGAGCTCCAGTTCCAGTGATACCCTGTCTCAAAAAATAAGATGGAAAGCAATTGAGGAAGACACCGGGCATCAACCACTGATCTGCACCCTCACTTGCACATGTGCTAGTGCTCACTGATCACACAGGTATGCATGCACACACACCCAGCAAACATGTGGAGCCCTCATTGTCAACTCCTTAAGAATAAGCGTCTTATCACAGGAATAGGTCTCCATCACACCCACCTCTGCTTTGAGGCTTGTATGGCGGGTTGAGCAGAATGCTCCAGGCTTGAGTGCCAAGAGGAAAAAGAAATGATAGTGTTCCTTTCTACCAGATGGGTGTATTGAGTTTAATGAGGAATCTGTATTTGCTTACTAATTTACAGCAATTAAGAACTTACTTCTGACATCTGTGGATTGAAAACTATTTCCCTGGCAGTAGCAAGATCATGGCTACTTTGCGGGGTTGCTAATCAGCACAGAGCACACTTGTGTCAGGAGGTGGCTTCCTTGGCTCTTAGTTGGTGCCACAGTTTGGTGCTTCTGCCTGGATCCCCGGGTGCAGTGACACCCCTCCATGTCTCTGTTTAAGAGCTTATTTGCCTCCACTCTATCATGCTGACTGTCCTGAAAGGCTGTCAACCCCTCACATCCACACTTGACATCTCAGTGAGACATTGCTCAATGATGTGAGGTGTTTCTGGCTGTCTTGGCTGCCTGTTTCCAGGACTGCTTGAGTAACATGCCTCACATCTGTTGCCCCCACCGTCACGTCACCCTCTTTCTGTTCCAATCTCCCTGTTGCTTTAAGTGACATCCATGAAGTATCTGCACTTCAGACTCAGTGTTGGAACAAAATAGACATGCACGGTTGGACAACAGAAGAAGGGAACTCTACAGCGAAGGGGATTTGCTTGTTTCTCCCAGTCAACATGTTTGGAAAAGTAGCAGTACTCAGGAGTCAGGGCTCAGCTGTGCAGGCGTGAGAACCCGTGTTCGATCCCCAGAGCCCTGTAATCCTGGTCCTGGGGAGTCGGCGTCAGGAGGGTCCCAGGGCTCGCTGATCTGTCCAGCTCAGCAAAAGAGATGAGTGTAAGCAACAGGCTCAGCAAAGGGCCCTGTCTCAAAAAATAAAACAAACAAACAACAACAACAAAGCTGACATTACCTTCTGGCACACACATGTGTGCATGTACACACACATACACACGCACACACTACACACATGAACAAGATAGCTGTCAAAGTGTTGGAAACTTCTAAGTAGGAAAAGGCTTGATTGAGTGGATTGCATTACTTCCAGGATCTGAAATATGTAGAAATTAACTTCTTGTATTTTAACTTGGAATAGAATAATGGCCCCTTTACATCTTCAGTGATTGGGTATCAAGCAGTGGTGTGAAATCCACAAGCATTTGGAATAGAATTTTGAGCTTGGCCAGAAAGTAAATTTCTAGGGCTGCCGATTGAGCAAAGTGAAGTGGCCAAGGGTGGACGCTGGCATGGCCACTGGACATTTGCTGAGCAGCTATCCTTTTGAAAGTGGTGACTTCAGGTGTCCCTGAAAGACCCACAACTCTTCCAAACTATAGGGAATGGTTGTCTCCCATAAGTGACTTGTGAACGAGCACCAGCAGCTCTTGGGTCTCTTTCAGACACTGACACTGGGAGCAAAGGGCTCCCCAGTCAGTGGGGAGACACCCGAATTTCCACGAGGACTGTTTTCTCAGAGCAGAGATCAGCCCCTCCCCCCACCCCCAAAAGAAACAAGTCAGCCTAAGCAACTGGGAGGTTATCTATGGAACATTCTTGATCCACTAGTGGTGTTCCATGGCTTTCTCTGTTAGGCTATGTAGTGGACATTGAGTTTCCAGTTATGTATTCTACACCTGTATATTCTGTATGTTCTGCAGTGTTTACTTGGTGTGCTTTCTTTCCGGCCAGAACTTTGAGGACCACCTTTATAAATGACAGTGTCAGAATGCCCTTTGCCCAGCCTGGTTTTGCAACAGGTCATGTTTATTTGGTTCCAGTGTAAGGGCAGAATTGTGTGTATTTTTAGGTCACTCTAGCAAGTCAGAGCCGTCCCACAACTCTCTAAAGTGAGGTGGGAGGGGAGGGTACGTGCATGTGGATTTGAGGGAGGTGCCTGCTGTGAGGGTCGGGCATCACAAAAGAAGCATTTGCATTCTGCTCCGTTTGATTCTAACATATTAGTATAGCTCTGCTCCCTGTGTCTTCCTACACCCCCTCTTATTCTCTCATTCTGTCTTTCTCTCTCTCTCTCTCTCTCTCTCTCTCTCTCGTGTGTGTGTGTGTGTGTGTGTGTGTGTGTGTGTGTGTGTGTATGTTTGTAAGGGTATGTGTATGTGTGTTTGTGTGTGTGAGTGTGTTTGTGTATGGGTGTGCATGGGTGTGTAGTGTGTGTGCATGTGTGAGTCTGTGTGTGTGCCTACATGTATAGTACACATATGCATGTATGTGGACACTAGTCAACTTCAGGTGTCTTCCTCACTATCTACCTTGTTTTTTGAGACAGGAACTCTTGCCAATCCAACTAGATTGGCTGACCAGGCATGTACTTATTTCTACCTCCCAGATTTTGCTTGTCAGGTTTTATGTCAACCGTCCTTTGGGAAAAAGGACCCTCAACTGAGAAAACAGCTTGTTTTGTGAGCAAGCCTATGATATATTTTAATTAGTGATTGATGTGGGAGGACCCCGATCACTATATGCTGTGTCACCCCTTGCCTGGTGATGCAGAGTGCTGTAAGAAAACAGGCAGAGAAATCTGTGAAAGCAAGTGAGTAAACAGAATTCCTCCAGGTTCCTGGCCTGTTAGTGTTCCTGTCCTGATTCTCTCAGCTGTGCAGTATGACCTGAGAGTTGTTAAGCTAAAAGAAACTCTCCCCCAAGTTGTTTATGGTCCTTGTGTTTTTTCACAGCAATAGAAACCCTAACCAACACACAGATTATAAGTGTGTGCCTCCATGCCTGGCTTTTGGGAATCAAAGTTAATGCCCCATGCTTACGTGGGATTTTCTGAGTGAGCTGCCTCCCCAGTCCTTCCTGTTTATGTTCTTATCCTGTGGAAATGTTCTTGTCAAGTGGTAGTCAGAACACAAAAGAGCACACCCACAACAATCACATTTCAAATCCCTGCTCCTGTCATATCCACAGCTGTCTTATTGGACAGAGGTAATTCATCTGACCATGACCAACATCAGTGAACTATATGTTTTCTCTTTGTGCCTAAAAAATTAACACAGGTTCAGTCCTTTCAAACAGCACACATTTGTATCCCACTTCTATGGCTCTCGAGTCTAGACATGGCTCAGCTAGATCTGCTCAGGGTCTTATGGTGGACAATGAAGAGATCCGTGAGGCTGGCTGTTACGTGGAGGCTCTGCTGGGGAAGCCCAGGCCTCTCCTTGCCCTTCCTTTGCAATTGTGCAACTCACACAGGTAGCTGGACACCAGAGGTGAGCAGGGCGGGTGCCATATTCTCGGTGGTCACATAAGTGAAATCACATACATTCAGCAATGGCTACTCCACTTCACTGATGAGAAACAAAAAGGTCCCTGTCCCCACTTGTGGGTGAGCTTCAGAAAGGCAGCACACCAGAAGGTGAGGGACTTGGGAACCGCTTTAAAGTGTAACCTTCACAAATACTTGCTGACTGATGTGCTCTGTCACAAGCCACTGGTGATGGTCATGGGATGGACTGAGGAAAAGAGGTATTTGTGGCCGTTCTGAGAGGCACTGAAGCAAGGTTTGTGTCACAGGACAGCTGGGGAAGAGTTAAGGACAAAGCTGCCCTGGGAAGGTAGGAAAGCTTCATGGAGGTGAAATTTGATTTCTTGGTAGAATTTTGAAAGCTTATAAGAGAGTGTGGGGAAAAAGAACAATTTGAACAAATATATCCCTTACTGTATTTAGCTATTCTCTTCTTCAGTATCAAATATAATCATCACTGTCCCCAAGGGAAGGGAAGGCTGGCCACAACCCAGTTAGGCATATTGTCCATCTTCCTACTCCCTTTCATGTCTTTTCTTCCTTCCTTCCATGGCCATGACCAGAGAGGCACCCAGGTAGTGATGGCATTCCACACATTTGAATTTGGAGTCTTAATGTTCTCCCCTTGCTTCCAGAGTTCTGTTGCATAATTAAAAATGCAAACGTTATGGAATTTTAATCTGTGAAGAATTTACGGGTTTCATCACAAATTCCTTTCTCTCTGCAAACTTTCTTTGTTCCCCTAAGAAGATAGGTCAGAATTCAAGCCCACAAGACAGTGCATCCAGGCTCAGTTTGAATTGGAAAGAGATGGTAGGCGAGGAGAGCAAGGCTCAAAGAACACTTGTCAGATTTTTGGTATATTTCAGTAGCCACCAGGCAGCCCTTTGGATACCAGCATTTGTGGATGCCCAAATTCCTTACATGATGTTGTAGGATATTTGCATAGAAATCTATGAACATATGCTCATATACTTCAAATCCTGAATAGGTTTGTAACACCTGATATCATATGAGCCCTATGTAACTCATCAGTATGCTTAATTATGTATGGAATGACAATAATTTAAAAGTTAGTTGTGGGTTGGTGAGAGGGCTCAGTTAGTAAAGGCACTTGCTGTCTAACCAGCAGCCTGAATGGTGGAAGAAAAAGGTCTGTTTTTCTAGCACCAACAGAAGTTGAATTCTTGTGACTGTAATGAGCAGTTTGATAAAGTCCCATTTTTAAAAACAGTTGAGGGACTACAGAGGTTGCCAAGTGGCTCTTCTTCCTGAGAACCTGGGTTCAATTCCCAGGACCTCTGTAACTCCAGTCCCAGGGGATCTGTTGCCCTCCTCTGACCTCTGTGGGCACTGCGTGTACATGATGCACAAGTGTATATGTCCGTCAAACACCCATACATATA
Source organism: Lophiomys imhausi (assembly GCA_907164525.1). Classification (NCBI taxonomy): domain Eukaryota; kingdom Metazoa; phylum Chordata; class Mammalia; order Rodentia; family Muridae; genus Lophiomys; species Lophiomys imhausi. Next base: position 1,262,038 of record CAJQZJ010000537.1, on the reverse strand, counting down.
ACAACATGCAGTTAAAGGAAATCTTAGCAATGTTCCCCCCAGGGTTTCCTACCAAGGATGTACCCTATGGAGAACCAATCACATCTGTTTCTCAGGAATGCCATTCGGAGACCACCGCCCTCAACTTGATGCAGTTGAAATCAATGGCTTAGGGAAGGAAACAGAAAGCAGCAGCTGCAGAATATAAAGTAGAGGTAGCTACTGGCTGCCAACTGCCCTATTATGCTTGGCTTGAATCAAAAAATAAATTAAGTCAGTGATTAAATTTAAACTAAAAACTGTATTTATAATTTTTCTTTAAAAAGAAAATGGGGGCTGGAGAGATGGCTGAGAAGTTAAGAGCACTGGCTGTTCTTCCAAAGGTCCTGAGTTCAATTCCCAGCAACCACATGGTGGCTCACAACCATCTACATTGAGATCTGTTGCCCGGGCATATATGTAGAGCAAATACTGTATACATAATAAACAAACAAACAAACAAATAAATAAGTGTTTAAAAAAAAAAGAAAATGGAAGGGGCTGGGTGGTAGTGGTGGTGCACGCCTTTAATTCCAGCACTCAGGAGGCAGAGGCAGGCAGATCTCAGAGTTTAAGGCCAGCCTTGTCTACAGAGTGAGTTCCAGGACAGCCAGAGATAAACAGAGAAATCCTGTCTGGAAAAACAAAAACAAAACAAAAAAGGAAGGAAGTAGGAGTAGGCAACTCAGGAAAGTTCTTGCTGTGCTCACATGAGTCTGACCTCCAACCCCAGGTGAGAAGCTGGGCGTGGTAATCCCAACATTAGAAATGGAGAGAGATGAATTCCAGAGCTTGCTGTCCAGCCAGTGAGCCCCGAGTCCTAGTAAGACTCTGTCATATAAAACAGGTTAAGTGGCACCTGAGGGACAACATTCAGGTTGACCTCTGCCTTCTACATGCATCTGTGCATGCACTTACAGAAACATGAATGCACACACACACACACACACACACACACACACACACACAGAAAGAGAGAGAGAGGTAAATTGGAGGACATCACTGGATCAGTGGGCCACATCCTCTGGCCTCTGGGACCGAGAGCCTCCCCATCTTTGTTCCATCATGGACTGTATGTGAATGCCCCTGGGTCATGGACTCTTCACCCCACTAATTGCCAGGGAAACACTGGAGCCTGGCTAGCTATAGAGCATGCTTGTTGAATGTACTCCTGGGCCCTGCCCAAACTGGCTGTCTCATCTTCACAAGCAGCACACTTAACATATTCCCCTAAATGGTCATTTTCAGACCAATGGGTAGGAACAGAAACAGTTGTGCAAACTGTGCCCTCACCCTCTATACTAAGAGCATCAAGTCAGCAGGCGTGCAAAAGCTCCAGTTACGCTTAGCACAAATGAATTGATCAGCCACCATCAGGAAAACATGCGAGGCCCACCAGAAGGCTTCAAACCGAGTTTCCATGGACATCCAAGTCCCACTGCACCATGTATATACAGTGGGCCAGAAGTCTCTGTAGGACAAGACCCAGACTACAGCAGAACAAAACCACATCGTTACTGAACTGAAGCCAGCCTTGTTCACACACACACACACACACACACACACACACACACACACACACACAC
>CAJQZJ010000537.1:1189723-1245768 GCA_907164525.1 Lophiomys imhausi | reverse complement strand
AGCAAAGTTGATCTTCATGCCCCGAATTAAAAGACTGTATCAGAAACTTATATATTCACTAAATCTAACTTATATTAATCTATCAGCCCCTACAAGACCTCTGCAATAGAGCTCTAGGGGCTGTGTTCTTGTTTATATTGGCAAGTTGTGGTTCATATATTTCAACCAGGTTTAAGGGTATTCTTAGGAAATGAAGAATTTTGACAAAGTTCACATCATGAAGGGGGAACTCAGCTAAGGAAGAGAGGCAGAAGATGCAGGGGTGAAGGCAGCATTGAAAGAAAGACAGCTGGGAGGGGACCCAGGTCCTTAGGAAGTTCCACTGGGGTATCCAGGCCATGTTAATTGGCACATGGTGATAATGTTTCTTGGTGGAGTTTAGTGTATCATCTCTTTGTATTGGGAGTAGTCACAACACTGAGTTAGTCTGAATGCTCAGTTGACCATTGTCACCACAGTTATCTAGTGTACCTGATTTACTCTTCAGGAGAAGATTGGCCCGTGGGCAAGCCTGTGGTACATTTTTCTCAACTGATGACTGATGTGGGAGGGCCCAGCTCACTGTAAAGTGCCACCCCTCGCCTGGTGGTTCTGAGTGCAATAAGGAAGCAGGCTGAGCATGCCATGAAAGCAAGCCAGTAAGCAGCACCCCTCCATGGCCTCTGCATCAGCTCCTGCCTCCAGGTCCCTGCCCGACTTCCCTCAGCAGTGGAAATGTAACCTGAGAGTTGAAATGGAAAGAAACCTTTGTTTCCCAAGGTGCTTGTGGTCATGGCGTTTTATCGTAGCAATGAGCACTAACAGAGCATTTGGTACCCCAAGGAAGCCGTCCAGCTGAGCAGAGATCCGCGCCCTGGCAGCGACTCAGCAGCCATGGTGATGACAGCTCTCCAGTCCTGCACTGCCTGCCGCCCTCTTCCCCTCCTGTGGTGCTGTGTGCGTTGTGACTGCTCTCCCTTCTTCTCACAGGCCACTGCACCCTCATGTCCTTCCCACCAGGACTGCTGAGTCCAGCTCCGTCTGTCTGCCCCACAACCTTGGTCTTTGTCTCTCTTCATCTCTCTCTGTGTCCCTCATCTTGGTGGCAAAGTCCTCGTGTTGCACTTTGGCTCAGGTTCCTTCCACGGTGATGGGAGTTGTTATGATCAGCAGGAGGCGGTTGGTGCCTAGCCAGGGTGCACAGTAAATGCACTAGAGATGTCCGGGGGGTTCATTGTAGGACCAAGTAGACCTACTTATGACTGAACAGATCCAGTGGGGGCCCGGAGGTGGCTGCTGTCATTGTGTCCTTGGTTGAATGACTATGGGCAGGAGATACAAGTGTTTGCGGAGTGGCCTTCGTTGGGCACAAGCTCTGGGATCCTAGCCCACTATACCTCTGTAAGGGAGGGATAACTCACATTGCCCTTCCTTCTTCTTATCTCTGGTCCCAAAAGGTGGCCATCATGCCTCTGTACCCTAAACACTGCAGTTAATACTACACACTGAGTTGCTCGCCAGATCCCATAAATCATTTGAAGACAGTCAGTCTCATTTCTGGGCAATTTACACTTGTGGTTCACCAATTTCTCCCCAGTACCTTATGCAGTCAGCTATGACAACCCATCTGACAGATGAGGTAGTTTAGGCCTGGAGAACACAACTCCCCCAGCCACTCAGTGGCCACATGACAGCTCAGAATCTGAGTCTCTGCCATCCCAAGCTGTTCTTCCCTTTGCCGGGTGCTTGGGTGTTTAGTTTCTAATGTAGGAGTGTGTGTGTGAGTGTGTGTGTGTGTTCCCCACACCCTATTTCAAACCTCAAGACTTGCTTTATTCTGTACTTGTTAATCTGAAGCAAACTTGAGCTACAACACAGTTCTTCCTCCCACAGCATCTTCACATCCACCCCAACAAGCCTCAGTGAGTCTTTCACATATTTCAATGGAAAAAGAACCTGTGTTTCTGGGCTGACCGCAATTTGGTTTTCTATCCAAGGAACTCGCAGGGCCAGGGAGGAAGGCAGCCATATGTATCGGGAGTCCATGGGTGAAGAGATGACAATGTCGTTTTCATGTTCAGGTTTCACATTCACACTGTCCATCTGTCACATCTCTGGTCTGATTAGTTTAATGACTCTTGAAGTGAAGACAATCATATGCGAAGAAACTCACTCCATCCTACCTGAGGATTCTGCTGTTGTTCTTGGTGGATCGCAGAACTAGTAGTGACATTGAGAATTTAGTTCACGTTTCATCTGCAATTTCAGCCATGTGGAAATCGGGCAGGTTCTACCCAGGGCCATATTGCCAGCATTCCAGAGCATTCAGCTGCTGATCACTCTGTTCCTGTGAGAGACATAGTGACTTCCCATGGTCCCCTCATGAATGGGCAGTGTTGTGTGTGCGGATACGAGAGGCTGAGCCTTGCCTACTGCCGCCAGACAGTCTTCCCGCTGATAAATGGAACAATAACACATTTTCTTTATGACTGTCATTTCTCCTCCCTCTTCCATTTTCAAGGGAACAGGGCATGTCTTTCTTCCTGGCACAAAATTGTTACGCTTTATCAAAGGCAATCTTATTGCAAATTCACAGAAGTATCTAGAGTATTGAGAGTAAATTAAAGATGTTTCAGAATCATGTTTCCTGGAAACTGCACCAAGCCCCTTGCAGAAGTAGTAGGATGTGAAGTTTCTGTGTGGCTTGGGTTTGTCTCCCTATCCTGGGGTATTGGAAAGGAGTTCTCTAACCTGAGATGTGTGGCTGGGGGAGGAGGGGTGTTTGCATACAGGAAGTTGCTCAACCCTGACCTGTGCCAGCTACTGACACACAGGACTCCAGAGAGCCGTGCTGAACATTGTAGGGACTTCCTGTTGTACTGTTTGCCTTGTTTTGTTAGTGATTTGTTGTTGTTTTGAGACAGTCACCCAGGCTAGTCTCTTACTCTGCAGCCAAGGATGACCTTGAACTTCTGATCCTCCTGCCTCTACTTCCCTAATGCTAGAATTATAGGCATGTGGCACAACGCCTGGCCTATGTGGTGCTGGGGATGGAACACAGGCCTCCAGCGGCTGAGCCTGGTCCAGCCCTCTTCCTGCTGCACTTTCATTTTTTTTTTCCTGGGCTCATACTGTAATCTATCACAGGAGCTTCCTTAATGACAGAGTGATGTCTCAGTCTCTGGAAGATGAGAGTGATCAGCAGCAGGGCATGGTGCTCATTTGGGTTGTTCAGACTTGAACAGTAACACTGAAGAGAACAGCAGTTAATTACAAAGCTAGGTGTTGCTCATGCACCTGTGTCTGAGCTAGGGCCGCAGGGGACAAAGCAGAGGGCCCCTCAATCTAGGAGAAGCCCCTATTTCTACATAGCTGCTGAGTCTGCTTCTGTCTTTTGTTCTGTCGTTATTGGTCACTTAGCTGAAACTAGGGACTTTCTGAAGAAATCAAGTTGTTTTGTTTTTTGTTTGTTTGGGTTTTTTTTGTTATTTTTTGGTGGTATGACTGCATGTCCAACACAGATGCATGTGTTGTGTGTGTGTGTGTGTGTGTGTGTGTGTGTGTGCATATGAAGCCAGAGGACATCCTCGGGTATCATTCTTCAGGAACTATCTACCTTGTTTTTTTTTTTTTTTTTTTTTTTGTGAGATAGGGTTTCTCACTAGGCTAGAGCTCACCCATTAGGCTAGGCTGGCCAGCCAGCAAGCCCCATGGATCTTCTTGTGTCTCCTCCCTAGTGTTGGAATTACAAATGTGTACTCTCACCCAGCTTTTTACATGGTTAGTGTGGGTTGAACTTAGGTCCTCATGCTTGGGCAGCAAGCAACTTTAGCAGCTGAGCTAAAGTTGGTATCTTCCCAAGCTCTGATAGATCTCCAGCCCCAACCATGATACCCGGTGGGTGGTCAGGTCAGGATGATGCTAAAGCCTAGAGATTCGTCTCTCTGATCCCTGACTGACTTCTGTGCTTTATTGCTAGACAAAGCAGGAAGAATGCCAGCTCCACATCTCAGGATTCCTGGGAACAGAACTATGCCCCAGGTGAAGGCTTCCAGAGTGCCAAGGAGAACCCCCGGTATTCCAGTTACCAGGGCTCAAGGAACGGCTATCTGGGTGGGCATGGCTTCAACGCCAGGGTCATGCTGGAGACCCAGGAACTCCTCCGTCAGGAGCAGAGGCGGAAAGAGCAGCAGCTGAAGAAGCAGCTGCCAACTGATGGAGTCAGAGGGCCCTTCCGTCAGGATGTACCTCCATCCCCATCTCAGGTGGCCAGGCTGAACAGACTGCAGACACCCGAGAAAGGGCGGCCCTTCTATTCTTGAGCTCACAGGAGGATGGCAGCACTTCGTGTCACTCAATAAAGGACATTTCCCCATGAAGACTTGTGTTCTTGGAGTTTTAAAAGCCTTTGGTGAAACTACAGAACACTTCTGCCCCTGGTATCAGTGCCTTTAAGCAGCATGAGCAAAGAAATGGAAGGCCTCAATGGCTTTGCCACTGGGTCTCACTGTCTATCTCGAGGAAGGCCTCTTCCCCAATCCCAAGTTCAAGGCATCACCCACAAGCTTCTCTGCAGTACCGGAAACATCAGCCCCACGTACAAGATGTCATCTTAGAGAGTGACCCTGAGGCTGGACTCTCAGATGGAATGATATCTCAGTCTCTGGTAGGTGAGACTGATTACTGCTCACACCAGGAAGGACGGCTTGCCAGGACGTCGCAGGAGGGTTGCCCCTGTTCTCGGACTTAGTCTGGGTTTCCCTTTCTTTCCTCAGTTCCTTGGAGTGTGAAGGCCCTGGGGTGGCAGTGAAGGAGCTAAGCCATATGCCAGTGCCCTCTGGTTATTGGGGTGGGGGGTACTTTCCAACTGCCTTATAAGTTCATGACCCATACTACAATGATTGTAGTCTTCTCTTCGTTTATAAATACACTTGTTCAGTCACATTCATGACACCTGGGAACAAGGGATGTGCATGGGAGTGGCCTGTGAGCACACACCCTGGGCCGGGAAGTAGGAACTGAGGGACGGTCCCCTGGAGGAGCCAGCCCATCCTGTCCTTATTTTGCTTCATCTGCGTTGCAATAGGTTGGCAACATAGGCACCGAGTGAGACAAGGAAGAAAATCAGTCACTCTGGATGCTGAAAATTAATCTCAATACACTTTTTGAGGTTGGAGTCAGTATTTGTCTCCTATACCTGCAAACTGTGTCCCTTCCTGGTGAGGCCATGTTACTAAGTAATTCTGCCGGGAAACAAAGACAAATAAAAGAAGAACCATCCCACTTGAGAACACTTTGATGTTCCAGAAGAACACTAGGAGAGTCACATTTTTGTGCATGCCTGTGTCACCAGGCCCACCGTGTCCCTGCTGTTTGCTTGTTGGTCTGAACACCCTGTATTGTAAACGGAGGCTGGGTTGCTAAAGTGCCTGCGAATCTTGATGTGAAAAAAAAAAAAATCTTGAGAAAAAAGCTCAGAATACCATGTATTAACAAAAAAGAAAGAAGAAAAAAAAACCCATGTATTGATATGCCTATTTTTTTTTACTGGCACATTGTATTTTTTGTGTAGACTTGTTTTTAGAAAATATTGCCCACTGTCCACAGGCCCTGAGTCTCTTTGCATCCATGTATAATGGCTTTCTCTGCCAATGACGTGCAGCGGTGTTTAAGTGGTATTTCCAATGTAAGTAAGCGTGGTGACCTTGGACAGCGGTGGCTTACTCAGCCTTTCTGAGCTGTGACAACAGCTGTCCCTGTACATATAAGACTTCTAATAAAAGGCATATTTCTCTTCCTGTTCTTTGCAGCGTCACTAGTTTTTCTGTCGAACCTCACCTAGCTGTTTTTTAAAGTATATTAACAGATGCCTTTTTTTTTTCATATTTAGTGAAAGTGGAAAGTTTCTTCCTATCTGTGCAAACACAGGAATGAGGGAGGGAGCACACGTGACCACCCAAGGAGAGGGGGTGGGGGATGATGGGAAAGACTAGAGCACCATTTTTTCTTTTTATTTAAAATTTTATATTCAATTAATATTAATTATGTCATCCCCTCTCCTTCCTCCGGCCCCTCCCATGACCCCCTCACTCCCTTTCAAATTCATGGCCTCTTATTCTTTATTATTGTTACACAAACACACACACAAATAAATACATGAATGGAGCCATTTATTTATTAACAAGGATTGTGGAAAACCTGAAGAGCCTACAGGAGACTCTGAAAGGCAAGAGCTGAATGACTTAAATAAAAGGAAGAGGTCATACAGGAAGGATTCCATGTATGTCCATTGTAGCATTTGGTGATCATGGCCAAAGACTCATACTGAGACCAGCTGGACAATGAACAGTAACTAACCACCACACCATGGGCAGTAGCTGACAGCACCCCCTCCTGTGGGCTGAGGCTGAGCCCCTTCTATGGACAATGTTATTTTTGGTGCCCCCTGACCCCCAAGGCAGGAGGGCTTTGGATGAGTGTCGAAGGGGTTGGCATTACTGCCCTAACCTTGGGGCTTTCCAGCCAGCTCCCCCATGCCTGTAGCTTCACTAGAAAGTTCGCCTGCTGTCTGCACTGTGGCAAACAGTGAAAGGCACTCGTGACTCACCATTTGCATTTTGATGTCGGGCACCCACCTTATCATGTGAGTCCTCAGAACTCAGGCACACACACACACTCAGTCAAAGGCCACCTGTAACCAAGCAGGTACGGGGTGGTTTAGGAAAGCATGTCACTAAAGCCTTGAGGACCACCTGGGGGTGACAGAAATCCCCTCCTTTGGAAAGCATGGTGCTCCTGAGAAAATTGAATATGTGTTGAACACTGTCTTTCTATTTTCTTTCACTTCCCCCTTCTTTTTTTTTGAAAAAAGATTGCTCCAGCGATGACACATGAAGTAAGGAGATAATCTTCTCTTACTTCAGAGACAGGATATCATCGCAATAAAGCAGCTAATAAGAGCGTTCACAGGTCAGAGAGTGCGAATGTAGGAGGGGCAGCTTTAATGGAAAATCACCTTCAGTTCTGAGTAATAACTAGATCAAAAGCATATGCTGGATTAAAGTGACTTAAAAAAAAACACGTGAAGATGAGGGCACAACTCTGAAGCTAAGCTTTCTCTCTGTCCTTTTAAAAGAAAGGGCTGATAGCCTCGCAGTTCCTGGGTAAAAGGTGAGGCTGACATTGCCCTCCACAGAGAGGACACCATTTCCCCTGCTACATGCATTTCTGACTCCAACTACCTTTCCGTTGCACAACGCATGTGCACACGCGCACATGTGGGGATGGAGTTCGGCTCGAAATAATCTTTTTTTCTGATTTAGTGTTTACATCAAGCTCTACCCTTAGCCTGATGCTCTGGGGCCAGGGCAGCAGATTGAGGAAGACAGTATTGGAACAAAGCCCACTGCCCCCACAGAGAGCTCTGAGAATTATTCTTCTTCCAGCTTCTCTTCTGCTCCTAAGATCAATTAAATGTGTGAAAACACCCTTTCTCTGAATGGCTCAGCAAAGTGCTGAGTCATCTCACGCCATAGCTGGCTTCCAAGAGCCTTTTATGGTTTTGTCCCTTTGGAGCTGTGGGTGTCTCCTCAAGATCCATTGTCCATGGTGTCACTGGCCTCCTGGAGCAGTGCTGAGGATGACGATGAAGAGTTTTATGAAGTAAATATTTTAAGTACAACTTTGAAGGTTTTGCTGTTTAAACAGTCTAGCACGGCTCAGGGCCCAGAGGATGGCTAACTACAAGCCAGGAAGGACTGTACATTATACTTGCAAGTGACAAGATAAACAGTAAGATTACCTGAATCAGCCCAAAGCTTGGCTAGTGTCCTGGTTTTAGGGTTTGGATCCTATGTGGCTTGCTCGCATTCAGCCTCCATTGTCAGCAGCAGCACACTTCTCTTAATTGCTCAGTGCAAAGCCTAACTTTGATCCACCATTGTGACACAAAAGTTTCATCAAAAACAAAACATCTTGACCTAGCCTTGGGGGTGATCCCAGCTGCTCCTAAGGGTGGAGGATCACAGTTTGCAGGCCTGCCTGGACTTCTGAGACCTTGTCTCTAAATAAAGGTGACGTAGAGTTGGGAACACAGGGCAATGCATGTGAATTCTTGGGTTCCATCCCCAGCACACAGAGGTAAAGAAAGGTTATGTTTTTAATAATTTTTGTGTCCTTATTTAATGGCAACTGGGCTTTTCATTAACCAGGAAACTAAGCATGACAGAAAATATGAAGAGTTATAAAGTTAGTAATATGTCTTTATTGGGCTGGGAATACAGCTGTCCGATATAGTATCCACCTAGCATGGGCAAGGCCCTCCCTGTGTTCAACCCCCGGTACAACATTTAAGAAAATTAATTTGATTGACCCTAATACTATCCATGTGTACTTGAAAAGTATATGTGTGTATAATATGCACACATACACACGGCATGTGTGCGTGTACAATGGCCTTTCCACATCGTGTCTCATATTTAAAATGTTTGCTTCTTACTGGAAATCTTGAGAAGCCACTGTGGACTTCTCTGGGGAAAGTGGGAAACCCCCACTTCTGGTTCTCAGTCTCGTTAACAAAATCATTTAAACAGACTCAGAAGAAAGCGCAAGGACAATCTCATTTGAGTTTAAAAGAAAAACCCCAAAGCAGGTAAGCTGTGAACCTCAGCAGGTAGCTGGATCCCTGCCATTTGAGTTAGGCCAGTATGAAGGTCAGCCACATGACAGAGAGGGAGGGAGAGAAACTTCAGAGAAAGAATAGGGAGGCCTACAGTACTAGGGAAAGCCTGCTTAGAAACAGAAAGGAAAAACTGGAAAAGGAACACCTTTCTGAGTGATTCAGAAGTAGGCAGACTTACAAAGTTGTATGGCCATGGTCCTGTAAGCAACTGTACCGAGGATGGAGATTCTAGGAAGGGAATCATCACATTAAAGACATAACCATTCCTCCCGTCCATTTAGCATGGCTTAAAGTGGTACTGCCTTTCTGAAGAGCGGTCCCTTAGCTGATTGGAAAGCCACCACGCCAGATCCTCTAACTCTGAAGGAAAGTTTTTCTTTAATAGGCCTTTGCTGCTTCTGGGACGAGCCGACCTCCAGTCAGGCTTCCGTGTGGGTTTGCAGGCTCCGCCGCAGCCCTTATTACTGACTGGACGTTCACTACATGGCTCCAGCATATCAGTGTCATGTCTAGCAGGCCAGAAGCATTACTTCCTCTTAAAAGACGGCTCGCATCACAAAGAGAATAAGAGACAGCTTATTCTAGAGGCAAATATGAATGCCCGTGGCTAGGAAACATAGATTAGATTACCCCCAAATACCATTTGTTACAATGTGTTAACAAATAGAATCATAAATCAAGATTGTTTCCGAAAACGGTTTGGTGGAAACATCGGCCTGATGGGCTACAGGGAAGAGGGGAAGTCTCAGCTAAGGGCCTCAGGTGCCAGCTGGCTACGTTCTTAGCCATGAGGTTGTTGGGGGCAACGAAGCTTTCCCACCAAAGAACAACTTGGAAGCTTATTATCATTTACAAATGCCATATAGCTAGGCATGTTCTCTGACTAGCTCCTAACTTATCGTATTTAATCTATGTTTGCCACATGGCTGGTTCTCCTAAGTTTCATTTGTCTGACTTCCTCCTGCCTGACTCTTCCCCAGACTTCCTTTCTCTCCTGGATGCCCCGCCTTCTACTTTACCCTTTTCTTATAGGCTGTAGGCTCAATATTGACAGGTGATGCTTCCACACAGCACACAAGTGATTCTCTCTACAGAGCAAATAGCCTGTTCATATATATCTAACCCTCCCAAGGATGTTGGGTGTAGAAAATGGCTAATTAAGCCGGGCGGTGGTGGCGCACGCCTTTAATCCCAGCACTTGGGAGGCAGAGGCAGGTGGATCTTTGTGAGTTCGAGGCCAGCCTGGTCTACAAAGTGAGTCCAGGACAGCCAGGGCTACACAGAGAAACCCTGTCTCGAAAAACCAAAAAAAAAAAAAAAATGAAAAAAGAAAATGGCTAATTAAATTATTTTACAGTATTTAGATCATCATTAATTGGCTGGCAGCCGTTAATCTTTAACCAGCCATTATAAATGAGCACACAGACACCACATGGATTTTAACAAGCCTTGGCCTAAATTGTGCAATCCTATCCCATCTAAGATAGCTTATTTCTATTACACATATATGACCCCATATATACATATATCCCCTTGGACTGCTATTCTCCACGCTTTGCTGATGTTCCTGGCCATGTGGAGTGAGGTTCTTTTTTCTAACCCATGGTGTATCCTCCTCCTTCCTGCTCCTGGCTGGAATGAATTAATCCTCTGTGTAAAACACAGGATTCCTGTTCTAATCTCAGGAAGTCCCACCTTCCTATATGCTTTCTGCCCAGCAAATTGGCCATCAGTGACTTTTATTAACCAATCAAGAGAATGCCTCAGAAGGGGCGGTAATTAGATCTCAACATTGAAATCAGCCTATCAGAAGCAATGATATTAGACCTCCTCCCAACAGTTGGGTGTCACGCAGGTGGGCAGTAAATAGCTATTTATGGGCTAAAATAGCCCAAGACAACCTGGCTCTGGACCTGCAACATGATAACCTCTTCATGGTCTCTGAAGTTCTGACGTGTCAATCGCTGTTGTAGAATGTTTGTGTAGGTGTGGCTTTTTTCTGTGGGAATGTCAGTGAACTTCCACATCAGGCTATTTAATAATGAGAAAATGAAGACTCACAGGAGCCTGGAAACAGCAAACATATTTTGGGAAATGAGTGGGCCACAGCCCTAGGGAAGCAGAGCATGGCCAAGAATAGGACAAAAGCCAGTCCCAGCAGATGCAGGAGAGGCCCTAACCCAGCCAGAAAACAAGGGATGCTGGGAGATTGCAAAGCAATGCAGATTTGTGCTATATCTTTGGCACTTTCAGCACGAAGGGGCAAAGTCCACTAGATGTAAGATACTTGCCACTGGCTATCAGCTGGACACACATGTAAAACATTCTCCGGCTTTCCTCATATAGAACAAAAATGTAAATCACTTTTAGGAGAATTTATTCTTTACCAATTCTTTTTTTTCTTTGTATTGTATTTTACTTTGGGCAAAGAAATGACATAGCAATAGGCAAATGGAAATGATCCATTAATAGTTGGATAGATAGAATTTATCTTCAAAGACGTAGACTATTAATTATGGATGGAAAGAAACATTTAGCTCCAAGACATTCCAAATGAAGCCAATGGCTTATTTCACTCAATTATCTTAACCATATTTGTGATATCTCAGAGAGGCTGGCAGTGTAGAGGCTGGCCTGCCTCTCAGAGCATGCCTGGGGCCCAAGCTCCCCTGGGGAGTTCTCCAGGGCTCCTGTGTGGGGATCAGTAAGGTTGTGTCCATTCTTGTCTATGCCACAGTCCTCCAAGAGTCCTGAAAATGGACTACAGGGCCAGGGGGCAGGAGCCAGGGTAGATGGTGCAGCTGGTCTGCAACTTTACACCCTAGAGAAGAGACTAGCCAGCCACGGGCTCTCAGCATCTGGGAGAAAGGGCTGGGTTTCCAGTGTCTGATGGCTTGAATGAGGTACTTCCTTTGGCTCTGGCTCTCCTTCCTGTAAGCCAGGAAATGTGCTCCCCTTTCATTAGGGGATGCTCATCAGGGACCTGGAATCCGGCTGGTTGCTGCAGACGCTGGGTTAGTGTCTTCAGCTGTGTATCTTAAGTCCTTTTAGGCATTCCCTATGGATTAATTGAAAATCATGGACATCCTGTTTGTGTGATTTGTTCAAGGTAACAGGAAGGCCATGAAGAAGCCAATATTGATTTTCTAAAGAAGAAGCCATTTTATATGGCCTGAAAAGAACCCTAAGCAAGGTTGGTCAAAGGATGCTGGGATTGGAGATGGCTGCTGCCTGCAAGCATGCATATTAGGTACAGCGTGGAGGAAACCTGGAAAAGGTGATTCTGACAGTACCACTTGGAGCCATTTTCCAAAGAAATCATTATCTCACATTTACTCACTCATTGATGGTTGGTTCATTCATCATTTGTTCACTCACAGCTCTGACTGTTTTGCTGTAGGTGCTGGGATGGGTTAGAGACACGTCCAGAGCGGTACTTAGCATGATGAAAACGGCAGGTGTCAGGAACAGGAAGTGAGATGAAGAAAGGCCTGTTTCGCCTGGCGTTGGGTTGAACAGACCACTGGAGGAAGTGAACATGCCACCAGGAAGCATCTGCACGGCTACTTCATTTAAAGATGCAGAAGAGGCTGAGGAGGTGGCTTCACGGTGGGCAAAACACCTGTGAGCAGACTGAGGACCTGAGCTCAAACCCCAGACCCCACCCTGGAGGCTTGCACGCATTTGTTCCAAGAGCTGAGGAGATGGGGGAGCGAGGACCGGCAGCATAGCCTAAGAGTGAGATGGGGGCCAGTGAGGGCAGGTCTCAAAAGGTAAGGTTGGTGGCTCCTAAGAACCACACCTGAGGTTGTTCTCTTGCTTTCTCATGTATGTGCTCCTCCCATTTGCACACACACACACACACTGAGAAGAGGCCCACCTTACATTTATTTTGCCAGGTAAGTTTGTCTGAGGGAAGAGAGAGTTTATTATGATAATGATCAAAAGGAAAAAACACAACAGAGGAGTAAAGTACCTGAAACAAGGCTGATCGAAGGATGCTGGGATTGGAGATGGCGGCTGCCTATTCCTACAAGCATGCAGTTTAGCTACAGCGGGGAGGAAATGGTTCCTACAGGTGCTACCCTGGGACAAGCTTCCTGGAGCCAGGCAGTTCAGAAACACAGACCAGTGTGTTTGAAGGATGTTCTTTGAGTGTTGAAGTCAACATTAAGACGAAGGTGGTTTCAAGATTGGTGGCTCAGGGTTCTTATTTTCTCAGAATGAGCTCGCAAAGATTGTGCAAGGAGCAGAGGGACACAGAATAATGAACAAGTCACAGAAAAGGAGTGTGGTGCATTCCAAGAAAGGAAGAGAAGTGGACCCCAAGAATGACACATATCTGGTTTCCGAGCTGAAAACACACTGTGTGAGTGAAAGCACTCTGGGACACTATGGGTGTCACTTAGAGTGAGAAAGGGGTGATCAACATTTGAAACCTTTGGAGAGGTGGGATCTCCTAGTGAGGAAGGTCTGAAGGACCCAGTTTCTAAAGGAATACAGGGTTGTGACACTGGGGAAGTTTTGCAGTCTTGGAGAGAGATGGAAAGTTCAGTACAGGACGTCAATTGCCTGTTCTCTCAGAGTTTCCTGGGCCTTTATGGAAGGGCAGGAAGCTATAATCTCAGCTCTAAAACCTGCTTCCTGATTTACTCACCCATCCATCGATTCATTCAGAGCCTTCTCTGCATCAGATAGGACGCTTGTGTTGTCACTGCATTCAATGATATACTTGTGAGACATGGGTATTCCCTTAAAAAAGACACTGTGAAGCACTGATTGGGTCTCAACCTGTGGGTCATGACCCCTTTGGCTAACCTCCATCTCCAAAAACATTACATTATCATTTGTAACAGTAGCAAAATTGCAGTTATAAAGGAGCAACAAAAATAGTTTTGTGGCTGGGTGTCACCACAACATGAGGAACTGTATTAAAGGGTCACAGCATTAGGAAGGTTGAGAACCACTGGTCTGCAGGTAGAAGCATCACTCCCTGACACACATATACTGGCTGACCAAGGCCTTAAAGATACTGTGACAGGGTAACAGAAAGAAATTGAACTCAGAGTGGGACACTGAAGGTGTGTGAGCTGAGCCTGGCAGAATACAGAAGACCCAACAAGAATTTGGAAATCTACCAAGAGCCCAGAAACTTTATACCTTATGACACTGGGGTTTCTTTTTTGTAAAAATAAAGTAACAAAACCCAAAATATGGCCAAATTTATACCCAAAAGATACTTTAAAATCGTAGGAAAAAATACCAGAGTTTTTTTGTTTTTGTTTTTGTTTTTGTTTTTTTTTTTATCCATTCTTCAGTTGAAGGACATCTGGATTGTTTCCAGTTTCTAGCTATTACAAATAAAGCTACTATGAACATAGTTGAGGAGATGTCCTTGTAGTTTGGTGAGGAATCTTTTGGATGTATGCCCAGGAGTGGTATGGCTGGGTCTTGAGGAAGAGCTATTCCAAGTTTTCTAAGATATCACCAGACTGACCTCCATAGTGGTTGTACAAGTTTTCACTCTCACCAGCAATGGAGGAGTGTTCCCCTTTCTCCACAACCTCTCCAGCATGTGCTGTTATTTGAGTTTTTGATCTTAGCCGTTCTGACAAGTGTAAGATGGAATCTCAGAGTAGTCTTGAGTTGCATTTCTCTGATGATTAAGGATATTGAGCATTTCTTCAAGTGTCTCTCAGCTATTAGAGATTCCTCTTTTGTGAATTCTCAGTTTAGCTCTGTTTCCCATTTTTTGACTGGATTATTTGGTTTCTTGGTGTTTAATTTCTTGAGTTCTTTATAAATTTTGGATATTAGCCCTCTGTCAGATGTAGAGTTGGTGAAGATCTTTTCCCAATCTGTAGGTTTCTGTTTTGTTCAAATGACAGTGTCTTTTGCCTTACAGAAGCTTTTCAGTTTCATGAGGTCCCATTTATAGATTGTTGGTCTTAGAGCCCGAGCTATTGGTGTTCTGTTCAGGAAATTGTCACCTGTGCCAATGAGTTCAAGGCTTTCCCCCACTTTCTCTTCTATTAGATTTAGTGTGTCAGGCTTTATGTTAAGGTGTTTGATCCACTTATTAAGTTTTGTGCAAGGTGATCAATATGGGTCTATTTGCATTCTTTTACATGTTGACATCCAGTTAGACCAACACCATTTGTTGAAGATGCTGTCCTTTTTCCATTGTATGGTTTTGGCTTCTTTGTCAAAAATTAAGTGACCATAGGTGTGTGGGTTTGTTTCTGGGTCTTCAATTTGATTTCATTGAACAACTGGTCTGTTTCTATACCAGTACCATGTTGTTTTTATTACTATTGCTCTGTAGTATAGCTTGAAATCTGCGATGGTGATACTTCCAGATTTTTTTTATTGTACAAGATTGATTTAGCTATTCTGGGTTTTTTGTTATTCCATATGAAGTTGAGAATTGTTCTTTTAAGATTTGTAAAGGATTGTGTTGGTATTTTGATAGGAATTGCCTTGAATCTGCATATTGATTTTGGTAGGAAGCCCATTTTTATTATGTTGATCCTACCTATCCATGAGCATGGGATATCTTTCCATTTTCTGATGTCCTCTTCAATTTCTTTCTTCAACTACTTGAAGTTCATATCATACAGGTCTCTCACTTGCTTGGTTAGAGTTACACCCAGGTATTGTATATTGTTTGTATTGTGAAGGGTGTTGTTTCCCTAATTTCTTTCTTGTCCCATTTATCTTTTGTATAAAGAAGGGCTACTGATTTTTTAAAATTAATTTTGTATCTAGCCACCTTGCTGAAGACGTTTATCAGTTGTAGGAATTCTCTGATGGAGTTTATTCTCTTCAAATTCTTCCACAAAATGGAAACAACAGGAACACTGCCAAACTCATTCTATGAGGCCACAGTTACCCTGATACCTAAACCACACAAAGACCCAACAAAGAAAGAGAATTTCAGAACAATTTCCCTTATGAACATAGACACAAAAATACTCAATAAAATACTTGCAAACTGAATCAAAGAACACATCAAAAGTATCATACACTATGATCAAGTAGGCTTCATCCCAGGAATGCAGGGATGGTTCAGCATACAAAAATCCATCAATGTAATTCACCATATAAACAAGCTGAAAGAAAAAAATTTCTATGATCAGCCGGGAGGTGGTGGCGCACGCCTTTAATCCCAGCACTTGGGAGGCAGAGGCAGGCGGATCTTTGCGAGTTCGAGGCCAGCCTGGTCTACAAAGCGAGTCCAGGACAGCCAGAGCTGTTAAACAGAGAAACCCTGTCTTGAAAAACCAAAAAAAAAAAAAAAAATTTCTATGATCATCTTGCTATATGCTGAAAAAGCATTTGACAAAAATCCAACACCTCTTTATGCTAAGAGTCCTGGGGAGAGCTTGCATGGAAGCACTGTACCTAGAAATAATAAAGGCGATTACAGCAGGCCAGTGGCCAACATCAAATTAAATGGTGAGAAGCTTGAAGCATTTCCTCTAAAATCAGGGATGAGGCAAGGATGCCCACTCTCCCCATATCTGTTCAACATAGTACTTGAAGTTCTAGCTAGAGCAATAAGACAGCTAACGGAGATCTAGGGGATACAAATTGGAAAGGAAGAAGTCAATGTCTCCCCATTGGCAGATGATGTGATAGTATACATATGTGGTTAACCTCTTAAAGTTGGATTTTTTTCTTCTAGCACCTTCTGTAGAGCTGGATATGTAGATAGATATTGCTTAAATTTGGTTTTATCATCAATGTCTTTCTCCATCTATTGTAATTGGAATTTTTGCTGGCTATAGTAGTAAAGGCTAGCATCTATGGTCTCTTAGAACTTGTAGAACATTTGTTAAGGCCATTCTGGCTCTTCAAGTCTCCATTGCAAAGTCAAGTGTTATTCTAATAGGTCTGCCTTAATGTATTACTTGGTCTTTTTCTCTTGAAGTATTTAATATTCTTTGCTCCATTTTAGGAAGATGGACTGAATAACACATGCATATAAAATGGAGAAAGTTAGATAAAAGAAGGATATTAGTGGCAGCATTATTATCAGAAATTCTAAGAGATGAACCTGAACTTCCCAGAGTATAGCTTGAAGTTTACTGAATTATTGTGCAATACATTGGTGCTGTGATACCAGAATCTTCTCTTGATGGTATTATGTATGTTGATCTGAGTTTTCTGAGGAGAGATAAAGATGAGATTGACTATAGACTATAGACAATAGACTATTTCAGAGCTATGTATCACTTCCCTATCGCTGTGATAAAACCCCATGACCAAAGGCAACTTAATAGAAAAAGAATTTATTTTGCATTACACTTCCAGACAGATAAGAGTCCATCATGTGTAGAAGGCATAGCAGCAGGTATGGAGGCAGGCACAGAAAGCTGAAGTATCTTTTCTTTAAGAATGAGCATGAAGAAGAGAGAGAGAGAGAGAGAGAGAGAGAGAGAGAGTTGCAAGTAGAGTCACTCCTCCTAAACCTCCCCAAACAATGCTACCAATTAGAAATCAAGTGTTCAAATGCATGAGCCTATGAGGGACACTCTCATTGAAACCATCACTAAGTATATCAGTGAGGATACACAGGGAGAAGCCACAAGAGCCCAGAGGAATCTTCAGAGCATGAGGCAGTCATGACTGCTGTCGGGAGAAGATGGAAGGAAAACCAGGGGCTGTGATGAAGATTGGAGAAAACTTGGTAGTGTTAATAGAAAAATCTCTGAGCCCAAGTCACCTCAAGGAGGAACTCCAACATGAGTCCACATCAATGATCCTCGGGTCCTTGGTCATTAGATGAGAGAAGTTCATGAATATCACAACCATAGCATAAAGAGAAGGATGAGTTCAGAGGGTAGCCCAGCAATCCTGTGTCAACTTCATCTCTAGGAGAGAATCCTGTTCATGACAGACTGATCATGAGATAACTTATTATAATGATTCCCATAGCCATCAGTGTCCCAGCTATTGTCCATAGATAGTGTGGTGGTTTGGATGAAAATGGCCCCCAGAGGCTCATAGGGAGTGGCACTATTTGAAAGGAGTAGGAGGTGTGGCCTTGTTGGAGGGAGTTTGTCACTGGGGGTGGGCTTTGAGATTTCAGAAGGTCAAGCCAGGTCCAGTGTCACTCTCTCTTCCTGCTGATCCAGATGTAGAACTCTCAGCTCCTTCTCCAGCACCATGTCTGCCTGTGTGCTGACATGCTTCCTGCCATGATGATAATGGTTTAATCTCTGAACTGTAAGCCAGCCCCAATTAAATGTTTTCCTGTGTAAGAATTTCCGTGTTCATGGCGTCTCTTCACAGCAATAAAACCATGACTAAGGCAGACAGCCACTTCCTCTTGTCTCAGAAGACTTCTACCTGGTTCAGATATCCTTGCATCCTTGGAGTTAGGTTGTGGCTTTGTACCTTAGTAACCATCCTGTGCTCAATGTGGTTCAATGGTCACAAAATATTGCTCAAAATTCTTCTGAGAGCTGGGGAGATAACTCAAGTCAGGAAAGTGTTTACCTTGCAAGCATGAGGACCTGAGTTTGATCTCCAAGACCCATGTTTTAAAAATAATCTAGGGGTGGTGACACTTGCTTGTGATCCCCACTTTGGGAAGGTGGAGACAGACAGATTCCAGAGCTTGCTAGTCAGCCAGTAGAGCCCTACTTCATGAGTTCCAGGCCAGGGAGAAACTCTGACTCAATAAACAAGGTACACGGCCTCCAACAATGGCCAAGGCTGATATCTGGCCTCTACGTGCTCATACATGTACATGTGCATGTACTTGTACATATACACAATTACATCTGCATTCACACAAACATGCATACAGATTCATACATAGGCATGAGTATGTGCATACATGTAAAAAATGAAAAAAGTATCTTGACTGTTTAACATATCTATTTTCTCAGTGGAAATTTGTTAGGATTGGCCAGTGATTTGCTTACTTATTTTGACTTGATGTACACACACTGTGCATACTGGCTATAAACCCAAACTATGAATTCATCCCCTACAACCTGTGATGACCATCAGGCCCTTGCCGCTAGTTCCTCATATGACTCAGTGTTTGCCTTTCTTATCAGCATGGCCTCTTTATAACAATGCAGAGACACTGGCAGTCACCATTTTGTCTGTTTTATACAACACTTGTGTCCTGGTTAGTTTTTTGTTTGTTTGTTTGTTTGTTTTTTGTCAACTTGACACAAGCTAGGGTCAGTTGGGAAGAGAGAACCTCAGCTAAGAAGCTGTCTCTATAAGACTGGTCTATTAGCAAGTCTGTGGTGGAATTTTCTTTTTTTTTTTTTTGGTTTTTTCGAGACAGGGTTTCTCTGTGTAGCCCTGGCTGTCCTGGACTCACTTTTGTAGACCAGGCTGGCCTCGAACTCACAAAGATCCACCTGCCTCTGCCTCCCAAGTGCTGGGATTAAAGGCGTGCGCCACCACCGCCCGGCGGAATTTTCTTGATTAATGAATTATATGGAAGGATCCAGCCCACTGTGGCCAGTGCCACTCCTGAGCCAGTGAGAACTCACGCTGAGAAAGCCATGGGGAGCAGCACAGAGCACACCGTTTCCTCCATTGTCTTTGCTTTAGTTCCTGCCTCCAGGTCACAGCCTCCAGTTCCTGCCCTGACTTCACTCAGTGATGGACCCTGACCTGAGAGTTATAAGTTGAATATTTCCTTCCTCTCCAAGTTGCTTTTGGTCGTGGTATTTTATTACAGCAATGGAAACCCTGACTAAGACCCTGGGTGAGTGTGACCAACACAAATGCAGATGGCACGTTTTGATCTTTGCATGAGAAGTAAAACTCCATTGTATATCCCTATCTCTCACATTTCACACACACACACACACACACACACACACATACATACACACAAGCTCACACACACACACATACTTTTCTGCTTTCTCTTCTGTGTACAACTTCCCTCCTATCAACTCTGATTTCAGTTCGTTCTCGATTCTTGAGGTGTGAAGTCAGGCTGCTTATTTGAGGAGTTTGTTTTTGCTGACACAGGTGTTTGCTACTAAGATCTCCTTAGCACTGCTTCTTCATTTCCTTCTCCCAGCGAATTTTTATAATAGAACCTTTATACCCTTTCCTTCATCATTTTTCTATGTAATAAGTGGTTTTGTTTTCTGTGAACATGCATGGGGGTGGGTTGCCTGTGCGCATGGAGGTCAGAGGTCAACGTCAGGCAGTTTCTCAATGGCTCTCCACCTGGAACTCACCATCTGGCTAGACTGTCTGGCCAGCAAGCGCTGGGGATCTGGCTGTTTCCACACCTCTGTTCCGGAATCACAGACATATGTCTTTTTTGTGGGTGTTAGGGATGCAAACTCAGGCCTTCATGATGCAACAAGCTCTTCACCAACCAAGCATCTCCATCTCCTGGAAAGTATTTCCTTATGATCACCATGGGCCTTGTAAAAACATAATTTCCTAATTTAGGCCAGGAACAACTTAATTTGTGAATAAGAATTCTACACATTTACTCCTCTCACATTTTATGTTATTAACGTTGCACTTCCCTTTTAATGTTTTGTCTCTTTAACAAATTACTGTAGCTGAGATTATTTTTAATACATTAATCTATTAACTTTATACTTGAGTTAAAACTGCCATATGCCACATGTTACATACTGAATGCCATAATTACATACTAAATGGCTTATCTCCTCCAGCAAACGTGACACTTTGATGTGCTTCTACAATGCTCTTTTGTGCCCTGGGATTCTTTGTCTCTATTTTGTTCTGAAGGACATTTTCGCTGGGTATAATATTTCTGACTGGCAGATTCTCTTCTTTCTGTCTCTTCCTTATTTCAAGTTAGCACACAAAGCAATGGGCCTCATTACAGTATTGCATACATAGAAGTTATTATACATTGTTCTTATTCCTCTCACTCATCTTACCTTCCCAGGTGCTCTGCCTATTTTTTGTTGGTCCGCGCTCTCTCTTGCACCAAATAGTCCCCTCTTCTGCTTTCATGTGCCATGTGTTCCATTATTCTCTTCTTTTCATCCTCCATATTCTTCTCCTTTCTAATTTCAACAGACACACAAGCACACACACACACACACACACACACACACAGAGAGAGAGAGAGAGAGAGAGAGGAGAGAGAGAGAGAGAGAGAGAGAGAGAAAGAGACAGACAAGATGGTGGCACATTGGGTAAAACCCTTTGCTGAGCAAGCCCAGTAACCCGAGTTCAATCTGTGGATGAGAGAACCTAGCACTGAAAGGTGTTTTCTGATTGCCACATGTATGCTATAACTTGTACACACACTCTCCCTCCCCTCCCCCAACACCAAAGAAAAGCAAAGAAACAAATAAAAATATGGCCCAGTGTTATAGCCCAGTGGGTAAGAGTGCTGCTCAGCATGCCCAAAGTCTTAGGCTCAGTACTGAGGATTCCCAGTTCCATATAAATTGGGTTTGACAGCACACGAACCTTTAATTCCAGCAGTTAGGAAGGTGAGACGTTCATTGGCTACACAGGGGAGTCGAGACTAGACTGGGCTATATGAGACCCTATCTCAACAAAAGAAAACAAAAACGAGAGAAAGAAAAAAAACAACTAACATCTCTTTCTGAGACTCAGTTTTGAGCTGAGTAAAGCAATGCACACCTGTAACCTCAGCACCTAGGTGGCAAAGGTAGAAAATATGAAGTTCAGGGTCATCCTTGACTATACAGTGAGTTAAGGCCAGCCTAGCCTGCACCAGGCCCCGTCTGCACCAACGCCAAAATCAAACTGCAGGTGTACGGAAGAGAAGGCTGAGGATTTTCTGCACCTCTTTCCTTCAGAGATGAAGCCCCACCTTCCACGCATGCCTTTTGTTCTGTATCGATTTGGAGGTGGAAGGATGATGACAAACCTTGGTCTGATCTTTTCTGACTGACCTTTGCAGAGAGATTGCACAATTCAATCAGGAAAGGGATTGCTTTAAAAGTTCATCTGCTGCGCCTGGGGAGATGTCTCTGTTGGTAAAGTGCCCCCCTTGCGAGCACAAGGGTAAGTTTGAGCCCCACAACCCAAGTCAAAGGGCCCGGTGTTGTGGCACCTGTTTACAACCCCAGCACAGATAGGCGGAGTCTTGGGGCCTGACACCCAGCTTCCGCTACTTGGAAAGTTTCAGACCAATGAGAGAGCCTGTCTTTAAAAGTAGGTGGGGTTCAGGGAGGTGGTACAGCCAAGAAAGTGCTGATTATAAGCATGAAGACATCCCTGGCACCCACGTGCTGAGGCGGGGAAAGGCAGAGACAGGTAGATAAGAGGGTTTTGGTAAACAGCCATTCTCGCTGAATCAGCTAGCCCCAGGTCAGGGAGAACTGTCTCAAAAGATAAGGTGCAATAAAGGAAGACAGGGGATGTTGTCTTCTGACTTTTGCACTTGCCCCAGTGGGAGAGTGCCCTGCCAGGCATACAGCTCTGCTGTTACAAATCCAGTTCAAATGAGGATGGTTCAGGGGCGCAGAGACATAACTTCCCAGGGATTTTAGGGTACAAGCTTCCCAGCGCATCCCTGGAAAGATTAAATGCTAGAACAGGAACTGGGATCTGGGACTCAGTGCTGCCCTTTAAGTCCTGAGACCAGCAGAGGTGGCGGGATCTCAAGCATCCTGGCTACTGTCTAACCGCAGCAGTCTTTAAAAGACCACGGGAGATTCTCTTCTGCTCACAGGTGCCAGCTTCCATTTGAGCTTCAGCTTGGCAGATAGCCCCTTGGCATGGATGTGGGTATTGATCACCCTGGAGGGTGGGGAGCCCACCCCCTTTCTAATGAAAAGCTTCTTGTAGAAATGAGAGACCAAAGGCCTAAGGTGACTAGACAGGTTAAAGAGCTTGGTTAAGGAGTCTCCATTGAGAGCTTTCCGACTCACTGCTGCAGGGCACAGCCTCACCACACCTCACCAACCCCTTTCAGATGCTGACTCCTTCCTCTGACCTGATCTCTATGCACTTTCTTCTCATCTGTCCTCTCTCCCTCCCTCGCCCCTTGACTCCTTACCTTCCTTTTCTTTTTCTTTTTCTTTTTTCTTTTTGGTTGGAGTGCAGAACAGACAGGATCTATAGCACTGGTGTCAAAATAGTGAGTATGCAGCTGGGAATAACCATAAATTTTTTATTTTTCTGTCTCTAACTCCAGAATGTTGGGATTACAGATATACTCTACATTGTCTGGTTTATGTGCTGCTGGGGATGGAACCCAGAACTTTCTACCAATTGAGTCACATTCCCCAGTTCTATATATATATATATATATATATATATATATATGTATTCCCTTTTTATATGTATATATATAATATATAACAGTTTTTAAATTTAAGTATATTTTGATCATATTCTTCCCCTCCCCCAACTCCTTTCAGATCTTCTCCTTCTCCTTACCTACCCAACTTTAAGTTATTTCTCAGAAAAAAAAAAAACAAAAACAAAACAAAAATCCAAAACAACAACAAACCCCTCAAAACAAAATAACCTCCCCCCCAACACCCCACCAAACTGTAACCAAATAAAAGCACACACACACACACACACACACACACACACACACACACACACACACACACACCCCTGTGGAGTCCAGTATATTTTGGTCAACTGCTTTTGAACATGAGGCCTATCTTAGTCAATGTTTTATTGCTGTGAAGAGACACCATGACCACAGAACTCTTAAAAAGAAAGCATTAGCCGGGCGGTGGTGGCGCACACCTTTAATCCCAGCACTTGGGAGGCAGAGGCAGGCGGATCTTTGTGAGTTCGAGGCCAGACTGGTCTACAAAGCGAGTCCAGGACAGCCAGAGATATTCAGAGAAACCCTGTCTCGAAAAACCAAAAAAAAAAAAAAAAAGAAAGCATTAATTGGGGCTTGCTTACAGTTCAGAGGTTCAGCCCATTGTCATCATGGTGGGAAGCATAGTGGCATGCAGGCAGACATGGTGCTAGAGACTAGCTAAGATTTCTACATCCAGATCCACAGGCAGCAGGAAGAGAGAGACACTGGGCATGGCTTGAACATTTGAAATCCTAAAGACCACCCCCAGTGACAGACTTCCTCTTATAAAGCCACATCTACTCCAACAAGGCCAATAACTCTTAATCCTGTCTAGTAGCACCACCCCTGTAATGACCAATTCAAATATATGTGCCTTTAGGGTTCATTCCTATTCAAACTACCAGAAGGCCTGTCCTGGAGTGGGTGATATATCCAGATTCACTCCATTGGAGAAAATTGATTCTCCCTCTCCCAGCAGGTATAACTGATATTCAGGTGTTAGCCTCTACTCTAGTGACTCATTCATTTATTATTTTTAAATTTACTATAAAACAAAAACTAACACTTTGGAATTGAACAAGACAAACCAATAGAAGAAAAAGCGCCCAAGAGAAGGCATAAGAATTAGAGACTGACTTGTTCACTCACTCAGGAATCCCATAAAAACACTAAACTTGAAGTCGTAATATATCCAGAGGATCTGACACAGACACATGCTGGCCCTGAGCATGCAGCTTCAGTCTCTGTGAGCTCATATCAGCTTTGCTCAGTTGATTTAGAGGATCTTGTTCTCCTGGTGTCCTTCATCTTATACTCTTTCCACATCCTCTTCCATGGGGAGATATGCTTCTTAGGGCTGAGTGTTCTGATGTCTCTCACTCTCTGTGTAATGCTTGGCTTTGGGTCTCTATATTTGTTCCCATCTCCTTCAGGAGGAAGCTTCCCTGCTGATAACTGAACAAGACACAGATCCATGAATATAGCAGAATATCATTAGTAGTCATTTTAACACTACATTTTTTCTTTTTTCATACTAGTATTATTTACTTTTCCCCTAAGTCCCTGGCTATTTAGTCTCAGGATCTTGGTCACCTAAGTAAGCAGTGTCAGGTATGGGTTGCATCTTGTGGTGTAAGCCTTAAGTCCAATCAGTTATTGGTTGGTTACTTGCACAAGCTTTGGGCCACCATTGCCCTAGCATGTCTTGCAGGCAGGGTACCATTATAGATAAAGGTTTGTGGTTGGTTTGGTGTTTATGTTTCTCTTTTGATAGCATGTTGAGTACCTTTCTGTACCAAAAACACTTGAATGTAGGGATGAAGGTTCTTTGTAGGCCACAGCTTGGTGTCTCCATGTTCAGCACAGATCTTGTCTTCAGCAATGGGGCCTGGCTGTTAGTTTGTGAAGAGAAACCTATAGTCTTGGCATCAGTCTGGGTTCCTGCCCCATAGACACTTGCTCAACCACGTTCATTGTTGCTCTATTCGAAATAGTCAGAGATTGAAAACAACCCAGATAGCCCTTAACAGAAGTAAAGATAAAGAAAATGTGGTGCACTTACACTGTGGAATATTACTTAGTCATTAAAAAAAAAAGACATCAGGAATTTTGCAAGCAAATGGATGGAGCTAAAAAAAAAAAAAAATCATCCTGATTGAGGTATCCCAGATCCAGAAAGACAATATGGTGTGTATTCCCTTTATATGTGGATTTTAGCTGTGAAGCCAATGGTAAACAAGCTACAATCCATAGAACCACAGAGGGTTAGGCATAGAGTAAGGGACTAGGAGGGAGAAGATAGATCCTATTAGGAAAGGGAAATAGAATATAGATAGACACAGAGGGAGGGGAATGGACTGGGAAGATCAAGAAGGGAGTGGGAGGAGAAAAGGGAGTTGTGAGAGGGATGCAGGTAGGGACAGCTAAAATTAAGGGGCACTTGAGGGTGGCATGAAAACCTAATACAGTAGAAACCTCCTGAAATGTTCTTATATGAAGGCAATCTAAATGAAATCATCAAACAATGGGGGAGAAAGAATCCCAACTGGCCATCTCTTGTCACCCAGTGAAGCTTCCAAAACTGGCATTGGATTACATCTAACTGAGTTGTTAGCCAAAGGGCCCCATATGAACCACCAAACCACGGCAAGTTCACTTCTTTATAGACTTTCCTTTGCTGTGGTCAGCCTATGAAAACACCAGGAGTGTTGGGGTCACATGATAAACCTTCTCATTGCTGAACAGGACTAGGATCTATAGAAACCTAGATGAGACATTAGTCCATGTTTGAAAACAGCTAGAAACCCTCTGGTGTTGTGCCAGCCCTTGCCACACGCTTCCCTCTTGGGTTAGGTTGAAACCAGATTTTTATCTTCAAACACCCCCCTGTTGGTCCTACGCTTAGTTGACCTCAAAGATTTATCTGTCCCTGCCTTGTGTTTTAGACATTTTCTGGCTTTGGCTTCATGTCTACCCTAAGTGTCCAAATGCTACCCATGATACTACATGTATTGACTGGAAGGTTGTGAAATTGACTAGTAAGCTAGCCTGAGGCTCTCGGCACCGCTCCCCAGCACACACATGTAACAGGCACTCAATAAAATTTCCTGAACCAATGTTTTGGTTCAGCATAAACATAGAAAATAAAGAAAGTAAGGAGTGTTTTTCCTTTCACATATTTGAGTTTCATTTTCTGTGCTTAAAGAGAGCATGCACAGTTTCCTAAAAAAAACAAAACAAAAACAAAATTGTTGTAAGTTTCCAATGAAAATACAAACCGGAGGAGGAGGAAAGGTTTTAGAACAGGAAAACAGATGCTGAGTGATAGAATCAGATAATGGGCACACACAGTGAAAAACTCAACACCTCAAAACTCAAGGAAAAAGGAAGATGTGAGGGCTGGGTATAATGCCCGCCCAGGGTGACAGAGCACTGTCACATCTGACCATTCCCAGCCCTGAAAGGGTGTTGTAAAATAAAGACTGGAGCCGGGCGTGGTGGCGCACGCCTTTAATCCCAGCACTTGGGAGGCAGAGGCAGGCGGATCACTGTGAGTTCGAGGCCAGCCTGGTCTACAAAGTGAGTCCAGGACAGCCAGGGCTGTTACACAGAGAAACCCTGTCTCGAAAAACCAAAAATAAATAAATAAATAAATAAATAAATAAAGACTGGAGTTCAGCTCAGGGCACTTGCTTAGTGTGTTCAAGGCCCTGTGTTTAATCCAAAGAACTTTAAAAAAGAAAACAAAAATAAGAGAGAAGAGAAAGAATGAACAAGAGGGGGGGAGGAGGGAAGGAAAGAAAGAGGGAAGGGAAAAAGAGGAAAGAAGGGAATGGGAGAGGAAGGGGTTAAAAAGGGGAGGAAAGGGGCTGGAGAGATGGCTCAGCGGTTAAGAGCACTGGCTGCTCTTCCAGAAGTCATGAGTTCAATTCCCAGCAACCACATGGTGGCTCACAACCATCCATAATGAAATCTGGTGCCCTCTTCTGGCCTGCAGATATACCTGCAGACAGAACACTGTATACATAATAAATAAATCTTTAAAAAAAAAAAGGGGGAGGAAAGAAAGGAAGTCAGGAAGAGAGGAAGGAAAGAAGAGAAGATGTGGGTCTGAAAGAGAGAGATTTGCAGGACATTTTCGTAGGAGGAGGCTGATGGGATTTCTGCCTCTCCTTGGTTTGATTTCACCATCTTTTCTCATTTCCTTCGGCATGCGTGTTTCTTCTTCCGCTCTGCTCCCTTTATGAATGATCTCCTCTGCCCCCTGCATGTTGCACGCTCCCAGCCCCCGGGGTTCTCTGAACTTGCTCGTTCATCCTGTGGTGTTCACTCTGCGCTGCTCTCGTCCCTGTCTATCTGTAGCTTGTGGAGTCAGCACTTCTGCTACTAGGGCCTGTGTGTGGATTCACCGACGACACCTGCGTCCTAGTTTGCTGCGATAAACACCTTGGCCAAAAGCAACTTGAGGCCATAAGGGTTATTTCAGCTTATGCTTCTACGTCAGAGACCACCACTGAGGGCAGTCAGGGCAGGAACCTGGAGGCAGGAACTGAAGCAGAGACCGTGGAGGAGAGCTGCTCACTGGCTTACTCTCCATGACTTGCTCAACCTGCTTTCTTGTCTTGCCCAGGGATGGCCCCACCCACAGTGGAGTAGGCCCTCCCACATCGGTCAGTCAGTAATCAGGAAAACGCTCCACAGGCATGTCTATAGGGCAATCTGATGGAGGGAGGTCCTCAGTCAAAGAGTCCTTCACAGGTCACTCTAGTTATGTCAAGCTGACAGAAACTCACCAGTGCAATTAACCCCTCGTCAGCTTGACACATAAGGACATCACTATTAAACCATAACCTTTCCTGTCCTGTTTACTCCCAAGATCTCATGTTAGCATCACAATATAAAAATATAATATGAATTTTAAAATTCTTTAAGAAATTAAAAAAACTTTAAAAATCCAAAGTCTCTTAGCTGTTGGTTTCTGTAAAACAAACAAATAACACGCATACTTTCTTATTCTAAGAAGGAAGAACCAGTGACGCAGCCAAATCAAAGCAAAGTCAGCATCCAGCAGTGTGATCCAATTCTGCAGCTAAATGTCCTGCATCTGGGACCCCCTCATGATCCTCTGGGCTCCAAAGGGATTGGCAGCTCCATTTCTCTGGCTCTGACCTCCACAGCACACACGTCGTTTTTAGGTTCAGGCTTGCTCTGACCCACGCCTGCCACTGTCCTTCATGACCGCCTCACAGTCCTGGCACTTCCAATATGCCGGGGTCTCCATTGTGGTGGGGAGGCTGCACCTTCGCCAACAGTCTCTTGGCCTCTCTTCACCTTGCCACAAGGTGCCAAGCCTCGGCTTCTCTCTAGGACCCCTTCATTCCTGGGGTCTCCACTGCAACTCAGGCTTCATCTTTACCAGTCGCCTCTCCTGGCATCTTATAGGGCCAAGTCTCAGTTGTTCTCCATGTTTCCTTAAATCTTTCAGCTTTCAGGCATCCCAACACACTACCACCTGGGCAACTCTTACACATTACCAACCCAGATGCCAGCTTGAGAAGAAGCCTTGGCTCCCTCTGGACCTCCACTTCTATGTGCTGACTCTAAGGAGATTCCACCCCAGGCATGCTGGCCTCTTATTAATCAATCACAGCTGATTCTTCAGCCCCTGGCTGAAGATGGCCAGGATCAATTGTCCCAGTAAGATAAAGGTTTCATATCCGTAGATCCTAATTCAAAATATCTCAGGAATGGTTCTGATAGTCTTTGCTTCCCTTTGAAAATTTACAAGCCAGGTATCCACCATCTGTACATTTCTCAGCATTCTTGTCTTCCAAGTTTTCTGTGACAGCTTGTTAAACTCTAGTCACTCAAAGGCCTTATCTCCAAAATCTACCCACAAACCTACCTCAAACATGGCCAGGTCTACCACAGCAACAAGGGGAGTTGGGGCTTGAGACAAGGTTTCTCCATGTAGCCCTGGCTGTCCTGGAACTCTCTCTGTAGACCAGGCTGGCCTTGAACTCATGGAGATTCACCTGTCTCTGCCTCCTGATTTCTGGGATTAAAGGTGTGCTACATCACCACCTGGAGGTTTATTCTATCTTACACTCCCATGTCACAGTCTATCACTGAGGGAGTCAGGGCGGGAACTGAAGCAGGAGCCTGGAGTCAGGAACTGAATCAGAGACCATGGAGGAACACTGTTTACTGACTTGCTGTCCTTAGCCTGTTCAGTTTGCTTTTTTATACACCCAGGGCCACTTGGCCAGGAATGGTGCTGCCCGCAATGAGCTGGGCCCACTCGCACCAGTCATCCATCAAGAAAACCATCTCCAGATATGCCCATAGTCCCACCTGATGGAGGTGATTTCTCAGTTGAGGTTCTCTCTTCCCAGGCACATCTCGTTTGCATCAAGTTGACAAAAACACTAACTGGTACAGCCTGCATCCGAGATCCTGTTTTCTGAAGCCTTCAAGACTACACTGGGACTCAGATTCCCCCCAACATCACTGTATCCCCAACCGCTAGCCTTGCTTATGATGTGATCTAATGTAGCTTTTAAGGGCACAGGTTCTAGAGTCAGGTGACCTGGGCTTCCCGTCCAGCCTTCCCACTCCGTGGGTAAGTGATTCGGCCCTTCCAGCCCCCATGCCTCCATCTGTAGTCAGATATAATAACAAGTTCTGTCTCGTAGTGTTAAGAGGATTGCCGGATAAGGGCCCTGCTTCCAGGGGTGTCCAGTCTTCAACACTGTGATATGCCATCAACTGCAGCTGGGCTGGGCTGCGTTCAGAGCTGTCCTGGGACACACACAGGCCCACAGGCGGTAGATTGGGCTTGTCTGGTTCAGAGGATAAGAATTTTGTCCTCTACCTCTTAGTTGTCACTGTTCCCACGCCATTTCCCTTATAAGAACCTGGCTTAGGTTTTTGATTTGTCCTTGGGGCTTAGGAGGGAATTTACAGTTTTGTTCAGCAACAATGTACTAGAGAAAGAGTCGCTACACTGCTGTTTACCTTCTTGTCCTCTGGCCTCCTCTCCGGTCCTTTCCCCTTGTACCAGAAGTATTAGGTGCAGACACCCTGCAGGGTGCTGGTCTCTGGCGCAGAGCCTCCTGCACCCAGGCTGGGTCAGGGTTATGGACTTGACTTCTACGGCATAATCGAAGGCCACCTCTCCTGTCCTCACGAAGGTTCTCTGTTAGCCAGGCCCAGCAATGCTCCATTGTATCCCAAGGACTTTGGGGATGCAATCAAGATATTTACTTTAATTCCTTCCTAGATTTGTTAAGGTTCTGGGGGAATTTCCTGATGCGTTTCAACAGCAGTTGCATAAATAACTTCAAAATCACAATTTGTTTTTTAAGCTCATTATTATCCTTAAGTTCTTTAAATTATTAAGATTTCTGGGTTTCTTGGGACGACATTGTGTTTTAGAGTAATTTAATTTCATGCTGTGGGGAACAGTTGGCTACTGTCTAGGGAGACACAATAAAAAAAACCTATTAAGTCTATTCATTCTTTAATTTTCCTGATCTTGCAGCTCGCTGTGAATATGGTCCCAGGTAGGAGAATACTTACCCACTGCTCAGCTTGCACAGATGTTGCAAGAACTCTCTTATGACTCCTTTGCATTTGTTTTGCTTTTGTAGCAAGCAGGGCTGCCTCCACGGAAGCTGAACACAGAAAAGTGTGTGCAGCAAAGACCAGCTGTGCCTAAGGAATGTCTGAGAGAAGTGGGACCGAAGGACAAAGCTGTTATGACTTTGAGTAGGTCCAGATCCCGTTGGTCAGGACCAGGCTATCTGATGACCCAGGGATAACTTTCCAGAACATCCAGTGCTAGTGATGCCAGATATCCTTGGATCTCACAGCGAGGCCAGATCGATCAACCTCTCTCAGAGCTGCTGTCGAGGTTTTTTGTAGGTCAAGAGATTCTCATGGTCCTTGCTGAGATGGTCCTTGGCTCTGATGATTTCAGGCGTCCTGACCCAGATTTACTGTGCTGTCCTTTCCTTCCATTGAAGTCCAACCACAAACATCCCCGCTGCTATGACTCACACTTAGCCTTTCATTCTACTGTGGTCCATCGGCAAATGTCCCCTCTGCTGTGGTTTGGAGTGGAATGTCCCCCAAAGGCTCATATGTTGAAGATATGGTCTCTAGCTGGTGGTGGCCCTGAGAGAAGGTTGACCCCGATGATCCATGAATTCTTTTTAAGATGCTTTTGTAATTAGTTCTTTGAGAATTTTGTACAATGTTTTTGATCATATTTACACTTCCCCCGATTCTCCCCAGACTCATGCCTGTTTATTTGTTAGGAGTCAAGTCTGTAATTCTGGAGACTTTGGGGTGTGGGATTCCAGGGTAGATGCAGGAGTCTCTGTGCCCGCGATGAACTAGAGACAAGTGTCCTCCAGTATGTCTATACCCAACCACTCAGCTGCTGGGTGTTTTCCTCTCTTTCTTTCTTTCTTTCTTTCTTTCTTTCTTTCTTTCTTTCTTTCTTCCTTCCTTCCTTCCTTCCTTCCTTCCTTCCCTCCTTCCTTCCTTTCTTTCCTTCCTTTTTTGGTGACTTTTAGATGATTTACCCATTTCTTTTTTTTTCTCCCATTTTTTCTCTTTATTGAGACAATAGATTATTTTCTCATACAATGTATCCTGTCTACAGTTCCCCTCCCTCTATGACTCCGTTTCTTCTTCCCTCCTGTCCTCTCCAAATCCACTCCCTTTCTGTCTCTCATTAGAAAAGAACAGTCTTCTAAGAGGTAACTGTAAAAAAATATGACTAATTAAATTGTTTAACCAGTATTTATATTATTGTTAATTGGTTTGGCGGTTGTTAATTCTCATCCAGACATTATAAATGAGCACACAGAGACACAGGATGGATTTTAACAAGCCTTGGCCTGAGTTGTTCATTCCTGGCTCATCTAAGCTAGCTCTTAATTCTATTGCCCAAATATGATCCCATATTTACATATGTCCCCTTGGACTGCCATTTTCCATGCCATGCCGATGTTCCTGGCCATGCGGAATGAGGTTCTTTTTCCTAACCCATGGCGTGTGTCTTCCTTCCTGCTGCTTGTGGCTGGAATGTTGAATCCTCTGTCTAAAGCACAGGCTTCCTGCTCTAATCCCAGGAAGTCCCACCTTTCTCCGTCTTTGCCCAATCTCAGGCCTCGACATTTTATTTAACCAATCGGAGTCAATGTAAGTAACAGACAGAAAGCAGGACCAATTAATTAACATTTAGAATGCTTACCACTACCCCAACAGGTAACAGTCAAATATGACAAAATAAAATGTAATAAGATAAATTAAAAACCATCATATAGAGGCTGAACAAGGTAGTCCATCAGAAGGAAAAGATCCCTAAGAGCAGATACAAGAATCAGAGACCCACTCGTTCACATGCAGGAGTGCCATAAACATTCTAAGTAAGATGAAAGCTACCACATATGGACAGGGGACCTGGTGCACACCCTGACAGGCCCTGTGCTTGCTGCTTCAGTCTGTGAGTTCATATGAGCCTTGTTTATTTCATTCAGAGGGCCTTGTTCTCCCGGTTTCCTCCATCCCCTCTGACTCATACACTCTTTCTGCTCCCTCTTCCTCAGAGTTCCCTAAACTCTGAGGGTGAGATTTGATGGCGACATCCCATTTACAGCTATATGTTCCAAGAACTCACTCTCTCCGAGTAATGTCTGGCTGTGGTCTCTGCTCCTGTGTGGTGCAGGAGGAAGCTACCCTGATGATGGCTTTAAGACAAGTAAATCCTTTCCATCCCAACATGCTTTTTGGTCATGGTGCTTCATCACAGCAACAGAAAGTACAGTTAGTGTATAGTCCTTTGGGCATACACTCATGGGTCATGTTCAAGATCTGTTTCTAGCTTCTTGAAGAACCTGCACACTGATTTCTGTAGTGGTTTGTACCAGCTTGCACTCATGTGAGTAGTGAATGAACTGTCTCCCTTTCCCCATATCCACACCAGCATCTGCCTACATTTAATTTTTTTTCCAGCACAGCCATTCTAATGGGAGTTAGATCAAATCACAAAGTAGTTTTAATTTGCATTTCTCTGATGGTTAAAGTTGTTGAGCATTAAATGTTGTTTTTCTCAGCAACTTATATTTTATCTTTTGAAAACTCTGTTTAGTTCCATGAACCACTTTACATTTGTATTGTTTGTTTCCTTAAAGTTCAGGGTGTTTTTTTAGTTCTTTGTACATTTTAGATACTAATCCTACATCAGATGCATAGCTGTAAAAGTCCCCCCACCCCATTTTGTAGGATGCCTTTTCATTTGAATGACAGTGTTCTTAGCTGTACAGATGTTTTTAGTTTTGTGATGTACTTTTATTAATTGTTGGTCTTGATCCCTATGGTATCTCAGGGTCCTGTTCAGAAAGCCCTTTCTTGGGCCTGGGAGTTTAAGTGTCTTCCCTACCTTCTATCAGATTCAGATTACCAGGTCTTATATTGAGGTTGTTGATCTGCTTGGAGTTGAGGTTTGTACAGTGTGAGAGATAAGGATCCAGTTTAATTTTCCCATGGCTATCACAGGTTTGTCAGTTTCCTGGCACAAAATGAAGATGGAGCTCCTGGGGCAAAGACAAGGTGATGTTTGGAGTTTCTTTGTCTCTCCCACTGAGTTTTGCTCAGTGACTTTGATGAGATGTTCCTCACTTGTTAATTAATTTAAAGCTTGGGAGGCTGTCAACTCATCATCCTGTAATTCCACATCCCCCCCTCAGTGTCTGAGAGAGGCAACAAAGAATCAGTTCACTGAGGGTGAGCACTGAGAGTTAGTTCCTATCAGTCAGCATGTGTTAATCTGGTGATGTGGCATGCACAGGATATTTTGTATGTGTTTGCTGTGTGTGTGTGTGTGTGTGTGTGTGTGTGTGTGTGTGTGTGTGTGTGCTAGAGGACCACACTGAGTGTGTGCTTCATGAAACTTCCACTTGTTTTTCTCTGTGAGACGGGGTCTCTCACTGACCTGGCAGCCTGGTAGTGTCCCAAGTAGGTTTGGCTGTCTGGATATTGTACTTCAAGGCTCATCCTGTCTCTGGAATTGCAAGCAAATACACCCTGACTAAGACAGCCTCTTTCTCTGACCTTAAAGTGCAACCATGTACTCACCTGCACGTCTTCACTCTGGAGCTCAACAGATTCAACAGTTATTTCCATTTTTTTTATGTTGGAAATTAAGTTCCTTTCCAAACATAGGCTTTTTGAGGATAAAGTTATGTCTAAAATATATTTAAGTGTGTGTGTGGTGAGTGGGGAGTGTGCTCTGGGAGATATTTCAGTTAGTACAGTGTTTGCCTTGCCAACCCGGGAATGTGAATTTGATTCTCAGAACTTGCAAAAATGAAAAAGCTGGGTGTTGTAGGGTTTCTGTTGCTGTGACAAGACACTGTGACCCAAAAGACCAAGTTGTGGAGGAGAGGGTTTATTCAGTTTACACTTCCTGATCATAGTCCATCACTGAAGGAAGCCAGGACAGGAACTCAAACAGGGCAGGAACCTGGAGGCAGGAGCTGATGCAGAGGCCCTGGAGGGTGCTGCTCGCTGGCTTGCTCCTCATTGGTGTGCTCAGCCTGCTTCCTTATAGAACCCAGGACCACAACCACAGAGGTAGCACCACCCACAGTGGGCTGGGCCCTCACCCGTCAATCACTAATTGAGAAAATGCTCTACAGCCCAATTATGGAGGCATTTTCTTATTTGTGATTCCTTCCTCTCAAATGGCTTTAGTTTGCATCAACTTGACATAAAGCCAGCCAGCACAGAGGCCTTTTGGGACTTTGAGGTGCACAGTAACATGACGACGCTGCATGCAGAGGGTGGGATGAAGTAGGCAATGTTTTCTACAGAAAGGTAGCAATGAACTGGACGATGGCCATGAATTCCGTGAGTGCCCATCACCGATCAGGCATTCTATAAGCAAGCACAGCCACAGGCCAGGTACTGAATGAGTATCAGTGGGTACAAGTCCTGGTTCCGGCCAGGAGGACTTTGTCCTCAGACTGCTGAAGTAAACTTACTTTTATAAGACTAGGTGACTTCCATCTGCATGGACGTTAGTGCTCTCAGCCTTACTGAGTACAGTACACCATTAGCCTTACTCCGTGTGTCCGGAGGCCACAGACTCATAGTGTGAATACTGATCTGAGGGGATTCACTGCCAGGAGTTGAAGACACCACCATCTTCCCTTCTCTGGGATGTGCCTTTCAAGATAAGTGGCCAGCTAAAGAAAAGGCCTTTTTCATGGGCTGATTTTAGATGGTTCCATGTCATCTTTATCTCCTGTGTTAGGAATTTTATAACTATTCTCCACTATCCGCCATTCTGGAAAAAGACCAGAGAATGAAGCGCTTCCCATGAGGCCACATTTTCCTAGACCAAAAGGTGTAGAGTTGCAGCAGCCATCCTTATCCTTATGGGGTTTGTCTGAACACCTCACACCAACCCACTGTTAGTGCTGAACAGTGTGTGAGTGAGCATGTATATCCACACTCTCAAGGCTCTATTTTTTATGTAGCCACGTCCCACATAACAAAGAATGGGTTGGGGCCAAGGAGACCACTTGGTGGCTAACAGCACGGCCTTTGTAAGCCTGACAAGTGCTCTATTCACATGACTAACTATGAAAAGCAGTGTGGAGCACTCTTAAGAAGCTAAGAATAGATCCACCATATGATCCAGCTATGCCACTCACTGACATACACCCAAAGGACTCAGCATCCTACTCCACCACAGACACTTGAGGAGCTGTGCACAGCAGCTGAGGAATGGAAACAATCTAAGTGACCTTCGTCCGGTGAGTAGATGATGAGCATGTGGCACATATACACAGTGGAATTCTGTTCAACTGCAAAGAGAAGGGAAATCATGAAGTTTTCACGTAAACTGATGGAACTAGAAACATGAAGTGAGTGAGGTTACATTGACTCCGAGAGATGTCAGATATTCTCTCTCATTTGCAGATTCCAGTTCTGAATCTTTAGATATGAGTAGATAGTCTAGAGTAATATCATCTTTTAAAAAATGGAGCGTCAACAGTGGCCCAAGAAGTAGATAGGCTGGCCGGGCGGTGGTGGCGCACGCCTTTAATCCCAGCACTCGGGAGGCAGAGGCAGGCGGATCTCTGTGAGTTCGAGGCCAACCTGGTCTACAAAGCGAGTCTAGGACAGCCAGAGCTACACAGAGAAACCCTGTCTCGAAAAAACAAAAACAAAACAAAACAAAACAAAACAAAACAAAAAAGAAGTAGATAGGCTAACTGCTGATCTTCTTCTCTCCCTCCTGTCCTTCAGATCCAATCCCTTAGTCTCATCCTCCAGTCTGTAGCCCCCAACCTCAGCATGCATTCTCTGGGATCCTGCAGGCTACTCCAGCCAATTATGGATCTTCACATCTCTCTCCTCCAAATCCAGCCCCCCAGTCTCACTCCCAACTCTGTAGCAGACCACCTGCTACAACCTCCCCTTACTCTCTCCCCCCATCTCCAGCTGACTATGCAGATCTTCTCCACCAACTTCCTTCCCCCCTCATCCTGTTATCCCAGCACCAACACCAGCAGGCATTCCCTGGGCACCTGCCAGCCAAGCCTGCCAGAGAAGAAAGGAGGCCAGTGAGGCAGGTAGGCACTGTCCTTCCTTTCCTCCAAATCCACACCCTCAGTCTCGTCCTGCAGCAGACTACCTGTTGTGGTCTCTCACTCTCTACCCTAGTTGCCAGGGAACTAAGCAGATCAACACTTGGCTTCCCTCCCTTCTGTGAACCCCCTCAAGTGATATATACCCACCACCATCCCCTGGCTACCCCCATTCCTAAGTGTGTGTCAACTCCAAATACCAAGAAACACATTTTTTTCCTGGAAACCCCAGTGGCCACACCTAGGAGGATCTCAGAAAAATTTCCTACCAGGCAACACACCCTCTTAAGAACCAGAGAGGGTAATAGAAACCAAAAAACAAAACACTCACCCAACAAAGACAAGCCCAGAGATCAACACCTACAATTGCAATAATCTGGAACCCAGATGCCTAGATTCCAGGATAAAGACACAATTAATAATAGCCAGGGCAATATGTCTCCACTTAGTCCTAGCAACCCTACCAGGGTAGGCCCTGAGAACTGTAACACAGTTGAACCACAAGACATTGAAATTAAATAGCCTTTATAAATATGATAGAGGTCCTTAAAGAGGATATGAATAAATCCCTTAAGAAAATCTTGAAGGGGGCTGGAATTATGGCTTAGCAGTAAAGAGCACTGGTTGCTCTTCCAAAGGACCCAGGTTCAAATCCCGTCACCCACATGGCAGTTCACAGCTATCTGTAATTGCTGGGTGTGGTGATGCATGCCTTTAAACCCATCATTCAGGAGGCAGAGACAGGTAGATCTCTGTGAATCTGAGGCCAGCCTGGCCTACAAAGTAAGTCCAAGACAGGTAGAGATATACAAAGAAACCTTGTCTTGGAAAAAAAAAAAAGAAAAGGAAAGAAAGAAAGATCTATGAAAACACAAACAAATGAGAAGGAAATGAATAAAATAGTTCAAAATTTGAAAGTGGAAAAATAAAATAAAATCAATAAAGAAAACTCAAACTGAGGGAAATCTGGGAATGAAAAATTTAAGAACTTAAACAGGAACCTCAGAGGCAAGCCTCACCAAAAGAATACAAGAGATGGAAGAGAGAATCTCAGACACTGAAGACACGATAGAAGAAATAGATACCTCAGTCAAAGAAAAAGTTAAATCTAAAAGACTCCTGACAAAAACATCAAGGAAATCTTGAACACCATGAAAAGACCAAATCTAAGAATAACAATAGAGGAAGGAAAAGAAACCCTGGTCAAAGGCACAGAAAATATTTTCGACAAAAGCAAACAAGAATATTTCCCTAACCTTAAAAAGGAGATGCCTATCAAGGTACAAGAAGCATTCATAACACAAAATAAGACCAGAAAAGAAATTCTTCTTGGCACATAATAATCAAAACCCTGAATGTACAGGACACACACACACAAAAAAAGGAATATTAAAAGCTGCAAGGGAAAAAGACCAAGTAACATATAAAGACATACCTATTAGAATAACACTTGACTTCTCAGTGGAGATTCTACCTGGGCAGATATTCAATAGACTCTAAGAGACCAAGATGCCAGCTCAAAATATTATGCCCAGCAAAACTGTCAATAACAATATATGGAGAAAATAAAACATTCTAAGATAAAACAAAACTTAAGCAATATTTATCTACAAATCCAGCCTACAGAAGGCACTAGAAGGAAAAGTTCAATCTAAAGATGTTAACTACACCCAAGAAAACACAGGAATAAAGAGTCTCAGACCAGCAAACCAAAAGAGGGGAAACACACACACCACCATATAGGCATAAGGTTATTGTGTTATTCAATTGTTGATTTCTATACCCCCATATCTGATTACAATCCTTGTTCTGAGAATCTGTCTCAATGTTGTGTAAACACTGTTCCCCAATTGTTCCTTGATATATCAATAAAGCAGCTTACAGCTAATCTTGGAGCAGGGGAGAGAATAGGTCTTGACTCCCCTGTCCTCCAGGAGAGGAAGAGTTAGAGGAGGAAGTAGAAGGATTGAAGACAGGCAGAGGGGCAACAGAGATCTGAAAAGGGTATTTCAAACAAATGGACCTAAGAAGCAAGCGTAGCCATTTTAATAACCGACAAAATAGACTTCAAACCAAACTAATCAGAAGAGATAAGGAAGGACACTAAGTATTCATCAAAGGAGAAATCCACAAAGAGGACATTGCAATTCTAAACATCTATGCACCAAGCATAAGGACTCTCAAGTTCATAAAAGAAATACTGCTACATTTAAATCACACATTGACCCTCACACAGATCGTAGGAGACTTCAGTGCCCGACATTCACCAATATACAGGTCACCCAGACAAAAACTAAATGACACCATAAAGCAATGTAACAGATAGTTACAAAACATTTCACCCAAAGGTGACAAACAGACAAAAGACTTATTCTGAGCAGCTCATGGAACTTTCTCCAAAACCGACCACAGACTGGGACAAAAAGCAAGTCTCAACAGATATAGGAAAATTGAAATAACTTCCTGATCCTATGTGACCACCACAGATTAAAGTTGTGTATCAACAACAACAGAAACAGCAGAAAGCTTACAAACGCATGGAAACTGAACAATTCACTACTGAATGAAAAATGAGCCAAGAAGGAAACGAAATATTTTCTAGAATTGAATGCAATAGACAACACACCCAAACTTATGAGACACAATGAAGGTCGTTCTCAGAGAGCACCATGTGCTTACATAACTAAAATCGGAGAGATCTCATATTAGTAACTTAATAGCACACCTGAAATCTCTAGAATAAAAAGAATCCGCTTGCAAAAGGAACAGACCACAAGAAATAATTAAACTCAGGGTCGAAATCAATAAAATAGACAAGTACATATCAGAGAGATGACTAATATCCAAAATATATAAAGAATTTTTAAAAACTAAAAAAACCCAATACTAAACATCAAGAAAACAAATAACCTAAGTGAAAAATGGGGTACAAATCTAAACAGAAAATTTTCAAGAGAGGAAACTCAAATGGCTAAGAAACACTTAAAGAAATGCCAACTTAGCCATCAGGAAACGGAAACCAAATCGACTTTGAGGTTTCACTTATACCTGTCAGAATATCTAAGATCAATAAACAAATGACAGCACATGCTGTTGAGGATGTGGAGCCAGGTAACACTCATCCACTGCTGGTGGGACTGCAAACTTGTGCAGCCATCATGAGAATCCATGTGGCCATTCCTCAAGAAGCTGGGAACAGATCTACCTGAAGATCCAGATATACCATTCTTGAGATTACACCCAAAGGGTGTTTCATTCCA
Organism: Lophiomys imhausi; assembly: GCA_907164525.1. NCBI lineage: Eukaryota > Metazoa > Chordata > Mammalia > Rodentia > Muridae > Lophiomys > Lophiomys imhausi. The sequence continues at coordinate 1,205,895 of CAJQZJ010000537.1, read as the reverse complement.
CCACAGAGGCACTTGCTCAATCACGTTTATTGCTGCTCTATTCATAATAACCAAACAGTGGAAACAACCTAGATGCCTGTCAACAGATGAATAAAGAAAATGTGGTACATTGAAATAACAGAATATTGCTCATCTGTTAAAAATTGAAGTCTTCAAACTCACAGGTAAATGGATGGACCTAGGGGGAAAAAAAAACATCCTGAGTGACATAACCCAGATCCAGGAAGACAGATATGGTATGTATTCCCTTATATGTAGGTATTAGCTTCTAAGGCAATAATAATCAAACTACAGTCTGCAGAACCACAAAGGTCAGGTATAGAACAAGGAACTAGAAGGGACTGATAGATCTCCTTAGGAAAGAGAAGCAGAATAGATAGTTATGGTGAATGGGTGGTGGAGGGTGGCTGGAACTGTAGGATCAAGTTAGGAGGGGGAGGGAAAAAAGGGGCAAAGTAGGGAGTATGGGGAAAGACCACTAAAATCAAGGGCCATTTGTGGGTGATTTGGAAACCTAATTCAGTAGAAGCTTCCTAAAACAAATATATATATACATACATACATACATATATGCATATATATATATTTCATTTAGATCCCCTTCATGTACATACATATACATATATGAAGGGGATCTAAATGAAGTTGCCAAAGGGGAAAGACAGAGTCCCAATTTGTCTATGTCTTGTCACCAATACTCAAAATGGGTGGGATCAACTTGGGTCATTGGTCAAAAGGGTCCCATGAAAACCCCCCAAACAACCCAGGCTGTTGTCAAGGGTATAGATTGCTCTTCACAAACTTACAGCAAGTCCCCTTTGTTGAAGACAACACCTAAACAGCTCACTGAGCATGGAGAAGTTGAGCTGGTGCCTACCGAGAGCCTTCCCACCTTCACACAAGATGCTCTACACTCTAGTAAAGGAGAAGGGTAAACACCAACCCAGGTGTTTACAAAACCTTGGGCCTGCAATGGTGTCCTGTCTGCAAGATATGCTAGTGCAATTGTGGCACAAAGCTTGTGGTAATAACCAAACTATATCAGATTTGATTTAAGGCCCACCCCATGAGATGGAATGATGTAACCAATAGCCTCAGACTAGATATCCCAGGGACCTAAGGGAAAACCAAACAGTACTAATTCTACTAAAAGATTGTAGCAATAAAATGACTCCTAATAACACCCTGCCATACTCTTAGGTCAGGGCCTTCATCAGCCATCATCAGAGAAGCTTCCTCCTGCATCAGATGGGAACAAACACAGGGACCACAGTAATAAAATTATGCAGAGAGTGAGAGACCTTGAAACACTCAACCTGAATAAGTCCCCATCAAATCCCTACCCTCAGGGCTCAGAGAACCATGTGGAAGAGGAGCTAGAGTGTAAGACCCAGAGGGGATGGAGGGCACCAAGAAATCAAGGCCTTCTAAATCAACAGGGTTAATGCACACATGAACTCACAGAGACTGAGGGAGCATATACAGGACCTGAATAGGTGTGCACTAACCAGATGAGGTTCTAGGGCCCAAAGGAGAAGTGGACACACACACACCCTCAATCCAGAGCAATCTCCAATTGATAACCACTTGCAAATGAAAATTCAGTTTTTTTCCCCTCAAGGGAGTCTCACCTGGAAAACAAACAACTCTTATGGGTAGGCTGGATGCCCAACTGTAGATGGCCAACAGCTAACAGAAAACAAACTCAGTGGCATCTCAGAGGTTTCTTGTCTCATAATGTTGTGTCAGGACCTTTACAATTTTTCTCTTTTAATTTTTATTTTATTATAATATTATATATACTAAATATATAATATATATGTTCTCCTGTCTTTGTCCTACAGGTCCTTTGCATATATACAATGACTTCTAGTTCTGTGTTTTTATGGGATTTTGTGAGTGTGTGAATGAGTGGGCATTTGTCTGCATCAATATGTTTCTTAGGTCTTTTCTTTGGCTTTTTTCCTTCTGTTTTTGTTTTATCTTGTTATATATTATTAATATCCCTTAGAAACCTGTTTGCTTTCTAATGAGACAGAAAGGGGGGTAGATCTCATTGGGAGAGGAGATGCTATGCAAGTTGCCAAGAGAGAAAAGCCACCAATAGTCCTACACAGCTCTAATACCTGTGAAGTACAGCTTTGACCATTGCAAGTTAGACCTCCAGGATACGATAGTGGCACTTTTATCTTGGGGACACCTTAGGGCAGCTCAGTAGCAGGGAAGTTGTGCCTGGTAGTTTAAACTCTAGAGGAAAACCTACTACTACCAATTTCCTAAATCAGTACAAACTTTATTCTAAATTCTTATCCTTCTATCCACAGGTAAGTGAAGCTCCAACTTCTCCTCAAAGACGGTTCCTTTTGCAGCAGATACAAAAGATCACAGGAATCCACAGCTGGTCATAATGGGAGAGCCACTGACTATAGTGTCCCCATCTTCAATGGATACCCCTACAACACAATTCTTACACGTCAGAATAGGAGACGGAAATCTTGTAAGGACCAGGGACCACAACATCTGCTTCATGATATAATATCCTCTCTATATGACAGGGGAATGAACCCGTGAGGTCACCTAAGTACTACCAGCAGCTGATTTTCCAATGTGGATGCTGGAAATCTCACAATTCCACATCCTTAAGTGAAACGCTTCAGGCATTTAATGGATTCTGAGAGAGGATGAGTCAGTCTCCTCAGGGATGAGGTACCTGGAAGGTTATCCAAACCCAAGTTATCAGCCCTAAACACATATACATATGAGCAGCATTAACTGGACTCAGAGCCCAGGTACCAGGGCTTGCTCTCCTGCCTCCTCCCAGAGGCAGCCTAGTACGCATCTGCTGAAGGTACTAGGGAGCATTTCTGCCCACCTAGTCTTGGGACACAGGTTGCAAACAGCTGCCCAGCATCCTGGCTAAGTTCTCTGGTGACCCCAACTCTACTGTAAGGAGGGGCAGAGCAGCCCTCATCTGGGATGCTTGCTTTCTGTGGTAAAATCTTGTGAAAAAACTATGAAGAAAATAATTTTTCCTGCCCTGAACTTCACTCAGGAGAAGTATAAAGAAATATTTTGGTGGATAACCATGCACAGATTTTGACAGTTGTTCACCCTGGATTCTAAATGTCTTTTTGCATGAATAATTTTCTCATCTTTATGCAGAATTTTTCGACATTTTTGTTGACTAAAATATTACTAATCTAATTTCCTATTAAAAAACTAATTTCCAGCATTGCGGAGCTGAAAGGTGCTACCAACCATTTAGTCTGCAATTTACATCCAGCAAATCCTGTAATCGGATGGGGGCTTTTACACACGGGTGGCTGCAATTACGCAGGCAAGAAAATGCTTCAGTCTGCATCTATGTGCTGTGCCTCCTTTCATCCGCTGAACTCCCACTGAGATTTCACCTACTGTCAAATGTCTATTGACGTGGATTTAGAGGGGAGAGTCCACCAAATACATCAAGGGAACAGCGTAACATTGTGCGGTAATATTTCCTTTCTGACTATAGTTTGGGAAATTGGGGTTTATTAGAGAGCAAAGGCGGCACTGGACTGGAATAGTTTATTCAATCCTCACTCAGCTCTGTGACAAAGGATGTTTCAGGTGGTTTTCATCTGGGGCAGTCTGAGGAAAGACCTCACATCAATGAAAACTGAGCCAGGCCCTGGGGTGACAGGATCTGGGCTTTCAGGGTACCCAAGAGGAAGTTGTAGGGCTAGCTTGGTGCCCTTTCATCAGCTAACTCCTCTTTTGAAGAGGAGTGGCAGATGCTGGCTCAGGTGTGGTCAAGCCAACACATCCCTGTTGGCTGTCTACCCACCTGTCCACGTTCCTATTTATCCATCATCCACCTACCTGTCCATCTGTCCATCCATTTATCATCCACCCACACTGCCGATTATTAACTATCGATGACGTCATGATTTGTTCATTCATTCAACAAATACTCTGTGCATCTGTGGGCTCAGCACCATGAATGGGTGGGTGCCAAGGGCAAATGTTTTTATGTTATCATAACAACATGGACTCATGTTGTTATATGATTACTTGTTCATTTCTATAAGTTATATATAAGTTGGTAAATATAAACCATATATAGCATATATTCATATATAAACCTTATGTGTTCATATGTGAACTATACATTACATATCAAATATAAACCATATATATGATATATTATATAAACATGTATATATATATGTCATAAAATGGGCCCTATTTCTAGTATATTTCCATATATAAACCACATATATATTTTCGATGGTTATTCTTTTTTATTTTTATTTTTTTTTTGAAAATTTTATATTTGAGTACAGTATTTACGACATTTTCTCACTCCTCCCCTCCAACTCCTCCTTTGTCTCCCCACCCCTCTCAGATTAATGGCCTCTTTTTCTTTATTTCTTGTCTATCTATTATCTCTCTCTCATCATCTATCTATCTGCATACATAAAACCTGCTGAGACCATTTAATGTTGCTCTTACGTATATAGTTTTAGGGCTAACACTTGGGATTGGATAGCCAGCTGGGGGACTCATCTGTGGAGAAGACTGGTTCTTCCTCCTCGGCAATGGCTCTTCATCTAGGGTGGGGTTCTGTGATACTTCCTCTATCTGAGCTGGCACGTGAACTGGTGTTGCCACTGTCTTGTTCAGGCAGCTATGTTGTTGAGGTGCAGCTTCCCTGTCATATGTCCTGGCTCTCTGGCTCTTACAGTCTTTCTGCCCCTGCTTCTATGAGGTTCCCTGAGCCTCACGTGTAGGGTTGTGTCATAGATGTTCCTGTGGTTAAACTTGATTGTCAGCCTGGCAGGATTCAGAATCACCATGAAAACAAATTTCTGAGCATGTCCACGAGGGATCATGGAGATTGGCTTAACTGAGGCAGGAAGACTCGCCCTGAACGTGGGCATCACCATCACATGGGCTGGGTCAAAGAGAGGGCGGCAGTGAGCTGAGGACCAGCACTCATTTCTCTCCAATTCTTGCTGTAGGTGACCAGCTGTCTCACACTCCTGCCACTGTGCCTTCCCCATCGTGATGGACTGTAACCTAGAATAAACCCTTCCTTCCTTAACTTGATTTTTGTCAGCTAATTTTGTCACAGCAACAAGAAAAGTGATTAATGCAATATTCATACATATTCACTATATTATATGTAAAGTATATATCACAGTTTTACATAAACTATATCATATGTAAGCCATATAATCATATATTTACATATGCACCGCATATAGATCATATTTATCCTGTGTTTATATATAAACCATATCTTATATATTCACATATAACTATGTTATATTCATGTAAATAACCCCCACACACATACACATATGCCTATCTATAAGGTAGAACTTTCTTCCCCACAGTCTGTTATAGGATCTCTAATTTCCATTTCCTGTTTGAAGCTGGCCATAAAGTCACCTAGTCCTAGTCAGCTCTGTAGCTTCCCTCTTCCAGAGAGTCCTCCCCTACCTACAGAGAGTCCTCCCTTACCCACTCATATCCTAGAGGGAGAAACTCTGTTCAGGGAGCTGAGGGGAGTGGTCACCCAGTTTGTGAGTGGCTGTGTCTGTGGAGGTACATTTCCAAGAACCCAAAAGGGCCTGGTGGGTCCCACTTGAAGTCCCTGCCTTGGAAAATGATGAGGCAGGGAGGTTGCTCGAGCCCAGAGCCTTGCGGCCCAGCTGGAGTACATAGCAAGATACAGTCTCAACTAAGCAAAGCAAAAGACTAAAAATGACAGAATTGGGAGAAAGTCACACTCTCGGACGTCTTGGAGGCTAGCAGTCTGGAATGTATAGAAGCCTGCATCAGTCACTTATGTCCTTTGTAATAAATCTCATGTTGAATGCATGAGTTTCTGTGAGTTGTATGAGGGGCTTAAGTTAGTGGAAACTGAAGCTGAAGTTGTAGGATGCTAATCATAGCAGGCTGGGCAGAAAGACAGAAAACATGTCCTGAGTTGCACAGGGCACAGTCTTATGGGGAGCAGCCCAGCTTGCCCTACAGTATGCTGCCTCCAAGGAGCTCAGGGTCAAGAGACCCTGACTGGTACCTGGTCCCTACTTTTTGTAACAGAATATTTTTATTTATAAACATTTACATTTATTAGTACTTAAACACTATAAAATACCTAAATCCTATAATCTAAAACCTATAATCTAAAATCTACAATCTATCTAAGAACACCTTAATATCTATCTACAAAAACCTAATTAACACTATTTTAACTTAAAAGGGTATAAATATTCTTAGTATAGGTCTATGCAGGATGACTTGGTTTATGGCAGTCCCATCAGGTAGTATCTTTTAAGCTTAAAGACCATTGGGCCATACTTTACCAGTTTGCAAGGCCAATTTATTTCAACTACCAAATTGTGGCTGGTTTATAAAGTCAGTCTGTTCCAACCACTAAACTGAGGCCAGCTTTTCCATCAGCTGAGACTTGCCTCCATAGTCTCATTGGTCCCAGGCAAACCTCACGGCCAAAAGCCTCTCAAAGTGGCTTCCCAACTTGGCTCACCTAGCTTACGTTTTGGCACTCTGGGGCCCCAAAACAGACATCTTCAAGGAACTCTCTCTCAGCAGGTTTTATCCCAGACCTCTGCCTTGGGCTATCACAGCCTGAATTCTGTAAATGGCATGCCTTGCTATGCACTTCTCCAGCATGACTTCTCAGTCAGTGAGGGCAGGAGGAAGAGAGTACCTCATGAGCTTTCTGGCTTATGAATTGCATTACTGTTGGGGTAGTGTTAAGCATTCTAAATGTTAATTGGTCCTTTTTGCTGTCTGTTACTTATGTTGACCCTGATTGCTTAAATAAAATGCTGAGGCCTGAGACTTGGCAAAGACAGAGAAAGGTGGGACTTCCTGGGATTAGAACAGGAAGCCTGCACTTTAGACAGAGGATTCATTCATTCCAACCAGGAGCAGCAGGAAGGAGGCACACACCATGGGTTAGAGAAAAGAACCTCATTCCACATGGCCAGGAACATCGGCATATCGTGGAGAATGACAGTCCAAGGGGACTTATGTATATATGGGGTCATATTTGGGTAGTAGAAATATGAGCTAGCTTAGATGGGCTAGGATTGCACAACTGAGGCCTAGGCTTGTTAAAATCCATGTGGTCTCTGTGTGTTCATTTACATTGGTTGCTTAAACATTAACAACTGCCAAACCAATTAATGATAATATAAATACTCTTAAACAATTTAATTAATTATTTATACAAATAATGCCAAACATAATTTAATTAAAAATTTTTTTCTACATATGGTGCCCAACATAGGGCAATTAGAATCCATGTTTACAGCCTGAGAAGTACTTCCCTAGCAGAGGGGAGCCACACTCAAATACATTTCAAAGGATCGGCTCCCTTAACAAAAGCTGCTACCTTAAAGCAAAGGTAGAAAGCTTAGCTCTCCTTATGTTCTAAAAAACTGGTAGCCTTCTAAACAGAATTTGAGAGTGGAATTAACTGCCTAGATTAAAAATGGAAGAATTCATAAAGCCTCAATATGTTTGTATTCCAATTGAGTTTGTTCCTCTTAGCATGCAAATGATTTTTACCCTGACAATTGTAGTTCTGGGTATCTTTTTTGAGAAAGTTCAGACTAGGATAGTCTTAAAGGAAAGAATTTACAAATGGAATGGTAAATTGCCAACAATGATAATGAAGGAAGGAGGCCCTTCCTGACAGATAATACAAAATTGATGGCAGCTGGAGCTAAAAGCTCCCTGGCTATGAGGTGCTTCTCAGGACTTTCTTGGAAGGGTCCACCAATGAAATACTGTCAAAACTAGATTCCAAGGAATAATGAACAAAACTTTAATTGCAGCATGGAATGGCATGGTTAGACATGCCAAGGCTTTTGGAATGTTGTTTCTTTGCTTGACTTTTGTTTAGATGTCTTTGATTTTCCTATATTGGGAGGTAGAAAGGATATTTTTCTGGTTTGCATTGCTAAAACATAACAGATTTTTGAAGATTTTGGGCAGATTTCAAATCGTCACTACAGTTCAAAGTTGCTCTCAAGGTTACAGAGTTACTTAAATCTGGGATTTAAGTAAAATATTTGAACAGGGTGGTACTGGCACACACCCTTAATCCTTTAATCCCATCACATTAGAGGAAGAAGCAGGCAGATCTCTGGATTCTAGACCAGCCTGGTTTAAACAATGAAGGCAGGACAGGAACCCTCCTGATAAGATAAGTCTGCTTACTAAAGACAGTCTAGAATTAAAAAATGACACATTTTTTTCCTTGATGTTAAGTTTAATAATGTCCTTATTGATCTAATGGAAAAGGGTCACAAGCCAGTCTCCTTAGTTGTGGGGCTCGCACTGGAGAACTAGTTTCAAGAGACATTTTGCCCTGAAGGAGATATGTTAATCACTGGGCATGGTGGTGCACGTCTTTAATCCCAGCACTTGGGAGGCAGAGACAGGTGGATCTCTATGAGTTCAAGGCCAGCCTGGTCTACAAAGTGAGTACAGGACTACACAGAGAAATCCTGTCTCGGAAAATAAGGGAGAAAGAGAGAAAGAGACATATTGTGTTAATCAATGTAAGGACCCAGAGTTAGGCTAGGGAAGAACATGTAAACAGCATGCCTCCCACAGCCAACAGTTAAGAAAAGCTAACATAAAATAGCACATCATGCTTTTTTACACCAATCTCCTTAAGAATGGAGCTTTCATGGGAGAACTGGAACTCAAACTAATACAAAATGGTTTAATTAATGTTATTGTTTAATAAGGGTAATTCAATTATTTAAATTCATACCTTGATCTCAAAATTTGGGAGACAAGGAAAAAATAGGTTCCTTGTGTGTTCAAGGCCAATTTTAATTTACAGACCTCTACAGAGGAAATCAAGACAGCCCAAGCTACAAAGAGAAACCCTGTCTCAATAAGGATAGATATATCCACATAGAAATTAAATCTCCAAAGAAAAGAGAAAAGGAAAGAAAAAATTTATAAATGTAAAACTTTGATCCCAAAACATGGGAGACAGAAACAGATTGGTTCCTTTTGTGTTTCAGGCCAATCTAATCTACAAAAAGCCAGAACAACATAGAATAAACCTGTTTTAATCAATTAATAAATTTATGTCAACTGTAGAGAATACTTAAACTCCATACAGACTTATGCTGTATTTTCAATTTAAAATAGATTATATATAGCATATATGTGTAATTCTATTACATGCCATCCTTTTATATAACATGAATGGAGACTCACAAACGTCTTTATTTTGTTCAAAGCACAGAAGGTATTCCTTAATTGATTTGTGCATCCTGCACATCCAAGGCATTTTGGCAATGCAGAACTATATGTTACTTGTGAGAAATTATATATTTTCAGAACAACAAAGAAGACAAGTGACCCAAATGATCCAGCCTCATAGACTGCCTCAATAACTGTTTCCTCAAAAATCTGCATCCAGAGCAACTTCAAACAGCTTGCTGAGATGGCCCAGCCTTAAGACTGTTCCAGACATGACTTCAATAAAGCCCTGAATTTTCCTAACCAAAGTCCATCTTCAGACTACAAACTGCTCAGGACATTCAAATTGATGAGCATATAGTGACTGGACAACAAAAGTTACAATTAAATTGATTAACCATTTTTTCCCATTTTATTTGGGCCCCAAACAGGTTTTCTGCATCCCAATTCCTCAGGAAGCAGTTTTAAGAGAGCAACATCCCATTCCCAAAAGTGGATGATAGATGTTGTTTAGGGGGAATGGTTACAAATTGTTAAATGGTCTTGTTAAGCAAGATATAGGAGATTAGATTCAAGGACTTTTCTATTTCTTTTTCTTTTCTCTGTCCTTTTTTCTTTCTTATATAGGGGGAAAGACTTGAAAAAAAAAGAGGGGGAATATATGTATATAATATAGAAATGATAAGATATAAGGATAGATTATTGAATCGGCTCTGAAACTCAAAACTACTGTTATTCTTAAGTAAGGTTATCTTTCGATACATTGGTATAGAATTTTGTATATTGATACAAAAATAAGGTTAAATTTTGATTCATTGGTATAGAATTTTATATTTAGACACATATTATGTATATTTAAACTCTTATATAAGGTATTGTGCCTAGACAAATCATTTAAAAGTATAGGTTTACTTCCAATCCTTTTATATGTTGCTATTGAAATCTATTTAGGAGTCTGGGTAATACAGGTTGATTGCTGGCCAGTCAAGCTTCTGGTCATGTCAAATACTGTCTTAATTTATCACAAAATAGACTTAATAGATTAAACAGATAGTATATGGTTTAAAACATACAATTTGTTTGTTCATAGATAGATAGAAGATAGATGATAGATAGATTTATAAATAAATCGATAGATGTCTTCAAAACCCTCAGAGGCATACAGAAAATGGCATTTAAAGATGTTTTTATTATTTTAAGAATTGTTTGACTTAAGACAGTCAGCTCCTGACAGCTCCCATTTGACTTGGAAGAAAAAAATGAGCATCAAAACGAAATCTCCCATCAGGAGATAATTCCTCAAAAAGAAATCTCCCATCAGGAGATAATTCCTATTGGGCAAAAATGCCCCTGCTCTCTCAACAGACTATATATAGTCCAAAGACGGACCAGACCTTAAATGCAGGTAAGTCCATGTCCTGATTCTGCAGAGACAGAATGGGAAAATCCTTCTTATTTCCTGCTGCACAATTTAGTCTGTGAAAAATGCTTAGCCAGAAGGCTGAAGATGATACTCCAATGATATCAAGAGATATTTGGAACTGTCTAGGCAACAAACTGTCATATTTCTTTTTGGAAGCTGCTCTCCTATGCTTCCTGCTCACTCAAATAATAACTTTATCCCTTCTTATGTCTTTGATGGGGTTGAAGGCATAATAGTTATAAAATTTTAATTGAACTTGAGTTGTTTAGGATTTAAAAGAATATTTTCAAGTCTAAATAAAATCTTTAGGTTTATAAATATGGGACATGATAGAAATTATTTAGGTTCAGAACTTTAGACACACCAAGATAGATATTTTTTTCTTCTTCAAGATTGCCTGATACAAATAGGCTAAGCATTATGTGTATAACTTTTATATATGGTTTTCTTGATTCTTTCATATTTGTTATCTTTTTTTACTATATGAGTTAAAAAATTAGCCTTTTTATTAGACAAAAGGAGAGAATTGTTGGGGTAGTGTTAAGCATTCTAAATGTCAATTGGTCCTTTTTGCTGTCTGTTACTTATGTTGACCCTGATTGGTTAAATAAAATGCTGAGGCCTGAGATTGGGCAAAGACAGAGAAAGGTGGGACTTCCTGGGATTAGAACAGGAAGCCTGCGCTTTAGACAGAGGATTCATTCATTCCAGCCAGGAACAGCAGGAAGGAGGCACACACCATGGGTTAGAGAAAAGAACCTCATTCCATATGGCCAGGAACATCGTGGAGAATGGCAGTCCAAGGGGACGTATGTATATATGGGGTCATATTTGGGTAGTAGAATTATGAGCTAGCTTAGATGGGCTAGGATTGCACAACTGAGGCCTAGGCTTGTTAAAATCCATCTGGTCTCTGTGTGTTCATTTATATTGGCTGCTTAAAGATTAACAACTGCCGAATCAATAAATGATAATATAAATACTCTTAAAGAATTTAATTAATTATTTCTACAAATGATGCCCAATGTAATTTAATTAAAAATTTTTTTCTACACATTACCTCGTGATCCTTGGCAGTCTCAAGGGTCCACGAGATTTCTCATGATATCCAGCAGTCTCGTTGCTTCTCGTAGCAACTGATGTCATCAAGGCTTGTGAGGTTTCTTAGCCACGCCCCTTCAACAGGGCAGTTTGCAGAATTATGGCCTAAACTGTGCTCTGTCCGTTCAAGGGACTCCAAGCTCTTTTTTATGTGCTCCCAGATGCTAATCTGAACTGCCTGCTAATTTCACTAAAGAGACCAAACTTCTACCGCAACTTTTTAAGGAGATGTGGGTTTCCCACGTGTGTTCATTGCTGTGATATGAAAACAGAAAAACTGGACATTGTCCCAGAACACCTGTCCTTCTATCCTACACAAACCACTGGTTCCTCACAGAGCCCTCTGTTGAACAGGAGGGGTGGGCGAGTGTGGAAGGGGCTCTGTGTACCTGTGGGAGGGAAGAGGAGCTGAGGCTGAGAAGCCTTCCCGGGAAGACGGAGGGAGACGAAGGGTCAAGGGACAAAAGGTGATTCCAAAATAGCATCTGTGAGATAAACTGACTTACAATAGCTGCACAAAGTCAGAGGTTCCGGTGCATGGACAGAGGCATGAGATCGACAGAATGGACAATGCGCACAACTGTCACTCCAAATCCACATTGCTCTTATACGGACGTACCACAGCGTTTGTTTACCCTTTGTGACCTCTGGGAGGCTTCCAGGTTTGGAATCTTATAACTGTCACTGCTGTGGCATTCATGGATAAGCCCTTCATGGACATGACTTTCCTTCCTCTTGGTTGAGCACTGGGATCAGACAAGCAGGAAGTGCTGCTGAGATTGTCTCTCAGCGAGTCTTTACTGCGGAATCCTTAAAATCACGCAGCTGGCACACCAGGCACTGCAACTGTGAGTCTGAGAGCAGCCCAGGCAGCATTCTAGGATCTTGTCACAAAACAGAACAAAACAAAATTAACTTTTATAATCTATTTTTTTCCTGACAGGACAGTTTACTATATATATTCCCCATCTTCAGACTCAGCCCTCAGTGGTGGGGCAGCAAACATGACAGAGAGTGTGAAGCTGCTGGAGAAGGGTTGGGGAGACGGCTCTTTGGTAAAGTGCCTGCCTAATAAATATGAGGACTTACGTCCTGTCTCCATAACCCCAGCACAGTGATGCTTGCCTGTAATCTTGGTGCCCTAGAGACAGAGATGATCTCTGGGACTTGGTGGCCATCCATCCAAGCCGAACTGGGGAGCTCTCAGTCTTCGTGAGAGACCCTTCCTCAAAAATCAAGGTGGAGAGTGGCAGGAGAAGATGCTTCGTGTCTCCTTCTGGCCTCCACATGCATACACGTGCAGACACCTGAACACACACATGCACAATATACAAATACATGTGTACATACACACACACAAATACCTCCACCATACAAAGACACAGGATATGTTCAACCAGAAAACATGGTGACCTGATCTGAGAAAATTTACAGTTTTCCTGTTTCCAAGTATTGATCTGGGGACCTATTGATTTGTCTTTTCATCCGCCACCTTCAGTGGCTCTGATCCCTCTTGCTGTCATTCTCTCCACAGTGCCCTTGCTTCATCTGCAGAGATTCAGTTCAGTTTGTGCTTTTGTGTTTGTACCATGTGCTCTTCGGGGAATGGGTCTATGGGAAACAGGCTGACAGGAAATTAGAAAATTGAAAGCTGATGTCAGCAAACACACATTCCCATGGTGAGTAGCTTCTTACAGTTTGGTATGTGGATCCCACAAACTGTACTGGAGATGTCTGGGGAAGGAACTCAGCTTTCCTTCAGCAGAGAGAGAGAGAGAGAGAGAGAGAGAGAGAGAGAGAGAGAGAGGAGGTGGGAGGACTCGGGGGAGTGTGAACACCAGAAGCTGAGGGGTAGGGTAAAGCAGTCCTGTGGATCTTGCCAGCTATGTTTTTATTGAGTTTCTCAGGATCTGCCTTAGAAAGACTCTGTGTCTATGAGATGCTCTCTACATTTCATTGTGTCTGGACACTGACTATTCATGTGTGTATGTGGACATATATGCAGGTGCACGTGTGTGTGTGTATGTGTGGAGATCAGAGGTAGTGCTGGTTAGTTTTTTCCGAACTTGACATAAGCTAGGGCCATTTGGGAAAAGGGAGCCTCAATTGAGAAAATGCCCACAGTACATTGCCCCATAGGTAAGTCTGTGGAACATTTTCTTAATTGGTGATTGATGTGGGAGGGCCCAGCTCACTGTGGGGTATGCTGTCCCTGGGCAGATGGTCCTGGGTCATATAAGAAAGCAAGCTGAGCAACACACAGAAAGACAGTAGCACCACTCTTCCATGGCCTCTGTTTCAGTTCCTGTCTCCAGGTTCCTGCCTTGAGCTCCTGCTTTGGTTTCCCTTAGTGATGGACCATGACGTGGAAGTGTAAGCCAAGTAAATCCTTTCTTTCTCAAGTTGCTTTTGGTCACAGTCTTCCCAACAGCAACAAATCCTAACTAGGACAGAGATCATCCTTGGGTGTACTTCCTACAGAACTGCCTCTTGTCTTTTGAGAGAGGTTTTCATTGGCATAGTAAGTTAGGGTTGATGACAGGCCAGCTCAAGGATCTATTTGTTTTTTGCCTTCATAACTGAAAAAGAGCTGTGTTGTCCCTCTAAGTGGAGGGGTCAGGTAGAGGCTGGACCATCATCACTGAGGAGCATGGTCTAGTGCTAACTGTCTGTGAGGGTTGTCCATTTCCAGTCTGCTGGGGATCTTCATGTTTTGACTTAACTTGTTCAACACTTATTCTAGATGTCTGTAAGGATGTTGTTGGAAGAGATTAGCATTGAATCAGTGGGCTGTGTACCCATAATCCCCATCAGTGTGGGTGTAAATCACACACTCCATCAGGGGTTTGGAGAGAATAGAAACATGTGAGAGGGGATGTGTTGTTTCCTTGTAAGCTGGGAAGTCCCTCTCTATTCACCTGCCTGGGAATGTTGGAGGTTCCATTCTAGAATGTTCACCGCCATGTATCCCTCTCTCAGGCCCTTAGTTTAGGATCATGAGTTAGCCCACTAACCCCCCTAGGGCTCTCAGGTGTTTTATTTGTTTAACATTTTCTGTTTTGAGACAATTTTGTGTATTCTTGAACTAGATACATAGCTGTGGATAACCTTGAACTTCTGGATTTCCTGCTTCTACCTCCTAAGTGTTGGGATTAAAGGCATGCATCACTGTATCCAGTTCACACAGCTATGGAGAGGAACCTCGGGTCTCCTGCATGCTGAGTAAGCACTCTATCAACTGAACTATATCACCAGCCTATAGGTTTTCTGATTCATATTGAATCATATTGTCGGTTTCCTGGGTCCCAAGCTTATGTCCAGCCATCATAGGGCTTTTTAACTTTATTTAAGTCAATATTAATAAACCCCTTCAGATGCATCTATCTATCTATCTATCTATCTATCTATCTATCTATCTATCCATCCATCCATCCATCCATCCATCTATCTATCTCTATCATCTATCTAGCTATCTATCTTCTATATATGTATCATCTATCTATGTATCATATATTTATCCATCATCCATCTATCATCTATCTATCTATCTATCTATCTATCTATCTATCTATGTATCTATCTATCTATCTATCAACATCTGCCGTCTCTCTCTCTCTATGTATAGCATCGATCTATTATCTATTTATATATTCATCCACCTATGGCCTCTGTGTCACTTTCTCTGGAGAACCTTACTAATAAACCACAAGCATTATGTATTTCTCATGTAATTTCTCCCTTTTCCATAAAACAAAGACCCAGAAAGTCATGATTCAGTATTATTCAATTCAAATGTTGACTATTCACTGAGCATGTGCAGAATATCCCTCACAGGTGACAAGGAGGGCTTGACCTTGTGACCTCAAAGGGAAATATTGGGTGATTCTTTTTTATAGAAGTTGGCAAATGTGATTTGCCTTGGAATGGTGACTGATGACTGGTTGAGGCTGAAATCGAATAGCTCTACAAGTTTAGCAAATAAGACTGTGCCTAGGTCCTACATTCAGGATACCCCACTGGGAATGGTGAAGGGCAGAAGGACTGAGAAGTGGCAATTCTTTCTGGGGCTGTGCAGTGACAGTAGTGTTCTCACCTCATCACCCATTCATAATTCCTCAGAGGATGGGTTTAGTCAGAACAGGATGCCACACATCTCACAGTGTGAGAGTTCACAGTCCACCATGGTGAGTCACAGTGAGAGAGTGCACAGCCCACCATGGTGAGTCACAGTGTGAGAGTTCACAGCCCACCATGGTGAGTCACAGTGTGAGAGTTCACAGCCCACCATGGTGAGTCACAGTGTGAGAGTCACAGTCCATCATGGTGAGTCAGTGAGAGAGTTCACAGTCCACCATGGTGAGTCACAGTGTGAGAGTCACAGTCCATCATGGTGAGTCACAGT